>CM054152.1:43541270-43561270 GCA_028751875.1 Rapana venosa
TGGCAGGACAGAGGTCCAACAACGTTGGTGATGTTGCGTTCCACGTGGAAGGAAGAGATGTTGTTCAAGATGATAGCAGAAAGAGTCAAGAACTAGACAGCACGACCACGATACTGAGCATGATAGAGAAACTAGATCAGAACTGGGAGTGTAAGTTCCGCAAATAGGAGGACCTCATCTCCAGCTCCAAAATAGCCATGCTATTCGCCGCATAGTCGAGGTCGTTTAGCTCAACAAACTGGTTTGGCAGAGGAAGAAGCACTGAAGAGTTTTATCGTGCTTCGGCCTTGGGCCTATAAGAGACATGTTTGGGGCAGGGTGAAGGTAGACGTCATAGTAGAAAACGCTTTTATCCATGTCTCAATTCCAATTGTGCATGTAACACAGAATCACACTATATTTCTATCTAGTTATCATCACCCCCCATCATCATCTTCACCATCTACATAATCATCTTCATCGGCAGCTGCATTAAGTATATCAATATCACCATCATTACTTTCATCACCTACGTAAACATCATCATCATCGTCTTCTTCTTCTTCATCATCTACACTATCATTATCTTCTTCAACTTGTAGGATTATCATCGTCACTATCATTATTCCATCATATACATCATTGTTTCCAATGTCATGTTAATCATCTTCATCATCGCCACCATCGTCATCTTTAACGTATACATCACTGTCACTATCATGATCTTCACCATCTTCATCGTCATTGCCATCATCATCTTCAACATTTACGACACTGTCACCACCGTCACCTTCAACATCTACATAATCATAGCCAGCATCATCTTTATCACATTAATTTGTACACCACCGTCACAACCATCATCTTCAACATCTACACTGTCATGATCACCACATCACGGCAGAGGAAAAGGGAGGACAAGGACAGGAAAGTACTATCCAATCCTTACTGTGCGAGAAACAACAACAACAACAGGACGGAGACTCTTTTGCACTGGTAAAGAGCAAGACAAAAAGTCAAGTCAGTTTGATGCAGAACATAGATCAAGAAAATGAAGAAGTGAAAGAGCTCGGAGAAGAAGTGGATGAACAGTTAACAAAGCTAACACAAGGCAGGTTGAAGGTATGGATTTCAGAAAGGAAAAGATATGTAATCAGAGGGTGGATGCGATCGAAAGGCCAGCAAACTGTACAGCCACGATGACTCCCAAAGTGAATACTATGCCTGTTTGGAAGCAGTTGCTGATAAGAGCTAGAGAACCTGATCTACACCTAGCTTTGATTTAATGTGCAGTTCTTAACGCTGCTACAGAAGTTCTCAGAATGATGAATGAGATAAAAAGGAAAAGGTGTCCCATAACCTATGTGGTCGTAGGGGAGCGAGGCATGGGAGACTTCAACTTCTCAAGAGGCCAGCATATTGAGAGTGGCGCCCATCTCCACTCTCTCTCTCTCTCTCTCTCTCTCTCTCTCTCTCTCTCTCTCTCTCTCTCTCTCTCTCTCTCTCCTCTCTCTCTCTCTCTCTCGCTGCTTTACCTTCCCTGACCCTGAAGAGGGCAGGTACCCATTTATTGCTGGGTAAACTGGGGGACTCTACTGAAGCCAAGGCGCGCGAACGGTCACCCATCCAAGTGGTAACCACGCTCGATGCTGCTTAACCTTAGCTGGGGGAAAGCGAGTGCTCTGACCACTAGAGATATTTCCCTCAAATAATGAGGCACAACTTGAAGAGTTGGATTGCACTGTTGGGCTATGCATTGCAAGAGATGTTTCAGTAAAAAACGCCACTTAATGCACACTGCAGCATGCAAGTGTGATGAATTGTCTCCAGTAAAAACAACAGACCAACCAGTTACCATGGCGCAGTGGTTAGCGCCTTGGTTACGGACTGGAAGGTCGCGGGTTTGATTCAAATAAGAGTCATAGGATTTTTTTTTCAAACCGAGGCCGGCTCCTACCCAGAGTGAGTGTGCTGTGGGTTCAGTGGGAAGATTGGCACCACACAGTCGAGCTTCATCCATTTTACGAATGTGATTTTGAGAGTGTTTCTCGAATTACCTGACCAACACTGCAGGTTTCTGTATCTCTCGGGTCCGCTTGATTCCGGGATGTATTATGAGGATAGGAAGCGTAGAGTACAGCCCTTTCACGTAGTCTCAAAGCAGACGCACTTCCATAGCAGTATTGCTTCAGCATCCTCATCCTCATTCATCATCATGTCAACAACAAAAATGTTTCTGGTTCGGTGTTTCACAGAAGATGAGGCAGCAAAACAAACAAACAACTGATGAGCTTTTTGACGAAGATCTTAATTCGTCGCTCATGATAAAGAAGCTATGGTTCCTGCAGCAAGTCTTTTGTTGTTTTTTCTAAAATAGAAAATCAAATTTAAACCCTACTTCAAGGGCAAGAGACACAGACACACCACACAACAACACAACACACAACACAAAACAAACACACAACACACACACACAACACAACAACAAAAACACACCAACAACAAAAAAACACACAAAACAACCACCAACCCCAAAACACACCCTAGGTACAAAAACACAACAGTCAGCAACTCCAAAACCACACAACAACACACCACCCCACACACCACACACACACACACACACAAACAACACACACACCACACACACACACACCACACACAACCCACAACAAAAACCAACAAAACCCCAACTCACATCTCCCCCCTCTCTCTCCCTCTCTCTCACCATATATTAATATATAATATATAATTATATATATATATTATATATATATATATATATTATTATATATATAAAATATGTATATTATTCATATTATATACATAACGTAAGGCGGGGACTGATGTAAAAAGCCATGTGTGCTTATCATTTTTCCTGGAAATAAATAATTGTCTTTGAATTGTCATGTCACTCCCTCACACAAAAACCTCAGCGCGCGCACAAAACACCACATCCACCCATCACATCCTCACCACAACCAACCCCACCAACACCACACACGACCACTACACTACCACACCAAAACCACACAAAAAACGCACAACACACCCACGACCCCAACCTACACACACACACTACACACTCACACACACCACACACACCACACACACCCACACCACACACACACACACACACTACCACACACACCACACAACCCCAATGAACACACACCACACACACTTTACCAAACAACACACACAACACCCATGTATCATTCACACACACACCATCCTTTGGTTTAACGTGTTTATTCAATAACATACATCATATGAAAGCAACATAAATACGAAAGGGAAAAAAGGCATCAAGCTAAAAGCTATTTAGACCCCCCCCAAACCATGGCAATTTACATTGTTTCTGTTGTTTTGGGGGTGGGTTTATTTTCCCCCAATAAGGAATAACCCCACTAAATGCTATTTAAAATCCAGTCCTTTCGTCTTGTAAATTTGCCATTGTTCCCACCGACACAAATGGCCTACTCTTTCGAAAAGCGGAACAGGATTTAACGTGCGCGCAAGATGTTCTGATGCGTGCGTTCGCACACGGGGCCTCGGTTTATAGTCTCTTCCATAACCTCATACACTATGCAGACAAAGTGACTTTTACGTTGACACGTACATCAAGTTACGTTTTCACTCAGAATTATATAACTACAACTACACGAGAAGAAAAGAAAGAAAAAGAATTCTTTCTTTCTTTCTCCTCTCATCGTTCTCTCGTTCCTTGTGTGTGTTTTTTTAAAATTGTTTTTATTTTTATTTTATTCTTTTATATCGAGGATAATGGAATAAGCACTTGTGTGCTTTTTTTTACATCCAGTCCCCGTGTGTATGCAGTTTTGTAGATTTTGTCATCTGTTCCTACCGGCACACGATGGCCTACTCTTACGAAAAGCGGAACAGGATTTAACGTGCGCGCAAGATGTTCTGATGCGTGCGTTCGCACACGGAGGCCTCGGTTTATAGTCTCATGCGAAGGTGTGTGTGTGTGTGTGTGTGTGCGTGTGTGTGGTGTGTGTGTGTGGTGCGTGCGGTCGTGTGTGTGTGTGTTGTGTGTGTGTGTGTGTGAGCGGCGCGCATATGTGTATGTGTGTGTGTTTGCACAGGTGTTTTGATGTCTATCCACTAAAAAGGGATTTTAGAAAGTGTGTGTCTGTGTGTGTATGTGTGTGCGCGCGCATGTGCTTGTGCGTGTATGCGTGTGCATATGTGTGCATATGTTCGTGTATATGTGTGTGTTTCATTTTTTCAGAAATCAGAATCCAGCTGGATAGTTTTCCTGAGGAACTCAGAGGTCTATTTCCGATTGGTCTATTCGTCCAGCTTTGCCAGCAACTTCTATCTGCTGATGGCAACGTCCAAACCCTATCGCCAGGTAGCCAAGAATATGCTGTGCCGCAGATGTCCCACTTTGTGCTCCAGTTCTCAGAGCGCGTAGTTCTCAGAGCGCGTAGTTCTCAGAGTGCATAGTTCTCAGAGCGCGTAGTTCTCAGAGCGCGTAGTTCTCAGAGCGCGTAGTTATCAAAGAGCGTAGTTTTCAGAGTGCATAGTTCCCAGAGCACATAGTTCTCAGAGTGCGTAGTTCTCAGAGTGCATAGTTCTTAGAGTACATAGTTCTCAGGAGGCATAGTTTTCAGAGATCATAGTTCTCATAGTGCATAGTTCTCAGAGATCATAGTTCTCATAGTGCATAGTTCTCAGAGATCATAGTTGTCAGAGTGCATAGTTCTCAGAGTGCAAAGTTCTCATTGTGCATAGTTCTCAGGAGGCATAGTTGTCAGAGTGCATAGTTCTCAGAGTGCATAGTTCTCATAGTGCATAGTTCTCAGAGGCATAGTTGCCAGAGCACATAGTTCCCAGAGTGCATAGTTCTCAGAGCGTATAGTTCTCAGAGCACATAGTTCTCAGAGGGCATAGTTGGCAGAGTGCATAGTTCTCAGAGCACATAGTTCTTAGAGTGCATAGTTCTCAGAGCACATAGTTCTCATAGTGCATAGTTCTCAGAGTGCATAATTATCAGAGCGCATAGTTCTCATAGTGCATAGTTCTCATAGTGCATAGTTCTCAGAGTGCAGAGTTCCTAGAGCGCATAGTTCTCAGAGTGCGTAGTTCTCAGGGTGCATTGTTATCAGAGTGCATAGTTCTCAGAGTGCATAGTTCTCAGAGTGCATAATTCTCAGAGCACATAATTCTCAGAGCGCATAATTCTCAGAGCGCGTAGTTCTCAGAGCATATAGTTCTCAGAGCGCATAATTCTCAGAGCGAGTAGTTCTCAAAGCATATAGTTCTCAAAGCACATAGTTCTAGAGCATAGTTATCAGAGTGCATAGTTCTCATACCGCATAGTTCTCAGAGCACACATTTTCAGAGCGCATAGTACTCAGAGTGCGTGGTTCTCAGAATGTGTAGTTCTCAAATCGTGTAGTTCTCAGAGTGCATAGTTCTCAGAAATCATAGTTGTCAGAGCACAAAGTTCTCAGAGTACAAAGTTGTCAGAGTGCATAGTTCTCAGAGGGAATATTTGTCAGAATGCATAGTTATCAGAGCGCATAGTTCTCAGAACGCATAGTTCTCAGAGCACATAGTTCTCAGAGCACATAGTTCTCATAGTTCATAGTTCTCAGAGCTCATAGTTCTCAGAGCGCTTAATTCTCAGAAGGCATAGTTCCCAGAGTGCATAGTTCTCAGAGCGCATAGTTCTCAGAGCGTGTAGTTCTCAGAACGCATAGTTCTCAGAGCTCGTAGTTCTCAGAACGCGTAGTTCTCAGAACACATAGTTCTTAGAGTACATAGTTCTCAGAGCACGTAGTTCTCAGAGCGAGTAGTTCTCAGAGCGCGTAGTTCTTAGAGTACATAGTTCTCAGAGCGCATAGTTCTCAGAGCGAGTAGTTCTCAGAGCGCGTAGTTCTCAGAGCGTGTAGTTCTCAAAGCGCGTAGTTCTCAAAGTGCGTAGTTCTCAAAGTGCGTAGTTCTCAGAGCGTGTAGTTCTCAGAGCGCGTAGTTCTCAAAGCGCGTAGTTCTCAAAGTGCGTAGTTTTCAGAGTGCATAGTTCTCAGAGCACATAGTTCTCAGAGTGCGTAGTTCTCAGAACGCATAATTCTCAGAGCGCATAGTTCTCAGAGCGCATAATTCTCAGAACGCATAATTCTCAGAGCACGTAGTTCTCAGAACGCGCGTAGTTCTCAGAAGGCATAGTTCCCAGAGTGCATAGTTCTCAGAGTGCCTAGTTCTAAGCGCGATGCTTTGGTCACTGAAGAAGAGCTCGTCTCTTTCAATGTGGAGACAACATTCTAATGTTCTGCTTATTGTATCGGTGTTGTGTATGGTTGTGGTGGGGTGGGAATTTGGGTTAGGTGGGATGTGGTGTGGTGTGGGGTGGAGTGGGGTTGGTGGGGGTTGTGGTGTGGTGGGGGGGTTTGGTGTGATGTGGTGTGTTGTTTTGTGAAGATAAATTTGAAGACCGTCCTTTAGTGGGAGAAAAGTGTTCTATTTTTTGTGTTGATGTGGTTGTGATTAGGGTATTGTAGTTGTGGTGTTGGTGGGGTTTAGTGGGGTTTTGGGTGTGTTGTGTTGTAAAGATAATATTGAAGAGTTTGTCTTTAGTGAGGAAAAAAAGTGTTCTCTTTATTGTGTTGGTCTGGTTGTTGGTGTGGTTTTGGTGGGGTGTGGTGGGGTAGGGTAGTGTGGGTGTGTGGTGTAATGTTGTGTTGTGAAGATGATATTGACGAGACGTTTTTAGTGAGAAGAAGTATTCTGTTTATAGACAGCCGCATGGCGCAGTGGTTAGTGCCTTGGGTTACGGACTGGAAGGTCGCAGGTTCGATTCCCATAAGTCATAGGGATTTTTCAGACTCCGGCCGGCTTTTACCCAGAGTGAGTGTGCTGTGGGCTCAGTGGGAAGACTGGGACCGCACAGTCGAGCTTCATCCACTTAACGGATGCGAGTTTGAGAGTGTTGCTCAAATTACCTGACCAACACTGCAGGTGTCTGTATCTCTCGGGCCCGGTTGACGCCGGGATATATTGTGATAGTAAGCGTAGAGTACAACCCTGTCAAGCAGTCTCAAAGCATATGCACTTTCACAGCAGCAGCATTACATCATCCTCATTGTCATTGATCATCATGCAATAAAAAAAAAAATTGCCTCTGATTCGGTGGTCCCAGTTGCTATCGGTCACATGGTGACCTCAGATTCGGTTTGCCCATACACTTCTGTGCCTGTGGCGAGTTTGTGACAAAGCCTTTGGGGTTGGAGGTTCGCGGGGGACGGTCGTTGGAGGGACGTTGTGGTGGTTGCCACCTGGTGTGGGCAAACTCACTCAGTCTGGCTCCGCGACTGAGCTAATACTATCGTTAGTAGGGGGCTTAGTAGGTGGTGTCCTGCGTTATGTTAGTTCGGAACAGGCACCACTGAACACCGCCAAAGTGACCCAGCAGCAGTGCAGGGCCCCTCTGGCTAGTGATCCCACGGCGGCCTGATAGTGATGGGCTCCCTGTGGACCTCCGATCCTGAGGATGAGACATAACAAATCTGGATATGGCTGTGGCGGGGAGATTGGAATGAGCAGTGGGGGAACGGTAGGTCGGGGGACGTCACAGAAGATGAGGCAGCAAAAAAAAAGTATTCTGTTTATTGGGTTGATGTGGTTGTGGGGTGTGATGGGCCGTGGATTGGTGAGGTGTGAGGATGTGTTGTGGTGATGTGGTTTATCATATTTTATTTATTAATTTGATTCTTTTATATCGAGGATAATGGAATAAGCACTTATTGCTTTTTTACATCCAGTCCCCGTGCGTATGCGGTTTTGTAAATTGTCATCTGTTCCCACCGGCACACAATGGCCTACTCTTACAAAAAGCGGAACAGGATTTTAACGTGTGCGCAAGTGGAGTGGTGGGGTGTGAGGGTGTGTTGTGTTGTGGTGTTGTGTGGAGTGGTGAGGTGTGATGCATTGCACTGTATTGCTTTGATCTAGACTTAACTGTATTGTGTTGTATCGTATTGTATTGTATTGCCTTGCCTTGTATTGTGCTGTGTCGTTTTGTATTCTATACTGCTTTTAGTCATGACAGATTTCTCTGCCTAAACTTTGGACTGCTCTCTCTCTCTCTCTCTCTCTCCTTCCCTCCTCTCTCTCTCTCCCCCGCTCTCTATCTCTCCCTCCTCTCTTTCTCTCTCCCTCCCGCTCTCTCTCTCTCCCTCTCTCTCTCTTTCTCCCCCCCTCTCTCACTCCCCCCTCTCTCTCTCTTTCTCCCTCCTCTCTCTCTCTCCCTCCTCCCTCTCTCTCCCTCCCCCTCTTCCTCTTTCTCCCTTCTCTCTCTCTCCCACCCCCTTTTTCTCTCCGCCCTCTCTCTCTCCCTCCTCCCTCTCTCTCCCTCCCCTCTCTCCCTCCTTTTCCTCCCCCTCCTCCTCTCTCCCCCCCCTCTCTCTCTCCCTCCTCTCTCTCTCTCCCTCCCCTCTCTCTCCTCCTCTCTCTCTCCCCACTCTCTCTCTCTCCTCCCTCCTCCTCTCTCTCTTCTCTCTCTCCCCCCCTCCCCTCTCGCCTCCTCCTCTCCCTCCTCCCTCTCTCTCCCTCCTCTTTCTCTCTTCCCTCCTCCCCTCTCCCCTCCGCCTCTCTCTCCTCCTCCTCCCTCTCTCTCCCTCCTCTTTTCCTCTCCCCCCTCCCTCTCTCTCCCTCCTCTCTCTCTCGCTCTCTCTCTCTTCTCCTCCCCGTTCTCTCTCTCTCCCTCTCTCTCTTCCCTCTCTCTCTCCTCCCCCCTCTCTCTCCCCATCCTTTCTCTCTTTCTCTATCTCTTCCTCCTCTCTCTCTCCCCCTTTCCCTCTCTCTCCCTCCTCCATCTCTCTCCATCCTCTTCTCTCTCTCCTTCCCTCCTCTCTCCCTCCTCCCTCTCTCTCCATCCTCTCTCTCTCTCCTTCCTCCTCTCTCTCTCTCTCTCTCTCTCTCCCTCCTCTCTCTCTCGGGGAGATCTTGTCACCACAAGAGTTGCACTGCCTATTAATGAAACAACAAATTTGCCAGCATGTGGTGCTACCTTAATATGAGTGTTTTTTCCCTGCAGAAATGTCCCAAGGACATCTCTCTGTTTACTTTTTGTTGTTGGGTTCTTTTACGTGCGCTGAATAAATACTGTCACACGGAACGTCAATTACAATAAAATATTAATACTTAAACAAATTATAACAAATCTCGAAGAATTAATGTAGGTTACCAGCATAGTAAAAAAAACAACCCCACCAACATCTTCAGAACAAATGTTTATCACAGAAAATATCACATATCAGCTTAGCTTATCTTTTTTATTTAAAATACTAGCATCCAGACCACTGCTCAATTCTTTTGAATAGGGAAGGGGGGGGGGGGGGGGCGGGTTCGGTATGGAATGAAACGGGCATTGAACTCAAATTTTTTGCTTGTGACATTTAATTCCCCATTATATCACTTGCAAGTTTGTTGTTTGGTCGTTTTGCATTGTTGTTTCTTATGGTTTAATAAATAATACTCATAAAAATGATGATGGTGATGATATTGATGATGATGAATGCAATTGTAATGATTATCATAATCATGTTAACAACAATAAGAATATTATAATAATAATAATAATAATAAAAAAAAGAAAAAAAAAGAACAATAATACTAATGATAAAAAATAATAATAACCATCATCATCATCATCGTCGGTCGTCGTCGTCGTCATCGTCGTCGTCGTCTTATTCGCCATTGTCATCATCATCAGCATCGTCATCATCATCATCACAATATAATATGGAATATCTTAGAGCGCTAGATCTTGAAAAGCAAACAAATCAAAGCGCTTGCATTCGAATAATTCAAATCACAATGTACAAGCATTATACAACTGTTCTGTTGATTCATACACAGTAAGCACTTGTTGTCATGTATGTGGCTGGGTGGTATTGCTGAGTTTCATGTTGTCTTCACGTATGATGTTGCATATACTTCTTTCTTTCTTTTTTGGGACCGTATTTTGTAAAGGAATAAAGCCGTTAGTAGACTGGTTTCTGCAAATGACATTCATGGAAAGTGTGTGTGTAAATGTGTGTGTGTGTGTGTGTGTGTGAATGTGTGCGCGTGCGTGCGTGCGTGTAGTGTGTGTTGTGTGTGCGAGTGAGAGCAGAGCTAGATAGAGAGATAGTGGTGTGTGAGAGAGAGAGAAGAGAGTGTGTGTGTGTGTTTGTGTGTTGTGTGGTTGGGTTGGTGGGGTGCGTGCGTGTGTGCATGGTGTGTGAGAGATACAGAGCGGGGAAAGAGAGGAGAGAGAAAAGAGTGTTGTGTTGTGAGAGAAGAGAGAAGAGAGAAGTGAGAGAGAGAGGTGTGTGAGTGTGAGAAAGAGAGAGTGTGAATGTGTGTGCGTGTGCGTGTGTGTGTGCGTACGTGTGTGTATTGGTATTCATAATATTGTTGGTGTATTGCTGTTCAGTTTATTCTGTTGTTCTGCTATTCTGCTAGTCTATTATGCGCTTGTAATCCTCGATACTGCAAAACCCCGAAGTCGGAATGCGGGTACCTGCATGGTGGGAATAAAAGATGGCGCACATGCAAAAATCTCACCATTGGTGAACCTCGTAGCCTAGCCGAGGAACGAATTCTCTCTCTTTTTTTTTTTGTCTCTTCTCTCTTCATCTCTTTCTCTCTTCATCTCTCTCTCTCTCTCTTCGTCTCTCAATCTCTCTCTCTCTTCTTCTCTCTCTCTTTTCTCTCTCTATCAAACTATCTATTATTATTATCTATCTATCTATCTATCTATCTATTAATCTCTCACCTCTCTATCTCCTCTCTTAATCATCTTCTCTTTTCTATCTTCTTATCTATCTATCTATCTATCTATCTAATCTATTTAATCTTTTCTATCTTTTATCTATTTTCTCTATCTTCTACTATCTATCTTTCTCTCTCTCCCAAATATCTCTCTATCTCTATCTCTCTATCTTTTCATCTATCTATCTATCTTTAATATCTATCTATCTATTATCTATATTCTATCTATTATCTATCTAAATTTTATATAATATCGCTTTTTGGAAAGTAGGCTATTGTTGCCGGGGGAAAAATACAAAATTTAGAAAAACTGCTTTGCACACGGGACTAGATATTAAAAAAAACCACGAAGTTATTTCCATTTTTCCCGAAAGAAAGAATAAATATTAAATATATATAAAATTATATAATTATATAATAAAATATTAAATATATAATTTATATATATAATTAATTTTTATATATATATATAATATATATTTTTAAACCCAAACACCGACATCTCCCATAACCCTTCCTCCCTCCCCCCAAAACACAAAAACCAAAAACACACCAAAAACACACCACAAAAAACATCTTGCGCACACTTTAAATCCTGTTCCCTTTTCGCAAGAGTTGGGCATGCGTGGGGGGAAGGATGAAAATTTAAAAAACTGCATGCAAACGGGACTAATATATAAAAAATACGAGGGCTTTTCCATCTTCCTCGAAAGAAAAGGACTAAAAAAAATTTAATACAAAAATAAATACTTAACACCCAATTCCGACATACCCCCAATACCCTCCCCCCCCCACCCCACCAAACACCACACAACATAAACACACACCAAAACACACACACAAAAACACACACACAAAATAAACACACAAAACAAACACACACAAACACATACAAACCAAAAAAAACAACAACAAAACAAACAAACAACAAACAAACACAACCACACACACACACACACACACACACACACACACAACAAACACAAACAAACACACACAAACACTTTATAATATTTAAACAATACTCTTCACGACAACATTTTAAACTATTTTTTTGTTTTAGTGCAAGAGGAATCTTGCTCAATTGCAGTGACTCGAACGTCTATCACCCCTTTTCGCCACTCATTTCCCCCTATCCATGTCCTCCTGCATTCTCTCGGAAATTTAATTAAATGGATTTGATAACAGCAACACAGAGAAACAGAAAACTAATGCACAAATTTTCTGATCACCTGTTTTTTGCGAAACTGAACTGTTTTTTACCCAATCTGTGTATGATATTTAAGCAAGAGACAGATGCGATGGGTTTTTTTTTGTTTTAAAAAATTATTTTTTATTTTTTATTTCGAGATAATTGGATAAGCACTTATGTGGGTTTTTTAGCCCAGTCCCTGTGCATGGGATTTGTAAATTCTTCATCTTTTCCCATCGGACAAAATTTGCTACTCTTACGAACAGTTTTTAACGTGTCGCAGATGTTCTGCTTGCGTTCGACAAAAGGGCCTCGGCTTATATCTCTTCCGAAGATGTTGGGGAGAGGGATCTGCACTGATTTAACTCAGAGAAATATCCCCTTGAACGGGAAATCGAGCCGGGTTGCTGCTGTCTTTTCCATATCAAAAGGAAACAAGACTTTAATTACCGTGTTGCGAGGGCCCGGGGATAGCCTAGGGTTTTAAGCTTTGCCTCGTATCTGCTGCCCGGGATCGAGCCTCACGAAGGCGCCCTGTTTTTTGGCGAAATTTTTACCTTTTGAGGTAACATCATTAATGACTCCATCCTGTCCCCCCCCCCCCACCCCCAAATCTTTCGGATGAGACTTTTAACCGAACCCCGTGTACGAACGCACGTAGAACATCTTTTCCCACACGTTCCAGTTTTAGGAAAAGTAGGGCATTTTGTGGCTGTAGGAACAAATGACATTTAAAAAAATATTGTATGTGTGTATGTGTCGTGTTTTGGACACTATTCCTGAAAATGGAATGTGGATACCTTAATGTTGGATAAAATTGGTCGCATAGTTAAAATGCCACCTCGGAACTCTTGCCTTTCTTCACCTTCACCTATCCCACAGTCCCATGGAAGACTGTGGGGGCAACACTGAAGATTTTGCAACCAGCTTCCTCCACTCTTCGCGGTCCTCTGCTTTCCGTAGCAAGTCGTTCCTACTCAAGGCCAGCAGTCCACTCTCTGATGTTGTCTTCCCATCGTTTTCTCTGTCTGCCTCTTCTTCATCTCCCTCCTTGTACTGTTCCCTTAGGACAGTCTTGGCCAGTCCAGATGTTCGTGTGACGTGTCCGTACCACTTAAGTTTGCAGAGGAACGAAAAAGAAAATCTGGTGATAAATGTATTTATTCATTTATTTCGAGGATAATGAAATAAACACTCATGATCTATTTTCCCCCAGTCCCCGTGTGTATGCAGTTGTGTAAAGTTCGTCATCCGTTCACACCGGCACACAATGACCTACTCTTCCGAAAAGCGGAGCGGGTTTTAATGTTAGAATGGCTAGACAACACAGCAAAATTTGATCTAAATTGCGGTAGGTCGGTGGTTCGGTGGTAAAGTATCTGCCCAAGAAAGTGAGAAGTGAAGGTTCGATCTCCGTTCGAAGCCTAACCTTTTCCCCTACCCACTAGACCATGAGTGGTGGTGGTCTGGGTGCCAGTCTTTTGGAGGAGACGGATAAACGGACCGTTCTGTGTGCAACACACACACACACACACACACACGCACGCACACGCACGCACGCACGCACGCACACGCACACAGCGCATGCAAAAATCCCAGGGCAGCAAGAGAATTGTGTCTGGCAATATTCAGTGGAAAAGAGTAAAAGGAAAACAAATACATGTACAGACAACACCCCACCCAAAAAAAAAATCACAACCCCCCCCCCCCACCAAACAACAACCAAAAAAAACCCCAAACCAAACCAAACCCAAACAAACAAAAACAAACAAACAAAAAAAACCCAAAAAAAACCAAAACAAAAAAAATAAAAACAAAAACAAAAACTAATAAAAACAAAAAACAAAATAAACAAACAAAAACACAAAAAACAAACAAACAAAAAAAACCAAAAAACAAAAATAAACAAACAAAAAAGAAAAGGCTAGTGGCGCTGCTGTTGTGGCGATACGCTCTCTCCGGGGGTTGGTTGGGTGGTGGGGGTGTGGGGGGTGGGGGTGGGGGTGGGTGGGGTGGGGGTGGGGTGGGGGTGGGTGGGGGTGGGGTGGGGGAAGGGGGTGGGGAAAGCATCCCGAATTTCAGGCTAAGAATATTAATCTACTAAGACTTAAAAAAAAAGGTATACAATACAATACAAAATATTATGAAATAACACGACATGACATGATACAATGCAATACAGTGCAATGCAATACAACATAGTATAACATAACACGACATGATACAATACAATGCAATATAGAATAACAACATGACACGACATGATACAATACAATACAATAAAGAATAAAATAACACAACGCAACACGATTAAATAGAACACAATACAATAATTATAGTAAAAACCACAACACGACACGACACTATAAAATGCACAACACTACCACTCCCCACCCACACACTTACCCCACTCACCACCCACCCAACCCCCCACACCACACACCACCCACACCACAACCACCCCACAAAACACCCCCTTTATTAACCTAAATTACGCCCCCAATTTAATATTTTCTTCCTTTTATTTACTTCGATAAAATTGTTTCCGGGGGAAATAAAGCTTCTTACCCTTCACCGTAAAAAGGAAAACAGGAAAATTCAGGGGAAATCTTTTCTTGCCAATTTGGGAAAAACCCCTTGCAGGCAGCTTCGGTAAAAAAGATAATTATGTTTAGTAGAAAGATAACCAAAAGGAGAAGATTTTTTTCTTCTTACTGGGAATACTTTAGACACAACCCCCGGGGGTTGGTTAGTAATTTTGTTTATGAATGAGTAATTTTTTTCCCTTACAAAACGTCGCCCACGTGACAACCTTTTAAAAGGGGTAGCATTTTTTCCACTTACACACAAACACCGGGGCCCGCACGTATCACACCCCAACACAACACAGAGCGCGGCACGCATATAAAACACACCAATAAACACCCCAACCACAATAAAATATGCAGGGCACACCCCAACCACAGGCCGCCGCCGCCACGAAACAAACAACATTAACGCACCCAAAACCGTTAATAATTATATACGACTTTAATTATAAAACAACACAACACGCACACACCGTACAAACCCACAGCAAAAACACAACCTCAATACTATAAAAACAGACAAATAAACACAAAACACCACACCCACAAACACATCACAAAACACTACAAACAACAACCCACACACACACACACACACACACACACACACACACACCACACACACCCCCACACACACCACACAAAACACACCACACACACACAACCACCACACACACACACACACACACAACACACCACACACACACACACACACACACACACCCCCACACACACACACACACACAGAAAACATCAATTTTTCTTTAGTAACTCAATTAGTCATTATACCTATTTTTCAGAATTCAGTCTAATTATGTCTTTGTAACGTCATTGATTGCTTTGTTCGTTCGTTTTCTTGTTTGTTTCTTTGCTTGTTCGTTTGCTTGTTTGCTTGTTTCGTTTGTTTGTTTGTTGTTTGTTTCTGGCATTTCGTAGAAAGCATTAGTGTTGTGCTATGTGCTGATGCTGTTCTGTGCTGTGTTGCTCCGTGTGCGTGCGTTCGTGTGTGTGTGTGTGTGGGGGGGGGGGGTGTGTTTGTGTGTGTGTGTGACATTAACAGTTATAACATTAATAATAAGAAGTAGACGAAAAACACTAAGAAAGATGCTGTGACTCAACAACTGTTCTTGAAAAATGTCTTTAGGAGAGAAGAGTAGAAAACAAATTGCGGTTAAAAGATGAAGGAGAGAATAGAAAAAATAGTGTAATTAGAACGAGAAAGTAGAAAAAGATGTAATAATAAGAGAGTGGTAAAAATTGTCTTTAGAAGGAGAGAGAAGAAAAATGTTTTAGAAGGAGAGAGAAGAAAAAATGTGTTTAGAAAGGAGAGTGAGGAAAAATGTCTGTAGAGGGAGAAAGAAGAAAACATGTGCTTAGAAGGGGAAAGAAGAAAAAATGTGTTTTGAAGGAGAGAGAGAAGGAAAAACTGTTCTTGAGAAGGAGAGAAAAGAAAAAATGTGTTAAGAAGGAAAAGAGAGAAAAATGTCTTTAGAAGGAGAAGAGAGAAGAAAAATGTCTTTAGAAGGAGAGTGAGGAAAAAATGTCTGTAGAAGGAGAAAGAAAGAAAATGTCTTAGAAGGAGAGAGAAGAAAAATGTGTTTGAAGGAGGAGAGAAGAAAAAATGTCTTTAGAAGGAGAGGGGAAAAAAAAAACTGTGTTTTGAAGGAAGGAGAGAAGAAATGTGTTTAGAAGGAGAGGAAGAAAAACTGTTGTTTAGAAGGAGAGGGAAGAAAAACTGTGTTTTGAAAAGGGGAGGGGGAAGAAAAATGTCTTTAGAGGAGGGGGGAAAAAAACTGTTTAAAGGAGAGAGAGAAGAAAGTGTTTAGGAGAGAAGAAAAAATGTGTTTAGAAGGAGGGGTAAAAAAATTTGTTTAGGGAAAGGAGGAAAGAAAAACTGTGTTAGAAGGAAGGAAGAAAAAATGTTTTAGGAAGAAGAAAAAAACTGTGTTTAGGAGAGGGAAGAAAAAATGGTTAGAAGGAGAGGAAGAAATATGTGTTAAGAAGGGAGAGAAGAAAAACTGTCGTAGAAGGAGAAAAGAAGAAAAAATTCTTTAGAAGGAGAAGAGAGAGAGAAAAGGGGAGAGAGGAGGGGAGGAGAGAGAGAGAGAGAGAGAAGAGAGAAGAGAGAGAAGAAAGAGAGAAGAAGAAAAGAAGAAAAAAGAAGAAGAAAAAAAAAGAAAAGAAGAAGAAGAAGAAGAAAAAAGAAATTCTTTTGAAAAGAGAGAAAGAAAAAACTGTCTTTAGAAGGAGAGAGAGAGAGAAAAAGTGTCTTAGAAGAAGAGAGAAGAAAAAAAATGTCGGTAGAAATAGAGAGAGAAAAACGGGGTTAGAAGGAGAAGAGAGAAAAGAAACATGTATTTAGAAGGGGAGAGAAGAAAAAACTGTTTTAGAAGGAGAGAGAAAAAGAAAAAATGTCTTTAGAAGAAGAAAAAGAGGAAAAAAGTCTTAGAAGGAGAGAAAAAAAAAAATGTCTTTAGAAGGAGAGAGAGAGAGAGAGGAGAGAGGGGGAGAGAGGGGAGAGAGAGAGAGGAGAGAGAGGGAAGAAGATGAGAGAGAGAAAAGAGAGAGAGAGAGAAAAAATGTCTTTAGAAGGAAGAAGAAAAAAGAAGAAGAGAAAAGGAAAAAGAACAAGAACAAAAGGAGAAGAGAGAGAGAGAGAGAAAGGGGAAGTAGAAGAGAAGAGAGAGAGAGAGAAAAAAAAGAAAGGAAAAGAATGTGAAAAAATTTTTTTCAGAAGGAGATAGAGATAAGAAAAACTGTCTTTAGAAGGAGAGAGACAGAAAAAAAGTCTTTAGAAGGAGAGAGAAAAGAAAAAAGCTACTTTAGAAGGAGAGAAAGAAAACTATCTTTAGAAGGGAAAAGAGAAGAAAAAATATCTTTAGAAGAGAGAGAGAAGAAAAAACTATTTTAAATTTTGGAAAAGGGGAGAAGAAGAAAAATTATCTTTAGAAGGAGAGAGAGAAGAAAAATCTTAGAAGGAGAGAGAAGAAAAAATGTGTTAGAAGGAGAGAGAGAGAAGAAAAACGATGTGTTTGAAGGGGAGAGAAGAAAAATTTTGTTTAGAAAGGAGAGAGAGAGAAGAAAACGATGTTTTAAAGAGAGGAGAAGGAAAAATTTTGTTGAGAAGGAGGAGAGAGAGGGGAAGAAAAACTATCTTTGAAGGAGAGAGAGGAAAAAGTCTTTAGAAGGAGAGAGAGAGAGAGAGAGAAGTGGGAGAGAGAGGAGAGAGGAGAGAAGAGAGAGAGAGAGAGAAGAAAAATGTGTTTAAAAAGGGAGAGAGGAGAGAGAGAGAGAGAGAGAGAGAGAAGAGAAGAGAGAGAGGGGAAAAGAGAGAGAGAGAGGTAAGAAAAAATGTCTTTAGAAGGAGAGAAAAAGAAGAAACAAATGTCTTTAGAAGGAGAGAGAAGAAAGCAATATCTTTAGAAGAGGAGACAGTAAAAAATAATTACTCTACAAGAGGAGAGTAAAAGAAAAAGTACCAATTTCTTTTAAGCACCAACAATAGCAATACCTACACTCAGTACCAGAGATTCGATATTCTGCCAGATTTGCCACAGGCGTTTGTGCCCGAAACCTCGTTCCCCGTCCACTAATCCGTGAGTGGTTAGTCTAGGCACTAAGCCTTTCGGGTGATACGATAAACCGAGGTCCCGTGTGCAGTACGCATTTAGTGCACGTAAAACAACCCATGGCAACGAGTGAATTGGCCCTAGTAAAAAAAAAAAAACCCTCAACTCTCATGGTGGAAACAAAATAGTACATCGGTGGATCGGTGGTCTAGAGGTAACGCGCCTTGCCTAGAAAGCGAAAAGTTCCGGGTCGGAAGTGTGCGGTGGTTTGATCCCCGTTTGGGCCCCAAGAAACTTTTGCCCCCATCCATTAGACCATGAGTGGTCTTCTGGGTGCTAGTCTTTCTGATGAGACGATAAACCGATGTCCCTGTGTTACACAAAACTATTTAGCGCACGCACGTAAAAGAACCCACGGCAACAAGAAAGTTGTCCCTGGAAAAAAAATCTGTTGAAAAAAGGCCACACTGATAGGGAAATAAATACAGTTGCAGACAGGTAAAAGAAAAAATAATGGGTGGCGCTGCTCTTGTGGCGACGCGCTCTCCCCGGGGAGAGCAGCCCGAATTTCACGCAGAGAAATCTGCCGTAACTTAAAAATGGTATACACATGCAGACAGGAAAAAAGAAAGAGTGGCGCTGCTCATGTGGCGACGCGTTCTCCCTGGGGAGAACAGCTAGACCGAATTTTTCAGGCGCAGAGAAAATAAATCTGCCGTGACTTTAAAGCGGCATACAAATACAACTAAAATAACAAAAAAAATGTAAACAGGGACGGGATAGCTCAGTGGTCGGAGCACTCGCTTTCCCCCAGCCAAGTTAAGCAGCGTCGAGCGTGGTTACCAGTTGGATGGGTGACCGTTTGCGCGCCTTGGCTTCAGTGCAGTTCCCCCAGTTCACCCAGCTGTAAATGGATACCTGCCCTCTTTAGGGTCAGGGAAGGTAAAGCAGCGAGGGAGAGGAGATGGGCGCCGCCCTCAATACGCTGGCCCTAGAGAAGTGAGGTCTCTGACGCCTCGCTCCCCTACGACCTTATAGGTTATGGGACTCCTTTACCTTTACCTTTACTAGTGTATCTTCCTTACGCTGTGTGTCTGCTGCCATACTCGCACTTCCTTCTTAGCAGAAGATGTTTACGTGTCTCTGGAGCGAGTTTATTTCATCTATTTTATTTTACTCTTTTATTTCGAAGATATTTATTTATTTATTGATTGATTTGTTTATTTATTTATTCTTTTATGTCGAGGATAATGGAATAAGCACTCGTGTGTTTTTTTTACATCCAGTCCCCGTGTGTATGCGATTTTGTAAATTTTGTAAGGTGTTCCACCGGCACACAATGGCCTACTCTTCCGAAAAGCGGGACAGGATTTAACGTGTGCGCAAGATGTTCTGCATGCGTTCGAACACGGGGCCTCGGTTTATAGTCTCATCCGAAGGAATAGTGCACTCACGTGCTTTTTTTTTTTTTTTAAAACATTCAGTCCCCGTGTGTGTACAGTTTTGTCAATTTTGTCATCGGTTCCCACCGGCACACAATGTCCTACTCTTCCGAAAAGCGGAACAGGTTTTAACGTGTGTGCGGGATGTTCTGAATGCGTTCGCACACGGAACCTCAGTTTATAGTCTCATCCGAAAGAGTTTTGGGGAAGTGGAGTCGGCACTGATGTTGTCAGGGAAGGTAAAGCAGCGAGGGAGAGGAGATGGGCGCCGCCCTCAATATGCTGAGGAAAAAAATCCTCTTGAATGAGATTCGAACCCGGGTCAGCAGATCAGGAGCGCATTTTGAATATCACCCTAACCACCAGCCTATCCTGTCCACTTTCTGTTAGAGTCATGGAGAGACACACACGGCAAAGTCTTCACACTTCTACACAATACCGTGGC
>CM054152.1:43563770-43603770 GCA_028751875.1 Rapana venosa
AAAAAACATATCAACATGGGATTATCTGAAGCACCAAATGTATCAGGAATAGGGGAGGAACACACCATCACATACGGAATACTACCCTATTCGATGAACCACTCCCTCCTAAACATACCACACAACTGTTGGGTATATGACTATGACGACTTCAACCCTAGGGATCACCCAGGCAACGTGATCAGCTGGGAAACGGAATATCTGATCGACAGAATCAAAGGAGGGGTTCTCATCCCCTTGCTCTTCCTCCTAGGCACCCCGGCCAACGTCCTCAACATGATGGTGTTTTACAGACAGGGTCTGAAAGAAAGGATCAACGTCTGCCTCTTCTTGCTGGCTCTAGTGGACATTCTCCACCTCACTCCCGTCTTCATTTTCCACATCGAGCAAGTGTACAGTCAGTTTACCGACCAAGAGCGGTTCGGGACACTGTACCGCTTCATGATGAACAACAACCTGTTAGGGTTTTACGGGTTCGGGTTCGGGTCTATGATACTGGCTGCTGTGATCTCTACCGAACGTTGCGTGTGCGTGCTGTTCCCTCTCACGGCGCAACGGTGCATTCCTACAAAAATCTTTGCCTTGGCTGTTGTGGTGATTGTCTTCGGGGTCAGTTTATTACGGTTTGTGGTTACCGCTCAGTTTCGAGTAGTGTGCATTTACGAGATGAAGAGACAGAAAGCGGCATGGCAAGCATCCGTGAATGACTACTTCTTCAGGAACCAGAAGATGCTCAGTATTCTAGACGGCATGTTTTTCGGGTTCTGTATCACGGTGGGCTGTCCTGCGCTTGTCTTCGTCACCACCATCATCACCGCTGTCAGACTCCGGCAGATCGTTCGCTGGCGAAGTCACTCCGCTTCTGGCATGTCCAGTCCCAAAGAGATCGGCATCACCAGGATGCTGCTCAGTCTCTCCGTGGAGTTCCTGCTGCTGTCAGTCCCCATCATCGTTCTCCGTGTGACGCGGCTGTTCCCCTCTGTCCTCAACCCTTTCTACCACACCAACCTGTTTCGCCTGTTTCTGAACTGCAGTGAGATGTGTTTCTTCATCAGTTCCTCGGTGAACTTCGTGGTGTATTACCTCACGGGCACCAAGTACAGGGAAACCCTGCATGCCTTGCTGGGCGTCAGGAAAGGTGGTCAGAAAACTGCCCACAGCGGGCAGACTGCGGCCACTAGTGTCCAGTCTGTCTCGCAGCCATGAACTATCAAGAACATAGTTTTACTGGTTGGTCTGTGTTTGTAGTGGGTCGGTGCTACTTTTGAGTGTGATCACATTTTGTGAGCTGTGCGTTGTTGTTTTATGTGATAATGTGGGGGTTCTTATTTTTACTTACACACAAAGGGGTGGATCTGCATTTTCGTTAGTTACTTTAAGTATGATAGCTAACTATTCACTGTTATAGCCTACATCAGTTTTATGAACTTGCCCTGACTCATCTCTATCCGGTGATCACATAATCATACCCTTTAATCATTAAAATATCTGCACTTCTCTATTCCACCAGTTTTAAGTACGTTAACATTGGAGTGATTATTGTGTGTGTGTCCTGATCAAGGCGGCTGTTCATCGATTTTGAAATTAAACACATCTCCACTGTGTGGCCTCTGAAACACAACAGTCAGGAAAGCTTTCTTTCCACAAACGGTACTTCAGGCATTTCTGCACAGCCCTATCAATCATCATCACTGTATAAGAGTGTCACTCAGCAGCACTCTATGTCAATGGTGTTAGATTCTTGGCATTACCTGCAAATTTCTATGATGGTATGTGTTGACACATTAGAGTGAATTTCCAATAGCACTATAATTATATAAGTGATAATACCTGGATGTCGGGATAGCTCAGTACTGAGCACTCGATTTACCCAAGCTAAGATTAAGCAGCATTGATCGTGGTTACCAAGTGGATGGGTGACTGTTTGCATGCCTTGGATTTAGTACAGTCACCCTTTTCACCCAGCTGTAAATGGGTACCTGCCTCTTTAGGGTCAGGGAAGGTAAAGCAGCAAGGGAGAGGAGATGGGCGCTGCCCTCAATATGCTGGCCCCTGAAGAAGGTGAGGTCTCTGACACCTTGCTCCCCAACGTCCGCATAGGTTATGGGAACACCTTTACCTTTATTACCAAAAATTCTAAAGTATCATCCATTGACATACGAGAGTGAATTTCCAGTAGCACTATATGTCAGTGATACTACTTGTTTGGTATTACCAAAGTTGCAAAGTGCCATTCTTGACACAGTCATAAGAGTGAATTTCCAATAGCACTATATGTCAGCAATATTACTTGTTTAGCATCAACGTTCTAAAGTGCCATATATTGACACATTAGAGTGAATTTCCGATAGTGCAATCACGTTAGTGGTATTACTTTTTTGGTATTACCAAATTCTAAAGGGTATGTGTTGACACGTTTGAGTGAATTTCCAAAAGCACTTTATTTTGTTAGTACCATCACCTGTCTGGCATCACCAAAGTTGTAAGGTGCCATGTGTTGACACATTAGAACGCATTTCTAACAACAGTGATATCACATGTTAGGCATGACCAACGTTCCAAAGTGCTATGTGTTGATGGCACTACTGGTTTCAGTGTTAGCTGTAGTGCTATTGCCACGTAGTACAACTAATGCCACTGGCGATAATGACACCAAGGTCTCATGACATCATTCCATTGATCCACCTTTCACAATCAATTGTTTTGCCTTTTTTTCTACGCTAAGAAATAAACCTGCCCAGCAAAAAAAAAGATTGTTAGTACTACTGATTTGCTAAAAAGAAAGATATACAACCATGTTTGAACATTGGACTGTACTGTTATCAGTACGAAGAAAGTGTTGCTATGTTGATATCCTTTTCGCACATCAGCCTTTTTGGGCAGAGACGGATCTGATTTCCTATCAGTATGCCCTTTTTGGCTTTGCGCGAGAAGCTGTCTGCATCATCATCATCATCATCATCATCACCACCATTATCATCATCATCATCATCACCATTTTCTTCTTCTTCTTCTTCTCAATTTTTTGCAAGTTTTCGCAATTTTTCGCAAATCTTCTTCTTCTTCTTCTTCTTCTTCTTCTTCAAACGCTCATTTCTGTCATATGAGCAAAAAATGCGTTTCGCGTCGTTAAGCACCAAAATAAGTTTAGTCTAGTGCAATCCGGTTTCGCAGGGGGGAATTCTTAACTTTTCAATTTTTTTCTGTTAAAAAAAGGAGGAATAGACCCAAAAAGGCAAACTAGACAAGAAGGATGACAGGAAAGGAAAAGGAACTGGCAAAACAAAGAGGGGATAAAAAAAGAAAGAGGGGAAAACCTCGCACAGAAATTTCCAAAGGGCGGGGAGGCATTCAACTGACAGGTCCTGCAAACTCCTTGGAAAAAGTTTGCAGTACATGGCATAAGGGAGTTTACAACGCATTGCAACAGTTAACTGCACACATCAACTGCAGTCCATGAGCCTAAAAATGCGCTTCAATTAATGTCTAATCATTAGCAGTTTAGCCTTTCTTCTTGAATACATGTCACTCCACGCGCGAACAAGCATAAGGATATTGTGTTGGTTTTTGTTGTTGTTGTTGCGCGTTCACCAGCTTAACAAATAATAATAATAATAATAATAATAATAATAATAATAATGTATGGAATTCATATAGCGCTGAATCTTGTGAAGCAACAAATCAAAGCGCTCGGATGACGTTTTTTTATATCGAGGATAATGGAATAAGCGCTCATGTGCTTTTTTTTTAAACATCCAGTCCCCGTGTGTATGCGGTTTTGTAAATTTTGTCATCTGTTCCCATCGGCACACAATGGCCTACTCTTTCAAAAAGCGGAACCAGGATTTAACGTGTGCGCAAGATGCTCTGCATGCGTTCGCACACGGGGCCTCGGTCTATAGTCTCATCCAAGGATTCTGGGGGTCCCCAGAATGTGCAGTCTGACTCACTCATCCCACCTGAAAATTACTGTAAGTTTGACAATGCACACTGGGTGAGAAGTTCGCATGTATAGTTTTTTTCAAGTACATTGCCATGTATAGGCAGCCATATTCCAACTTGAGAAGACTTTTTCTCCTTTTAATGAAGAGTGCAGGTTGTTATGTTAAGGGGTTGTTATGGCTGAAAGCAATCTTAACATAACATTTTACACCATAACAGCATTTTAATGTAGGCCTTGATACTTAGCTTACATCAATAACTGACACAGCTTTAGCCTTGGCCAAATAAGGATTGCAGACGGGATAGCTCAGTGGTCAGAGCACTCTCTTTCCCTAAGCTGAGGTTAAGCAGCATTGAGCATGGTTACCAAGTGGATGGGTGACTGTTTGTGTGCCTCGGCTTCAGTACAGTCTCCCAGCTCACCCAGAAGTAAATGGGCACCTGCCCTTTTCAGGGTCAGAGAAAGCAAAGCAGCGAGGGAGAGGAGATGGGCGTTGCCCTCAATATGCTGGCCCCTGGAGAAGCTGAGGTCTCTGACATCTCTCTCTTTCCAACGACCACATAGGTTGTGGGAACACCTTTACCGTTTAAAGAAGAATATAAACCAGTTCCTTTTGTAAATTCCTGGTTTCCTGGAATTCTTACATTGCGTAATATGTTGAATTGGTATTAGAAGTAAATGACTGATTTTCTGGTCTTTCCCTGCATGTCTGATTTAATCCTTTTTGTTGTCATATATGCAGATAAAACTGCACGAAGAGCTTTACTGAATATCTTTTCACATTCCAAGAAGAAACAGCCACATACCACTCTAAAGGACCCGGCTGATTCGGGGTCGATAGTTTTTTTTCATGGTCGGTTGGTTGTAGCTGTTGCCTTTTTTGATTGTTTTTTTTGACTTTTTACTTTTTACTTTCAATAAAAGGGAGTTTGCTGAAAACCGAGTTTTGTTCCTTCATAAATCCGAGGCTCACCAATGCAAGATTTTTGCGATGCGACATTTTTGCCCTTTTATGAGGTACCACATTCCGACTTTAGGATGTATGTGAAATTTTATTTCGTTACCATAGAAGGTGGCATGAATTACGTGGTCTTTTAATGTGGGGATTCGATGTTTTGCATGGGTATATACTAAAAAGAATCGGACTTGTCTTCTGCACATAATTGAACTGGAATGTGGAAACCCAAAATCACCAGCTGCTGCAGGTTCCAGGCCCACACCTTTAACCACAGTTAGGTCGAACGACTACATTTTAGCTAGAGCGTTCGTCTGATCATAACTTAACGCACTTACATCTAGTGACCTTTTCCAGATAAAAGTAAGTCGAACCAGACACTGAAAGGAAACAAAAAGCATACTATAACAAATTAAAATGGGCAAGAGTGGGAACCTCAAATAAGCAAAACAAATGGGAACTTGTAATTATCGTTAGCAAAACAATTGTAGAAAGAGCAAGTGGCACTGATAATGATCTAATGAGAAGGAAAATTGTTCTCAGATTTCAAGTAGAGAAGTGGTATACAAATGTGTTTATTTTATTTTTTATTTTACTCTTTTTATTTCGAGGATAATGGAATAAACACTCTGTGCTATTTTAAAATCCAGTCCCCGTGTGTATGCAGTTTTGTAAATTTTGTCATCTGTTCCCACCGGCACACAATGGTGTTGTAAGACCCAGAAAGGATTTTTGATTATTATCACTTAACGTGTGGAAAAAAGTGTCAAATTTGGACCACCTGGGTAGTCGCGGTATTAGTGCTTGAATTCAGAATCAAATACATCTTGAATGACATTGACCCAGCTGAACAGATCAGCATAAAACTAGGTCCACCTGAAGAATGTTCTTTCTCTCCCTCTAAACCTCAAAGAATTCAGTGGATTATGTGAACAAGTTACCGTACCAATGGAATTAAGGAAAAGTACTACGGAACGGGATAGCTCAGTGATCAGAGCACTCGCTTTCCCCAAGCTAAGGTTAAGCAGCGTCGAGCGTGGTTACCAAGTGGATGGGTGACCGTTTGCACGCCTTGGCTTCAGTACAGTCCCACCAGTCCACTCAGCTGTAAATGGGTACCTGCCCTCTTTAGGGTCAGGGAATGTAAAACAGCGATGGAGAGGAGATGGGCACCACCCTAAAAAAAATGCTAGCCTTTGAAGAAGTTGAAGCCTCTAACACCTCGCTCCCCAACGTCCGCATAGGTTATGGGAATACCTTTCCTTTTTACCTTCTCATCTCATCTCATCTGCTCCCATAAGCTCTCTCGGGGTCGTAGAGATGAGTGAGAAGGAGGACAAGCGGAGGGGCGGTGGAGTGAAGTACCTGGTGTGCGAACGCTCTCCCAGAACCATTTTTGCTGCACCCTCTTCCTGTTCCGCCTTTCTTTTGCCTGTTCCTGCACATGGTTTTGGGAAAAGATTGAAAGTATTTTACAACCTTGCAATTCACTATGGTCTGGTTAAAAAAGACATCGTTTATTTCATATCCTCGAAAAACATGTCTGAGAAATAAAAATAAAAAGATAAGACTAAAAGATTTGGAGGGAGAATTAAAAAAAATAAAGCGAACTTGACAGTGAGGCAGTGTTTGCTTGTGAAAGGCTGGAACCGACAGCTGGAGGAAAACTGCCCACTGACCCTTGCCTCATCCTTCTGTGAGGGCCATCCAGCCCAGATGATGATGATATGATGCCCATGACGATGATGAAATGGGTTGGGGGTGATGGAGAGATGAGATGATGGTGGGGATGTGATGATGAAAAAGGGGTGAAAGATGGTTAAAGAGATGATGAATGAGGAAAAGGATTGGGAAAAGGGGGGGGGGTGAGGGTATATGATGATGAAGAAGAAAAAAGGGGGGGGGAAGAAAAAGGAAAAAAAGGGGGGGGAAAAAAAGGAGAAAAGGGGGGAAAGAAAAAAGGAAAAAGGAAAAAAAGGGGAAGGTGGGGGAGATGAGAGGGGGAAGGGGTGATATGAATGGGGGTGGGATTTTTGGTGTGTGATAAGGAGGGGAGAGGATATGATCCCATATGAGATGGGGATGAGATTAAGTTGGGGGGAAAACCCCCCGTCCTTTTTTTTTTCCCCACCCCCTTCTGTCCCCTTTCTTTTGCCCCTATTTCCCAATTTTTTTGGGAACCCATCTGATTGCCCCTTTTTAAACCCTTTAGCACCCTTTTTTTTGCTTTTCATTTTTTTTAAATAAATCCTCGCCCGGGGCAGAAGTAAGAGAAGGAAAACGGGGCAAGGAAAAAGTTTGGGGGGGGGAAAATTAAAAAAAAAATAAACCGGAAAGAGGATGCCTGTAAATTTCAAAAAATGGAGGTTGCCCCTAACCCCTTTCCCCCCATTTTTGGAATTAACCCAGTTGTAAAATTTCCTAAATTTAATAGAGGTTGGGGTTTTTTTTTCCAAAAAGGGTTTTGGGGGTTTTTTTTTTTTAAAAAAAATGGGATTTCAGTGTAATGAAAGGTTGTGATGGGTGGTTGTAAAAGGGGTGTGTGTGATGGGGGGGTGGGGGTGTGGGGGCTTTCGGGGGGGGTTTTTGGTGTTGGGGGGGAGGGGAGGGGATGGGGGGGGAAAAAATGAAATTTTGGAGGTTGGGTCGAGTGATTTTGGGGGGGTTTTGGGAAAAAGGTGTTGTGGGGGGAGAGAAAACGATGAAAGTTTTAGGAGGGGGAAGGTTGTCTTTTAAATGGATGGGGGCTGGTCTAAAAAGGATATGTGTGTGGTTGTTTGTTTGGTTTTTAGGGCAATTTTTTTGGGGGGTTTAAAAAGATTTTTTTGTTTTTTTTTTTTTTTTGAAATAATTTGTTGCCGTTGAAAAATTCCCTTTCCCAAAACCTTTTTTTTTTCGGGGGGAAAAACAAAAGGGTGTCCTTTACTTTTTTTAAAAAAACCCTTTTCCAAAATGATTTCCACTTTCACGGACAATCTCCGGTTGAAAATGGCATTCAAGTTTGTCCTGAGAAAACAATCTGAAACTGCACTGAAACAAGAAAGAGAGCTGTCCAGATTATTTCAAAAAATATAGACAGGTGTGCATTAAGTCTGATATACCAGCAATCACAGAAAAAAACACAGTTTAACAAATAATCTTCGGTGAAATCTTTTCCAGCGATGTATTCTAACAGGTGGTTTTTTAAAATCAACAATTCCTGCATTGTCATGCTACAATGTTATTAAATAATGGTGAATTCTCTCCGGTAAGACACAGGTTTAAGGAATCTAGTTTTCAGTGCCAGTTGTGTGTTTTGTGTGTGTGTGTTGTGTGTGGTGTGTTGTGTGTGTGTGTGTGTGGGTGTTGTTTGTGTTTTTTTAATGAAAAGCTCGTTGAAGGAAACAGCATTTTTGATTCGTTTTCAGACATAGCAGCTCTGTTTCGTTTTCAGAGATAGCAGCTCTGTTTCGTTTTCAGAGATAGCAGCTCTGTTTCGTTTTCAGAGATAGCAGCTTTGTTTCGTTTTCAGAGATAGCAGCTCTGCTTCGTTTTCAGAGATAGCAGCTCTGTTTCGTTTTCAGAGATAGCAGCTCTGTTTCGTTTTCAGAGATAGTTTTTTTGTTTCGTTTTCAGATATATAATTTTTGTTTCGTTGGGCTAGAGGTAATGCACCTACCTTTGAAGCGAAAAGTCTGGGTGGGAAGTGTGCAGTGGTTGAAGACCCGTTTAGGCCCGACACTTTTCCCCCCATCCATTAAACCATGAGTGGTGGTCTGGGCGCTAGTCTTGGTGAAAAAAATCGAAGTCCCTTGGTTTACCCATAATATTATCGCCGTGAAAGAATACGGCAACAAGAAGTTGTCCCTGGCAATTCTGGTAGAAAAAGACTTCTGAAAAGGAACAAATCGATTATATGCAGGCAGAGAAAGGGGGGAAAAAAAGGGTTGTGGCTGCTCTTGTGGCGAGGGCGCTCTCCCCGTGGAGAGCAGCTGAATTTCATGCAGAGAAATTGCTAAGTGGTATAAAATAAAATTAAAATAAATAAATGTCTTCCTGTGTCCAGTCGTGTGTCTACAAGCACCAGGATTCTCAGAACTTAAGGGGGGAACAGGGAGGCAAACAACATTTGTCTATTAACTAAAAACAAGGCTGATTTTGGGCTAGAATGTTGTCACTCTTTTGATTAAGCAGCCTCGTAGCTCCCGGTGGGTGGGGTGGGGGGGGGGGGCGGGCTTTGAAAATAAGCTGTATTGATGCCTTCCCCTTCTTGGCTGAAGTTGCTTTTTAAAAATAATTCTTTTGTATCAAGGATAATGGAAAAACACTCATTTTGCTTTTTTACATCCAGTCCCCGGGGTGAATGCAGTTTTGTAAAATCTGTATCTTTTCCCCGCACTCCATGGCCTCTCTTCGAAAAGCGGAACAGGACTTTACGTGTGCGCCAGATTTCTGCTTTGCGTTCGCACAGGGGGGCCTCGGTTTTAAAGTCTCATCGTGGACTTCTGGGGAGGCGGAGTCGCACTGAGTTAAACTCCAGAGGAAAAATTCCCCTTAAACGGGAATCAACCCGGGTCGTCAGATGCGAGCGAATGTTCGGGACCACTAGGTTATCCCGCCTCCAAAAAAATTTGTTGTGCAGTCCAAGAGAAGACTAGTGTTTTTGAAGTACTAATGGCAGTGCCGCTGTCCTGATCGAGCTAGCTGTCATTACTGATCTTAAGGCGCGCTGAAACCTTGATCAGCGGGCTGCACTGTGAGCCTATGGAGCCAGCTAGTGAGTCAACACATCGATGCCTTAGAGCAACAACGATTTATCTGAAAAAAATTAGCAATTTTCCATTTTTTCATATTTGGTATAATTTACTGTACACTTTCAGATCACAAAAGTATACAATAAAAGTTTTATTAATTTCAAAGATATTTGAAGAAATCCTTTGTTGCACAAAATGATCCTAGCAAATTTCACAGGGTACACTGGACTACTGCACAGCATCCCGCTTTTCCTCTGAATGCTTAAACGCCAATTTAATGCCAATTATCTGGGACAGGGCTATGCAACATGGGACATCCAGCTGTGCAAACCCTTCTTGCCTAGGAGTGGATACACTTGACTATTGTGCATGGTTTATGTAACACTGGCGGGCCTGGAGGTTGTGTGGTTGTTCCTGCTAAAAACTGATGGCTGAAATCAGAGGAATGTGATCTTATCTGGGAAAGGGGGTCAAGCTTTGTGCCATGCCTGCTGTATTTTCTCTGCAAGCAAGGTGGTCTACCTTCACTGCCAGTGTTTTTGCTATCCTGGCCTTAATAAGAAATTCCACTTTCTGCAGTAGCCTAGCCTAGCATCACTTTGAGAGGACCAGAATTAATGGACATCAAAGTTTCACATGCAGACTGCTAGAAAATTCCTGGCAAAAACAGGCCACCAGTTGTAAATATGCATTTATGCGCTTTCTTCTACATGTATTACAACATAAAGATGCTACGATAAAGATCGTATCAATACCCATTATCTTTCCAAAAACTGAACACTTCCGTTCAATCATCGATTTGTTCTGACCTTTCAAACTTTTCAAATGGGTGTATCTAAAAAAAATAAAATTGCTGTCGATAGACCATTGTTGCTCTAAAGCATCAACACTTCTAACTCATTGGCGCCGTGCCGTAGCTATGGATACGACACGAATATAAATATCTAGTTAAAGACTAAATCGAGCTCAATCCAAAGAAAAATTACTGGTGATGAATTAGTCTTGAATTAGTCTCCTTGCAAATGAGTTACAACCCTTTATTTGTCAGTTGCATTGTGTTTTTTTTAGGGAGTTTTCTCTTACATGGCTGTTGGTTGACGATTTTTCATGATGAAAATAGTGAGAAGAAAAGAAGAGGTTCACGGTGAAAGGGGCAGTGTTGGTATATTTACTTCAAAGTGATTCATGGAACTCAGGAAATATCATTGTATTTAAGATAAATGTATTTGGGGGATCAGCTGAGGCGTGCGTGTACATTTGGACTTGTTGGAACTGTTCATTGTTACTGGTTGTATGACTGTGTAAGAATGAGTTGAGTGCAAGCGCTTTGATTTGTCTCTGCAAGATAAAGCGCTATATAAATTCCATTTATTATTATTATTATTAGTGTTGTTGTTATTATTATTATTATTAGTAGTAGTAGAAGTAGCAGTAAGTAGTAGTAGTAGTAGTAGTAGTAGTAGTAGTAGTAGTAGTAGTAGTAGTAGTAGTAGTAGTATTACTTACACCTTGACTATGTGTGTTTCAAAAGTCTGTTTTGTATTGTTTTTGTTTTTTAGCATTCACTGACTCATTTTATGCAAAACACACAAACTTGGGAGATCTTTCGACACATATATTTGGTAAATCCTAAAAAGTACTTTAAATAAACTGTACCGTGATATAGAATATGTTCGGTTTTATCAATCTGAGAGTGATATATACTTTTTTTTTTAAAACATGCCCCAAAAAGTGCATCACAATTTTGTTGAGATGTGAATTAGACTGGGACTCCATTGAGTGACATCTAGCTTGACTCAGGCTAAAGGCAAGGCAAGATAATGCAAGGCACAACATGGCACGGCATGGTATGGCATGGCATGGCATAGCAGCACACAGTATGGCATGACATGGCACAGCATGGCACGGCATGGTATGGCATGGCATGGCATAGCAGCACACAGTATGGCATGGCATGGTATGGCATGGCATGGCATGGCATGGCATGGCATGGCATGGCATAGCAGCACACAGTATGGCATGGCATGGTATGGCATGGCATGGCATAGCAGCACACAGTATGGCATGGCATGGTATGGCATGGCATGGCATAGCAGCACACAGTATGGCATGGCATGGTATGGCATGGCATGGCATAGCAGCACACAGTATGGCATGGCATGGTATGGCATGGCATGGCATAGCAGCACACAGTATGGCAAGACATGGCACAGCATAGCACGGCATGGTATGACATGGCATGGCATAGCAGCACACAGTATGGCATGGCATGGCACAGCATGGCACGGCATGGCATGGTACAACATAACAGGGCACAGCGTGGCATGGCACAGCAAGCAAAGCAATGCCAGGCAAGGCATGGCACAGCAAAGCACAGAATGACATGGCACGGCAACAGCATGGCATGGCATGGCACAGCACGGCACGGCATGGCACAGCACGTCACGGCATAGCACACCAAGGCAAGACAAGGTTTATTTCAAAACCCCAAATAGAAGATTATTAAAGTGTTACATAACGCATGTAACTAACTCAAAACATGGAACGCTGTCTGATCTTTGGGAACAAAGTTTGTCAGCTTTTAATCAAACAAAATGTCAAAATCTACATTACAATGGTGTTATGCTTTTAAACGTTATGTTGAGACTGCCTTCATCCACCACAAGTTTTTGACATAATAGCTAGTACTATCTTCTATAGAAGGGATAATTCCTCCGAAATTTGAGTATGGCTGCCTATGGCTGGCAAGACACTTAAAATGAGTCATGCACGCATCTAGTGCGTTATTATGGTCTCACTGTGATGTAAAAAATAAAAAAGCGCACGAGTGCTTATTGTCAAAAACAAACAAATAATTTGATTTGATTTCATTGGATTCAATCTGGTTTTATCTCTGTCATATTTTGGGGCAAGCACATGTGCGCACGTGTGTCCTTGTATACTCGCATGCATTCACGCATGTGTGCTTGCCTGCGTGTAGGATCTATGCAGAGCACACACACACACACACACACACACACACACACACCACACACAACACACACACACAACACACACACACACACAAACCACACACACACCACAAACACACACACACACACACATAAACCCCCTCACACACAGTAAATAGTAGTAAATAGCAGCAGCAGCAGCAGCAGCAGCGCCACAGCAGCAGCAGCGCAGCAGTAGGTAGTAGTAGATTTGTAGTAGTAGTAGTTTGTAGTAGTTTTTAATAGTAGTGTATAGTAGTAGTGTTGTGTTGTTGTTGCTGCTGTTGCTGTTTTATTTTTTTGTTGTTATTACTGTTGTCGCTATCATTATCACCAACATAATTATTATTATTATCCTCATCGTCGTCGTCAACTCGGCGTCATGTTTATGATGATGATGATGATGACATCGTATCAATCATCACATCATCATCATCTCATCATCATCCCCATCAAACATCATCATCATCATCATCAACAAAAACAACTTCTTCGCTTCTTCTCCTTCTTCTTCTTCGTCTTCTTCTCCTCCTTCGTCTTCGTTTTTTGTCTTCATCTCCTCCTCCTCCTTCTTCTTCTTTTTTTACCTTTTCCTTCTTCTTCTTCTTCTTCTTCTTCTTCTTCTTCTTCTTCTTCCTTCTTCCTTCTTTTCTTTTCTCCTCCTCCTCCTCCTCCTCCTTTTTCCTCCTTCTTCTTCTTCTTTTTTCTTCTTCTTCTTTCTTCCCTTTTTCTTCTTTTCTTTTCTTTTCTTCTTCTTCTTCTTCTTCTTCTTCTTCTTCCCTTTTTCTTCTTCTTCTTTTCCTTCTCCTTCTCCTTCTTCTTCTCCTTCTCCTTCTCCTTCTTCGTCGTCTCCTTATTCTTCTCCTTCTACATATTCTTCTTCTTCTGCTTCCTCAACTGGACAGATACAATGTGAAGAGGAGCCCCGAATCCCTGGCTAGGTCAGTCACACCTGGACGTGTTGGTGGAAAGCGGTAGGCAATGCGTGAACTGTCTGGTTTGGGAGACAATACAGGTATTGCCCATTGTTTTGGGAGAGCAATGTCACACACACACACACACTCCGCGCACGCGCGCACACACACACACACACACACTTCTTTTTGACATGTATAACAGAAGAGGTTTAGATATTCATAAGAAATATGCCACTAGTCAAGAAGTTTTATATGACTCTCAGCAATTCATAATGTCAGTTGCTGAAGTCATATATTCTTCACCTGTAAGACCATTATTGTAATTAGTATATATATTATAAATATATTTAAAATATATATATATATATATTTATATATATATATTATATATAAATATAATTTATAAATATATATATTATATAAATATATGTGGGGGGTGTATAAGGGAGAAAAGAGAGAGATAAGAGAAGAGATAGGGGGTGTAATAATAGGTACTTTGGTATGAATGCGGGTGTGTCTAAATCACCATGTAGTGAAAAGCCATTAAACAAAACAAACAAAAAACAAACACACACACACACACACACACACACACACGGAGCTCTAGCCCAAGACCGAAAAAGAATTGAAGGGATGGAGATGATTACTTGAAGATGTGGCAGGTGTGACGAGAGCGGGGTGTGGGAGTCATAAAAGTAAAGGTGTCCCATAACCTATGTGGTCGTAGGGGAGCGAGGCATCAGAGACCTCAAAAGCATATTGAGGGCGGCGCCCATCTCCTCTCCCTTGCTGCTTTACCTTCCCTTACCCTAAAGAGGGCGGGCACCCGTTTACAGCTGGGTGAACAGGGAGACTGTACTGAAGCCAAGGCGCACAAAGGGTCACCCATCCAAGTGGTAACCACGCTTGATGATGCTTAACTTTAGGTGGGGAAAGCGAATGCTCTGACCGCTGAGCTATCCCGTCCTCATAGGAGTTATATTTGACACAAATTTGTTACACGTTGATATAGATAGTTATAGAACAAATTAAAAGATATATATATACGGTGACTCAAGGGATTTAGCGACTCTTGTGACCTCCTGCAGTTTTTACCTTGGCTGACAGTGTGTGTGACAGAGACTTGACACAAGAAAGGCTCGGAATGTGGTAACAAATCTGGTCAGTAAAGTGTTTCGTTATTGGCTGTACATTATGAAGATCAATGCTGTGGTTTCCATGTCATGTAATTGCGTGGCACGGCCATGCTTCGCTGTTGTATGAGCTTATCAGCTTAAACTGCAATAAAATTCGTTATAGTTGTCTTTATCATTATGTCGAGGGACGGGATAGCTCATGGGGGCGGAAACACTCGCTTTCCCCCAGCCAAGTTAAGCAGCGTCGAGCGTGGTTACCATTGGATGGGTGACCGTTTGCGCGCCTTGGCTTTAGTACAGTTCCCCCAGTTCACCCAGCTGTAAATGGATACCTGCCTCTTTAGGGTCAGGGAAGGTTAAGCATGAGGGATAGGGAGGGCGCCCGCCCTCAATATGCTGGCCCTAGAGAAGTGAGGGCTTGACGCCTCGCTCCCCTACGACCTTATAGGTTAAGGGCTCCTTTACCTTTTTATCATTATGTCATTCTCTCTCTCTCTCATCTCTCTCTTCTCTCTCTCTCCTCTCTCTCTCCTCCTCTCTCTCTCTCTCTCTCTCTTATACACACCCCATACACACCCCACAACCTGCATAAACATAGGGCCCTCTACCACACAACAGTAATGGGTTTAGGTATCAGTAATGAAGTGAACACAGATAGCTACAGGCTTGGTAAGCCCTCTGCTTTTGAAGTTTGCATCGTGGCCACTAATGTATCTAAACACAGGCACACTCTATCTACTACTAAACTTAAAAATCATAATCCATAATGTTTTGTTGCTTGTTTTGTCACATGTGTTGGTGTAAAATCTGCCATCAATCTTCTGCCACGAAGATCAATACACAGATCTGTCACCAACATCAACTATTCATACATTATTAATGCCAAATACATGACAAACTTGTTTTTGCGTTCATATTTCATGTAATTTGTTAGAATAAAAATATTAAAAATCATTAAAAACAAAAGAAAAGAAAACCTCTCCCCACACACTTTCTTCCACATCAACATAGAATATGCTACATTTTTCTTCAATGTACCTTTGATCTCATTATTTTAAAAAAAAAAGAGAGAAAAACGAAACACGTGCTCACTTTATCCACTACTATACTTAAATCATACGACATATGGGGGCTGGGTGGGGTTTTTTGCCATCTGTGTTGGTGTAAAATCTGCCATCAATCTTCCAGCAGAAGATGAATACACAGACCTGCCACCAACGTCAGCAAACTTACGCTTTTTAGTACCTTGCCATACAGCCAACCTTACTCCCAACTTCAGTATTTTTCTCCTTTAATGGAGAGTGCAGGTTATGCTAAAACTTGTCATGACTATCTCAACCCACCATTTTAAAATAACGCCATTTCAGTTTAGACCTCGGCACTTAGCTCATAGCAATAACTCAAAAAACTTTGGCTTGGGTCATAAAAAGGAATAGATGAAATTTGATGTTACCTCATCACTTCCTGGCAAATGACATGTGATGCTGTATAGCATGTCTGTTCTCTGACACTGGATTCCAGTCCTGGAGCTCCTGAAAGCAGATATGAAGTCATCAGTGACTGGGAAAATGTTCCCAGAATCTACTTAAATCTTATTTCAACTTATTTCTAAGGAAATTGTTTACATGACTTCAATTTTTCATTTATCAACTAAAATATCAAGTTATCTGAAATAAAGTATATTCACAGTTACTTTTGCTTTATAAGCTCAAATCTAAAATAAGTTGATCTTGTCAATTAGGAAAAAATCGCAATTTTGTTTTAAAAGCTGCATCATAGTTAATATTTTCCTCTATTAGTTAAGCTTCAAAATGATTTGATAACACTTAAAACAAATATTTACATTTCATAATTAATTTAATCAACAGCTGTCCAGATTGACTGTGACTGACTGATCTGATTTCAAAATTAAAAGACTGGATTAACCAAGACAGACAATCAGTCTGAAATGAGTTAATCACATCAATTAAGAAAAACACATCACAAAGATTTCTTAAAGATGTATCACAACCATTAGTGTCCTCTATTACTTCAAATTTTTAATGACTTGATAACTCTTTGAAATAAAATGTTGCCTTCACTCCTTAAAGACCTAAAACATTCATCTTTTTCTTTTATAGCTCAAATACAACAACAATTTCATACCTTTCTTCCAACTGTAGCCATGCAACACTTTTTGACCCCATTTCATGATGGCTGCCACTGCACATGTGGCTCTTTGTTTCAGTCCCACAGCTCCTGAAAGCAAGGGAGTCCCAATCAGTAACACTGAAATTTCATTTGGTTTTCTTGGACAAACATTACAGTCACCTGACTATGTTACTTAAAAGGAGATTAAATTAAGGGTTATCCCTTACAAAGTGTGTCACAAAGCCCATTTACTTTAATAGCTCAAATGTAAATGATTTAATACTTTCAAACATTAAATTTGGAACCAGTACATAACATTACAATTAATTTTAACAATTACTCGAATGCAGTTTTGGTAGTTGCTGATGAATCAGTCTACAATTACTGTACACAATGATTATGCAAAACACAACAGAGCATGGGAGATACAAGGCAACTTAGAACAAAACAACATTTAAATGGTTTGGTTACAAATGAGATAAATTTTATAACCTGGGTCTTGATCCACTTCACACAGGCAGGTTCGCGGAACTTGCAGCTACGATGCTTCCCCTAATTCAAAGACTTATCCATTGCGCTGGACTTGACTGGAGCTGTTCCGGTGTATTGGATTTGGCACAGGCAGTGTGTTCCATAATTCAGTGACTGATGGCGCTGGACCTGACTGGAGATGTTGAGGTGATTTGACCTTGGAATAAGTGATGTTTTCCATCATTTAGTTTCTGATGGCGCTGAACTTGCCTGGAGTTGTTCTGGTGTATTTAGTTTGGCACAGGTGATGCTTCCCATCATTCTTTTTTGATGGCGCTTGACTTGACTGGGGCTGTTGAGGTGTATTAGCTTTGACACAGGTGACGCTTTCCATCATTCAGTTATTGATGGCACATGATCTGACTGGAACTGTTCTGGTGTACTGACTTTGGCACAGGTGATGCTTCACGTCATTCAGTGCCTGACGGTACCAGACTTGAATCATTCTGGCTCTTCTTGTACCTGGTCAATCAGAAGCAAGTCCCAAACTATAGAAATGATTAAAATCAGCAAACAGTTGAACTGAGCGATAAATTTATATATGACAAAGATAAAACAATGAGTCAGCTGCCATATCCTAAAATATAGCACACTGGATTCTTGGTTGTTAGGTCTAGGATCCAAATCCCATAAGTAGCACAAATGTTATGCCATCACTTATACACATATCTTATTCACAATTCCTTTAGAGAGCCTTTCGCATCAATATGGTAATATTTGAAGACATTCAGTGTACTGGATGATGAATTTATATACACTCATAGACTATGAAATTATTCCAGCTAAAACAATACATTTTTAAAAGTATGATTTGAGACAAGATTTTTACAGGCAAAAAGGTAGCATTAAATGTTTCAAGAAAATTTTAGCTTTCTTCTAAACATACAATTATAGCAAACAACTTAAATCATATCCTACGCATAGACTGGACCAAACACAATAACTTGTCCTGTATAACAAAGTCATTCAACTGTAGCTATACGGTTTTATGTACTTACTGTACAAGGTCTTGATGGGAAAACAGTCTCCAAATGTTAGCTCCATTTCTGACAAGAGGTTTATGTGATCCATACGACTCGGCCCCATTTTTAGAGACGTCTTCCATGGGATCCAATGATTCAGCCCCATTTTGGGTGGACATCTCCCATGTGATTCACATGACTCAGCCCCATTTTTAGAGGCGTCTTCCATGTGATTCACATGACTCAGCCCCATTTTTGGAGACGTCTTCCATGTGATTCACATGACTCAGCCCCATTTTTGGAGACGTCTCCCATGTGATCCACATGATGACTAGCCAGGTCAGGACCCGTGTGGAATAAAGGGTGGGAAGGAAAAAGCTGAAGGAAATGTTCTGAAGATGTGAGGGGATGGCAGAGTCACACTCCCTCATGTGCGAACGCATGCAGAACATCTTGCGCATACGTTAAATCCTGTTCCACTGTTCGAAAAAGTAGGCCATTCTGTGCCGGTGGGAACAGATGACCAAAATTTACAAAACCGCATACACACGCAAATTTTTTTTAAAAAGTCATCTGAGAGCTTTGATTTGTAGCTTTACAAGATTCAGCGCTATATAAATTCTATACATTATTATTACTGCCCTAAAGATGCCAGTTGGTGACACAGCACACTCCCTCAAAACCACTGTCCCTAAGATGTCAGCAGGTTACACAGTCACACTCCCTCATAACCCACTTTCTCAAAGATGCCAGTGGGTGTCACAGTAACACTCCCTCATAATCACTGTCCTAGAGATGAATTCACACTCCCTCATAATCACTGTCCCAGAATGAATTCACACTCCCTCATAACCACTGTCCCAGAGATGAAGTCACACTCCCTCATAACCACTGTCCCAAAGAGGAAGTCAAACTCGCCTCAAAACCACTGTCCCAAAGATGTCAGTGGGTGGCACAGTCACACTCCATTATAATCACTGTCCCAGAGATGAAGTCACACTCCCTCCTACCCAACGCCTCAAAGCCTTTGTAGGTGGTGGTCTTTTTGGACACCAAGACATCACTGTCACCGAGATTGCTCTCCTTAGATCTCTTGCATTAGTTTTTTTCCCAATAGTTTAAATCTAATTCTATTATCTTTGTGGCCACTTGTTTCAGCTAATGTTCATGCTATGCTATTTTATTCCCTATTTTATCATCTTTGGCTGAATTTTTATTCGACATATTGTATTCTATCAGTATTATTTATCGATTCTATATTTTGCAAGAATCAGGATTGCAATGGGATTTGGTGCCCAGTGACGGTTACAAAGGCAACTCACAGAGCAGTCCATGGCAAAGACATCGTTCGGACAAAAGCCGTGCAAAATGCGCCATGGTCAGGACTCTGAATTTCGACCTCTTAGACACTTCAATGCTGTTTGGTCTCACTGGAGAAACGTGGAAGGCCATTCAGACCCACCCTAGCAACTGCATCAAAACTGCCAGTGCTCTGGCTCAGTCCTGCAGGATATGGAAACTGAATAAGTGTTCATTAACAATAAGAAAGTTGGCGTTAGCAGAATATCCCCGCTCTACGAACCTCGGGGGTACGCAGAATATCCTCATTTCTCTAAGGGGGCAACAAAAAAAAAAAAAAAAATAAAATAACCTTCGGAGATAGAATATCCCCATTCTTAGGACCTTGGATATAGCAGAATATCACCGTTCTATGAACTTTGGAGATAGCAGAATTTCCCCATTTTATGAGCCCCACAAATAGCAAAATATCCCCATTCTAAGAGCCTTAGAGATAGCAGAATATCCCCATTCTATGAACCTTGGAGGTAGCAGAATATCTCCTTTCTGAGAACTCTGGGGATAGCAGAATATCCCCATTCTATGAGCCTGCAAACAGCAGAATATTCCCATACTAAGAACCTTAGAGATAGCAGTTCATAGTATGGAGATAGCATATTATCTCCAATCTGAAAACTCTGGGGATAGCAGAATATCCCCACTCTATGAACCCTACATATAGCAGAATATCCCCTTGCTAAGCACCTTGAAGATAGCAGAATATCATCCCTATTCTAAGAACATTGGGAATAGCAGAACATCCCCATTCTAAGTGCCTTAGAAATAGCAGAATATCCCCATTCTAAGAATCTTGGAGATAGCAAAAAACCTCCATTCTATGAACTTTTGGGGATAGCAGATTATGAACATGACCATAATTTAAGGGTGAGTAAGAGGAGGAAAGTGTGAGTGTGTGTGTGTATGTATGTGAACGCACATGCATGCGTGTGTGTATGCGTGCGTGTGTGTACGTGTGTGCGTGCGCGTGCATGCTTGCATGGATAAGCCACACTTTCAATCACAGAAAGATTTCTGATAGTGCAAATTTGAGCCACCAACCGTTCAAAGGGATTTTTTTACCCTAGGATTAATAACAGTACAAACTTCCTTCCCCCCAAAGGTCCTTCAGATGAGGCTTTAAACCGAGAGACAGCTGTCAGTTTCCCCCACTTTCAGCTACTCTCAGCTGCTATCCATTCCAGACCAGCTGGTGCTAGTTACAGCAGAAACTGACCGCACTTGGACTTGGTAAAAAGGAAGGGGAGTGCTAATTTTAGCACTGGGCCTGGACCTTGATGCGTTCTGTGGATTTGTGCTTTGTTGAGGTCCCATTGCACAAGCGCGTGCGCGGGGACACGTTGAAACCCCTTCCACAGTCAAAGAGGAAGGCCATTGTGTAAAGGAGCAGTTGACTAGACCAAACCCCCCTCCAAAAAAAACAAACAAAAAACCCCACCCCACAACAACAGCAAAAAAACAACCAAAAAAAACACACAAAACAACAAAACACAAAAACTCAATTAAAACGCTTGGCACTAGGGTGTGTTTAGACATCCTACTCAAAACCCGGAATGCGGCTATGTTTAGGAACAGGTGACACAACAAAACACAAACAAAATAAACAAAAACGTATGCACACTGGTGTGCTAAGACATCCTACACGAAGCCGGAATGCGGTTATCTTAATAGTGGGCAAACCATCGCGTATGCAAAACTCTAGCCAGTGGTGAACCTTGGAGCTGTAGGAAAAGTGGGGAAATACCAGATTCAACAAAAAGCGGCAAGTCATAGAAAACGTGTATGACTGCACTACAAGTCATTGAATCCGTGTATGACTGCACCACAAGTCATGGAATCCGTGTATGACTGCACTACAAGTCATGGAATCCGTGTATGACTGCACTACAAGTCATGGAATTCGTGTTTGACTGGAACTACAAGTCATGGAAACTGGATGACTGCGCTACAAGTCATGGAAACTGTATGACTGTACTTCAAGTCATGGAATATGTATGACTGCACTACAAGTCATGGAAACTGTATGACTGCACTACAAGTCATTGAAACTGTTTAGATGCACTACAAGTCATGGAATCCATCTATGACTACACTACAAGTCATGGAAACTGTATGACTGCACTACAAGTCGTGGAATCCGTGTATGACTGCACTGCAAGTCATAGAATCCGTGTATGACTGCACTACAAGTCATGGAATCCGTGTATGACTGTACTACAAGTCATGGAAACTGTATGACTGCACTACAAGTCATAGAATCCGTGTATGACTGCACTACCAGTCGTGGAATCTGTATGACTGCACTACAAGTCGTGGAATCTGTATGACTGCACTAAAAGTCATGGAATCCGTGTATGACTGCACAGAGAGAGGGTAAAAGCCGAGTCAAGCTCAACCACTTACTGTTTATCCAAAACCAGGCAACTTTTGGTCCGATTCGGCTTCGCCTCATCGAACCAAAAACTTGCATAGTTTTTTAATAAAACTAAGCAGTTTACCTTGACTCGGCTTTTACCTATCTCTCTACTAAAACTGAAAGTATACCTAATTTAATTCTAATGAGCAAACAATAAAATTATGGGAATTTTGCTAAACAATATCTTGTCAGAATAATACAAAAATACTATAAAAAAAAACAACTAATACTTCTTTTTTTATTTGATTTATGCTATGCTGTGCTGAATTTTTTATTAAAAAACGTTGCAAGACCTTCTCGCTACCGGCTCCGTTACAGAAGGAGAGCAATTTGGAGGACACGGCAACAGAGCTTTGGGTAGCGGAGAAGATTTCCGGCATTCGACGAGTGTTGGAATGCCGACACACGCATTCACACACCACACGCATTCACACCAAACACTAAAGGACAACATAATACACACTCACCAACACAATATGTAAACAAACAGGACATAACACACAAACACTTAACCAGCAACAAACATAGTACACACAACACAACACATAAATATTAAATATAGGACTGTAGCCTAAAGCTACCCTACGGCAATCGAACCCGTGCCTGCCTGCTCTTGCCTGCACTGCCCACGTTCTAACGCATTCCGACTTCCCACTGGGCTGCCCGAAGGGCAATTAGAAAGAGTGAAAATTAATTAAATATAAACCTTCCTTCTCATGGCGCAATACTTAACTTAGCCACTCCCATTTTGCGCCTGTGTTAGCAAAAGATTTGTGGCATGTTGCCAATACACCACACTGCAGTAGGCATACCGCTGATCAGTCACAGTGTATTATGTCGTGGTTGTGTAGTGAGAGTGTATGTGGGTTTGGTATGTTGTGTGTCTGGCCTGGTCTGCATGTTCTTTGTGTTAAAAAAAAAAGCTATTGGGTTTTACATACACAGTATTTGTCGGCTGGGTCTGTTTTGAGTATAGTTTACTAGGCTTTGAGTTCTGAGTTTTAGTTTTCTTTTTCTCTTTCTTGTCCGTCTGTTAATAACATAATTCTCCCGATGGCAGTTAATTAAACCCATCTCTGTCTTTCATGTGGAAAAATCTACAACGACTTGATTTGTTCCGGTAATCTTTTTAATATGCTATTATATTTTTGTGTACAGCACCCAAACCAGTATATTGTGCATGTCTGCCACTGATAAAGCAAGCTTAGGACAAACTATTCTTTTCTTAAACAATGTCACACTCTGCTGAGCAGTCGTTTCTATAAGAAAAGGGTCTGCTATTTCAAGGCCTGTAATAGTATTCTAAACACTCGTTAGCCTGTCAGAGGGATTAACAATAATTATATTCCATATGTGGAAATAATTTTCTCTCTCTGTATTGTTTTATTGTTGTGCAGTGTAGGACGAATATTAACAATGAATCGAAATGATTTTTGTACACTGTTTGTAATAAATTCTAAAACAAATACAGTCTTGCCAAAGCCAGTCTGCCCGCACTAATAGAGGCAATGTGGCTCTTTGGTAGAAAACTTAGCTGGGTCCATTAGTAAAAACTTTCTTTTCGTCCTATTTCCTTCTATGTTGAGCTGTGCATCATCCACTACAAAATAGATATTTTTTTTTTTTTTTTTTTTTGTTATGGGCTATTCCTTTTCTTGTCTTTCTCTATTTGTATGTTATTCCTTCTTGAGCCGTTTTCCAATGCGTCTTCCTGAACATGCCAGCTTATCATCATTGTTGATTCTTAAGTCAACCACAATGCATATTTAGAGTTAGGTATTCTATGAAGGCCTAACATTCTGCCGATGTAAAGATTTGCTTGTAAACAGTAGTGGTATCATGTGTTGACCAGAACCAAAGTATTTTCTTACCTTCATCAAGTGTTGTTATGGTAAATAGCCTGAGGCATAGAAATTGTATTTGGCTGTTCCTCTATGTACATGAATAAATGTTTATACCGCGATTAATAACCTCTCACTTATCTGGAAAATGGGGTGGAGGGTTCTTCAACCAGCATTAATATTCCTTTTAACGATCTTGCCGGGTGTTCAAGATGTATGTTTCACCCCAGTTAATCTGCTTTACTCTTCATTAATGTTCTATGATTGGGGCATCTTTCATCATAGCTAGTAAGCTTGACTGATATTGCTGAGATTTCAGTGTGCAAGCTCTTGGGTGATTGACAACATCATTACTCTAAAGATCTACCAGATATTTTGTCTTAGCAGTCAGCGTACTGGATGTAATAACACGCGCCACTGTCGTTAAAGGTCTGCTCATACTCGACAGTCTGTCTCTGAGTGCGCTCCTGATAGTAAGGGCATGTGGAGAGTGAGCAGTTCAAAGTCAAGAGGATACAAAACCTGTTACCATAGGCTTTTTGCTAGTGGCAGAAACTTTTTTCCTGTTTCCCTTATCAGCAGAACCTACTCGGTGTTTTTAGTCCTCATCATCTGTAGACCTTGAGTAAAATAAGATCATCTCTTTTTTTCTTTTGTATCCATAAATCGTTAGATCAAGAATATGTCGGCAATTGTTTCATGACCGAGTACCATCTTCTTGCTTCTCGCTTGACACAAATCTTTTTTTTTATAATAGCCCTTCCTAAGTTTGCTACAACTTCTGTTTGGATCTTCTTCAGACTCTAGTTCAATTGAAAAGCAAGCCTAGTTGTGCCTGAAACAATGACATCATCTTTTCTAAATTCGGAAACCTCACAGTCAGAATCTGAATTTTCTTCAATAGTTGAGGGTTGTTTGGTATTAACGATTGTCTGTCTGTTTCCTTTAATCCTAGGGATTTTTAAACGTCTGTATGATCACGGATTGCTCCAAATGTTTGGTTGCGCCATCTTTTTTTCTATAAGTAGCAAAATAAAAAAACAATAAGTTGAATAAATGGAAGACTATGATATAGTATGGATGATGTGTTTACGCCAGCTGATGATATGGTGTTGAAGCGGCAACATTGTAGGCACCCTTGCATTCAGTCAGAAGAGAATTATTAGAAAGCAGGTTAACGATTTTCACACAAGTTATGGGACAACCAACGCCCGAAGTACTTAGACCATTACTGACTATGATATGGACTACACGAACAATCTGTACGCTGCAACTGACCCAGGACAAACAGGTTTTATTAACAAAGAAAATAACCCCATCAGTTTTTAGCAAAAAAATACCACTCAAGCAGTGACTCAGTGTTGCTATGCAGAGAAAACTTGGTTTATTTAGTTAATGCATATAATTACTCAACAGACTGCCTAACAAGCTGTTGCACAACTACAAATGCTGAACAAAACCTACCAACAAACATTGAACGTTACCACTTGAAGTACTAGCACAGTCGGCAAACAACAACAACTGAAACTATTCTAGCGTTGAAACTAGCTTCACCACAAGCAGACGAAGAACAGCCACTGAAAAACAATAATGATCAACCCCTACCCAATGCGAGAATAATGTCTCAATCAAGCACTACAGAGTATAGGAGGCGAACGATAAATAATTTAGCCAAAGCTGGCGATTAGGACTCACCAATAGAACTAGCAAAGAAAAGCTAGCGAAGCAGACGATGAAATCTTGACCAGGAAGTAGAAAGAAAGGAATACACAGGCATCTAAAAAATCTGCAAGATGCATGCACGCAAGATTAGAGGTCTTAAACAATAACAGACACAACTACAATCTCAGGGTAGCAGAAGAAAAGAAACAATCCACCGACTTCTTTATGAAAAAAACACTAGGGAAAAGAATCCCGTTACACTGTTTTCGCGAGCAAGCATAACATTGTCAGTAATAATTTAAGCACTGGGTTTTGCTATTAAGCCCAATTGTGTATGCACTTGACAAGGAAGCCACTACCCACCACCAAACCACCACCTTCCGCCCCACAGCACAGGTGGTTAGGAAACAACTCAGCCACTTAAGATGACCTATTAAAAATATAGCTACAAAGTTGGGCAAACGCACTTCCTGGTATAATTGGTTCTGTTGTTAGCTGGCAATTATCAACAGCAGGTAAAGTTGTTGGGATTTATGGCAGAGCATTTGTGGGCGTTACTGGTTTTAGTTGTTGGTTTTCTTCTTTCTAAAATAAAGATAAGCAAGGCCGCTTAAAACAAGTATACTTGTTAAAGCAGTTATTTCATCATAGTGACTGTCTCTTACAAGGGGAATAATTATTTTTTTTGTTTGCTCTGAGGTGGTGGTAGTAGTTCTTTCCCTTGTTGTTGCTTCTGTTGTTGTGACTACACTTTTTGCTGTTGGTGTATTGTTTATACTTTGATTTTTTCCAAGCTGCACATAATCTCCAGCTATAATAATATTGTTGTTGTAGTTTGTAATTGTTCCTATTTGTAACTGCATGTTGGAAGGCAGCCTATATATAACCATGTTCCTATAGCAAGTTACTTAGACGTGCTTAGTGAAGAACATCTTGCTTAATGCTTGATGCTTGATGATAGGTCAAACAGCCGAGTTATAGTCTTCACGATTTTCTAGAAACTGCTTCTGTGCATCAAACCCAAGTGCACCAATAATACTTGATTTGTCTGTGCGTGTGCCCAAGCAAGCACCCACATAGGACCGAACAAAGATCGATACGTGTTTTATGTGGTGTGTTTTGGCCTAAAACTGTTTCATGTGTAACAAAGAATGCAGAGAGAGTTTCAAACTATCATGCACATCGTGACAAGCTTGGACTTCACGCAGTGGCTTTCCTGTGGCTGTTAGGAGTATTGACAAGTTTGAGGAACTAACCACCCATCAGTGGGAATGTGTACACCCTGGAAGATGCAGCCCCCTACGGACCCAGCGGGTTAGACCACTTAGGACTCAAAATGAGTCTCCCAAATAGGTAATCCTGATAAGATACATGTAGACTCTTGCTAAGTGAGTAATGAATACCAGTTATCATTATACACCTTATTAGAACAATGAGTTAGCTTATTGCAGACCACAAAATCATCAGCACAAACTCGGTTTTGCAGACGATGCTTGGTTCGTTTACCTCTTTACAGGCAGCAGACAAAACCAGGAAAAAATTGTAAGAGTGAAACGAAGCAATCACTGACCTTGTAACACCAAGCGGGAGAAGCAAGGTATACTTCAAGCAATATAAAAAAGCTACAAAAGAGTCAATATGTAGTGTATGCCGACTTGAGTCTATCATTGTGCCATACCAAGGGCCAGCACCGGAACCATGTGCCTAAAACAGTCTTACTCAGTTACTCATCAAGTCTGGTCATTTGCTTATGTTGTTGTTAGATCGTTCAGATGGTGCACCTCAGAGCCAGGTTTTTCTGGAAACACATGAAAGCCCATCATAACACTACTCTAACGCTAAACCTACATAAGGATCATTTATGACAGAAAAGACCAGGAACAGTATGCTTCTGCACACATTGCTGGAGTTTGTGGTGAATTTATTACACCGCAGGTGGCAGACAATCACACAGTAGAGATCATGACCACATTAAGTCGTACGTTTCGTGGGGCAGCACATAGTAAGTGTAATTACAACTAAAGTAGATCCCAAAATGGAAGCTCCGTATTCTATCACAATTCTAAGAGGTTACGACTCACATAATTATGCAGGCCGTAACTGCTGAAGTATAAGGCTTACTGCAGTTGACTCAGTCTCAGGAAGTACCTGACTTTTGCACCACAATCCACCCCGAATAGCCTGTCTTCATTGATTCTGCCACAACATTGATGGGATCTCTAGAGTCCTTGTCTTCATCACTGATAGTACTTGCTCAATTCCCAGGAAAATATTCGACACAAGTCGTGCGAAAAGGCGTCTATCTTATGTAGTACATGGACTCATGGGAAAGCTTTGATGAAGAAGAGGCTGCCACCAAAAATAGCATTCTTCAGCAGTTGACGGGTAAAGGAAATCAGTGAGATGACTATTCAGCATGCTCAGTGGGCATGGCAAAGAGGCAGTGTCGGACGATGGGCGTATTACCATGATCAGTATCTACTTGCTGATGCATGTTAGCTTGCTGATGTCTTTGAGAAAAATACGAAAGACCGGATGAAAAACATTACGGGAATAGACCCTTCCACACTATATTACAGCTACCAGGAATGTCTTGGGATCTTTCTTGAAGTTTATGGGGTGGTGCAGTATGGATTTGTTGTCGGAACCTGCCAATGCTCCTAAATGATTGAGGATGGTCTGCGTTGGTGGCATCAGTATGGCATCGCAACAACTCCTGTATAAGGCCAACAACAAATATTTAGAAGACGATGATCCTAGCAAAGCTTCTAACACATCATTGTACTTGACGCTAAACAATCTGTATGGATGGGGATGTGTCAGTCATTTACACTAGAAACTTTTCAGTTGTTTAATGGTCCTTTGCTGGTTGATTGAGGTTCTAAATTGCTATCACAAATGGTGCTGATCAAGGCAATGGGCTGGATCTTAGAAGCAGATTAGTCTATCCCCTGCAACTACGTGCTGCGCCACAATGACTACCCAATGCTGCAGAAAGGCTCAAAAACATCTCCACAAGAACCACCAAAGCTTGTACCAAGTTAAATTGACAAGAGCAAGTATGTTTGTCACTACAGACGGCTACAGTTTCTACCTAAGGCAGGCGTTAATTCTTACTGTGTTCATTCGTATCATTGGTTTTGACCAGAGCAATTCATGAAACCATAATCTGAAGAACTTGATCTGAGGAAGAAGGCAACCGATGCATCAGAAAAGGATACTTCAAGCTCTGAACAACAGCTGCTTTGGGTATAAAACAATGGAAAGAACCCACACAAAAGAAAAGATGGTTAGATTAGTCACAAAAGAAAACGAAGCCGAAAAGCATAACATCAAAGCCAAGCTATCAAGACTAAGGCACTTCCATGACAGTCCTGTATTGGCATCATGATGAAGAAGTTGAGGTTGGTTAAAACTAGAAAACAGTATTCATTGGGTATAGTAGTGCTGGAGCTGTCAAACTGTTGATGCTGAGTTCTTGTTGAATATTCAAGGTAAATATCCTGCTTGTAGGGGTTTTGTACACAGACCTTGTAGAGGACGTAGCGCTGGGATCAGAGTCATGGAAGACACAGTGATTATCCAAAAGACGGTCTTGCATTCATCAGTAAACAAAAAAGATAATTGTACGATGAAAGGATGGATGAACGGCCTATTATCAAAGAATAAGTTTGGGTGGAGGGGGCCAAGATGTATCGCGTTGCCAAGCCAGACAGGTGTCTAAAAAAGGCAAAGGTGTTGGCAAACATGGTGGTCAAAACTAGCATCAGGTCATGATAACTACAAAGAGGCTCTCTTTGAGGTAGAGTATTTATCATGACCACCCAAGCTTTGCTCAACCCTGCACAAATCAACACAACTGTGGTTAGAAAAAAAGACATTAGTGAGCAGGATACAAAAGGGTATATCTTCACCAGAGCACTCATACCGCACTTGGACACTGGAGAAAACAAAGTAATGAATTAATTTAATTAATTTTTTTTTTTACATTTATATACGAGTTAAAAATCTTGATTGGGATCACAATGGATGTTTACTCTTTATCAAATACTATGGTAGTGGTACAATGCTCGTCTCTGCTTTTACAGGTGCTGACATTCTAGAAGACTTTGGCCAGCAAGTAGAAATTAAAACTTGATTATGGTACAAAAGAAGGGTGCTAAAATAATATTCTAGGAGTTGTTAGTATGATGAAGAGTGTCCAAACCCACTTCAGTGTTATCAAAGAGTTCCCAATAAATTGTGAGTACCAAAAACAGTTTAGATGCGACCATACAGTCACTTACTTCTGATGAAATAGTGACTCTACTTACTGTTGAAGCCGGGACAGTATTGGTTGCACTAGCTGCAGTTCTCTCTAACAAAAGCCCGCTGTGGTTGCATGGTAATGACAAATAATAAATAGGAGGATCCATCTCCACACTTTTTTTTTATTTCATAAGTGTACTATGCTCCAGAATGGGATCTGTTGCTGTTTGTGTACTGTCGCTGGCTTCAGCTTCTCCAGGAGCATACAGATATCTCAGTTCTTTCCCACAAGGGTATTAGTGGTTGCTTAGAAGGTGTTGTTTGGTTGTGTGCTGTATTGTTTTGCTGTGATGGCGTCACAGGTTTTTTACTGTGGCTTTAGTTATCTCAGTGTTCATTGATCTCAATAACTGTAGCAGTCTTTTTCCCACTTGTATTTCGTGAGCCTGGGATCATGATTTCTTGGTGGTACTGATGGGCAAACAGTCTTTCTGCTAACAGCTTGTTAAAACTTTCAAACCAGTGCTTGAGATATGTGGTGCCTGGATACCTTTTTTAGTGCTATCCAAGCTTTAGTAAAATGATTAAATGATCCGTTAAACTCTTTTCCCTCATCACACTGAATAAAGTCTGGGTATTAATAATGGTCCCCGTGAGACTATAGATTTCTGCCAAAGCAACTGCTAGTTGCGGGGTGGACTCTTTTAGTAGGCGGCTCAGCATCTTTATACCTAGAAGTACGTTTCCACTACAGTAAGAGCAACTTATACATCTTTCTTCTGATTGTGTCATGGGGAAGTATAAAAAGGGGGGGTTTTCCTTAAATTCTGATGAGTATCATTTGGCTTCATAGGTTGATGAGGAGGGTTATTAATGTGCCTTGGGCATGAGTAAATAGATTTGCCATATTGCTTTGTTTAGACAGCACTTCTTTGCTACTTCGGGGACTTACTCCTGCTGCAAATGCTCAGTTTATTAATAGCCGTCTGTCCTTTCCAGTCAGTCCCTTTTGGTGTGTAGTAGATCTTAGTGAGTTTGGGCATCCATTGTTCTAATATAATAAATAAAAAAATTGCCTGTTGGTTAACCAACCTTCTGTTTGCTAAGAATATCACTATTGGCATGCCCCCACATAAAAGCAAATCTCGCCTGTCTTTGGGTTTCAGTGGGGTTGATAATAATCACGAAAGCTGTGGGCTTAGTAATAGGCGATTATTTGTTTGCCTGTCACCAATGTATTCCTTTATTGCATCGTCAACATAGAAAATGTTTTTGCAGGCATGTCCTTGTTCACGAAGTTTTTTCATTAATAAAGTCTAACTGAGCATTCTTGTCTGTCGTATTCTGCTGTGCTCTGTTCAGTTGTTCTATTGATTTATCATGTCTCTTCCTTTTTCCTCTGATTGAAGTTTAGAAAAACAAGTAGTTGCTGCCTGTAAAAGCAAGTTGCGTTAAACACTAGCACACCACCATCATCACTAAAGACGCCATTTTTCTTATGGGACTAATATTTTCTGGAATAATTCCTGGCTTAAACAGGAAAGGGTCTTTTGTCGCTCAATGGGTTGCTGGTTACTCAGCTAAACCACACTAGCTTAGCACTGTCTTCAAAGGTCTATTTTCTTACATCTGCGGCTTCATTTTTATGAAGGCTCTTTCCTAAAATAGTATAGCTGACACTTAAGACTGCAATACGGCAGCGTGGTTGGACCAGATTGACTGCGTCTTTTCTGTACTCATATTTCTACTTAAGTATAAATATTTATTTTTATATCTATTAATACATTTGAATGGATCGTTGTAAGGCTGTTTGCTTTGCATTTGTTGTGGCTGTGGGTTGTGGTTTGGCTTTTGTTTGTTGTGGTTCTTGTTTTGCTGGTTTCTTGTTGCTCCATTACTCTATAGGCTGTATCCAATTCACATAGATGTTTTATACCCATTATTAAGTAAGACTGAATGTTTGTTTTTGGTGGTTGCTGTGTCTTTTTTTTTCTGTGTTTCTATAGGCATCTGTTTTTTCTAATGTTTCTCCAGATATTAAGTTCTTTTGCTTTGCTGGTTGCTAAGTTTTTTCTGTCGTTCCATTATGCTAACCTCTTGCCAGCTTCACTCTCCCAGGTTTTCTTTTGTTACAGATGTCATTGGTAAGGGAGGGTTGCTCTTGGTTCTTGGATTCTCCTGTGCTTCCTGTGGTTCGTGGCTGTGTCCTGTTCTTCCATCTGTCTCTATGTGGTTAAATTTGGGATTAATGTTTTTTTTTTTAATGTTATCATACTATCAGGTATGGTGTAACAGAGAGCCAAACGGTTATACATATCGCAGCAAGTTTCAGGCGTTCGTAGACAAAATAGGATCTTGTGAGAGGTCATATGCTAAGGTCAGCTTCTGAGTCCAATTAAAGAACTACTTGTTGCTTTAGCATATAGGACAATAACAGTATGCGCTAGGCTTTTCACTTATCTTGCTCCCAAGAGAGATTCATACTATTAAAATACTTAATAATGTCTGTGGTGTTAAACTGCTGCACCTGTTCAACTGTTAGTTGTTGTTCCTTAAGTATTGCTTTGTTTTTACCATAGCAGCTAAGAGAGTACAACTTCTCCTTCTTATCCAGTAGACTCTTCTCATCTGTTATTTCTTCTTGACTAGATACCAGTAGATGTCATCAACAAAAGTTCGTTCGCATTCATGTTGTTATCCTTTATCAATATATTTTGAGTAAAATAATTGTTGTTTGTCTTGACAAGTTGTTGATCAGTTGTTGATAAGTTGTTGATAGGGACGTGTTTATTTCTTGTCAAGTTCTTAATTATAGTTCTTGTTTTAGTTTAGATAAGTTCTTGATAGTTCTTGTAAGTTCTTGGTAAAGTTCTTGATAAGTTTTAATATGTTGTTGCTAAGGTTCTTGATAAGTTCTGATAAGATATTGTTTTAGCATAACTATTCCCTAATTTTTAGTATTTACCATCAAAATAAATTAGTATTACTTTCAGTTTTAGTTAGAGAGATAGGGTAAAGGCCGAGTCAAGGTAAACTGCTTAGTTTTTTATATAAATATGCAGTTTTTGGTCGATGAGGCGAAGCCGATCGGCCAAAGTTGCTGTTTGGATAAACAGTAAGTGGTTGAGCTTGACTCGTCTTTTACCCTATCTCTCTGCACTACAAGTCATGGAAACTGTATGACTGCACTACAAGTCATGGAAACTGTATGACTGCAATACAAGTCATTCAAACTGTTTAGATGCACTACAAGTCATGGAATCCATCTATGACTACACTACAAGTCATGGAAACTGTATGACTGAACTACAAAGTCATGGAAACTGTATGACTGCACTACAAGTCGTGGAATCCGTGTATGACTACACTACAAGTCATGGAATCCAAGTATGACTGCACTACAAGTCATGGAATCCATGAATGACTGAACTGCAAGTCATGGAAACTGTATGACTGCATTACAGCATCAAGGGACTCCGCTGTGTGTAATGCAGATCAGAGTGCAGTGTAGTAGAGTATATGTAGTGCAGTGTAATGTAGAGTAGTGTAGTGTAGTGTAGTGTAGTGTAGTGTGGTGTAGTGTAGTGTAGTGTAGAGTAGCGTAGTGTAAAGGTAGTGTAGTTTAATGCACTTCAGAGAGGATGAAGTGAGTGTGAAGTTTAGCGTGCGTTAAGTGTAGTGTAGTGCAGTGCAGTGCAGTGTAGTGTAGTGTAGTGTAAGGTAGTATAGTATAGTATAGTGTGGTGTAATGTAGTGTAGTGTAGTGTAGTGTAGTATAGTATAGTATAGTGTAGTGTAGTGTAGTGTAGTATAGTATAGTATAGTATAGTATAGTGTGGTGTAATGTAATGTAGAGTAGTGTAATGTAGCGTAGTGTAGTGTAGTGTAGTTTAGTGTAATGCAGTTCAGAGTGGATTGGAGTGGCGTGCAGTGGAGTGGAGTGGAGTGAAGTGTAGCGTAGTTAAGTATAGTGTTTAGTGTGTGTAGAGTAGTGCGTGTGCAGTATAGTTAGTGCAGTGTAGTAGGTAGTGGTCAGGAACATTGCGCTGTGCAATATCTGACGACGGATTCGATTTCCGTTCAAGGGGATTTTTCCTTGGAGTTCACATCAGTGCAGATTCCACTTCCCAAAAAGTCCCACGGATTCTTATGTGACTATAAACCGAGGCCCCGTGTGCGAACGCACGCAGAACATCTTGCGCACACGTTAAATCCTGTTCCGCTTTTCGTAAGAGTAGTCTACTGTGTGCCGGTGGGAACATGTGACAGAATTTACAAAACCGCATACACACGGGGACTGGATGTGAAAAAACAAATAAGTGCTTATTCCATTACCCTCGATTTAAAAGAATAATAAAAGTAAAATTGTGCAGTTCTTTCAGCTGAGTATCCCCAAAAGAGTTAGTGAGATACAACAGCGACATGGCTCATGTGGCAATATCACCGTTGCATCCGCTCACTTCTGTTTGACGGTGCAGCTGCACTCCTTTCTTGATAGTACGCGTGTACTCTTCTCTTGATGGAAACCAGTTCCAAATGTTAGCTCCCATTTCTGACAAGAGGTTTATGTGATCCATTACGACGTCGGCCCCATTTTTAGTGACGTTTCCATGGGGATCAAAAGATCTGGCCCAATTTGGGTGGAACATCTCCCTTGTGTCACCTGACTCAGCCCATTTTTTAGAGGCGTCTTCCATGTGATTACATGATCAGCCCATTTTTGGGGACGTCTTCGTGATTCACATGTTAACTCAGCCCCATTATTTTGGAGACGTATCTCGATGTGATCCACTGTGTTAGCCAGGTTAGGACCCGATGTGGAATACACCCCCCCCCCCCCCACCACAGGTGGGAAGGAAAAAGCTGTCCAGGAATGTTTCTGAAGCTGTGAGGGGATGGCAGAGTCCACTCCCTCAAGTGCGAACGCCATGCAGAACATCTTGCGCATAGTTAAAATCCTGTTCATGTTCGAAAAAGTAGGCCATTCTGTGCCGGTGGTGGAGGAAGATGACAAAATTTACAGAAACCGCCATACACACGAATTTTTTTTTAAAAGTCATCTGAGGCTTTGATTTGTAGCTTTACAAGATTCAGCGCTCTATATATTCTTATACATTATTATTATTATTATTATTATTATTATTATTATATTATTTTATTATTATTATATTATTATTATTATTACTGCCTAAAAGATGCAGTTGGTGACACAGCAACTCCCTAAAACCACTGTCCTAAGATGTCAGCAGGTTACAGTCACACTCCCTCAGAACCACTGTCTCAAAGATGCAGTGGGTTCCCCCAGTAACACTCCGCTCATAATCACTGTCCTAGAGAGAATTCACACCACCATAATCACTGTTCCCAGAGTGAATTCACACTCCTAATAACCACTGTCCCAGAGATGCAGTCACACTCCCCTCATAACCCACTGGCCCAAAGAGGAAGTCAATCTCGCTCAAAACCACTGTCCCAAAGATGTCAGTGGGTGGCACAGTCACACCCATTATAATCACTGTCCCAGAGATGAAGTCACACTCCCTCCTACCCAACGCCTCAAAGCCTTTGTAGGTGGTGGTCTTTTTGGACACCAAGACATCACTGTCACCGAGATTGCTCTCCTTAGATCTCTTGCATTAGTTTTTTTCCCTAATAGTTTAAATCTGGAATTCTATTATCTTTGTGGCCCACTTGTTTTCAGCTAATGTTCCTCTTATCGCTATTTTATTCCTATTTTATCATCTTTCGGCTGAATTTTTATTGACATATTGTATTCTATCAGTATTATTTATCGATTCTATATTTTGCAAGAATCAGGATTGCAATGGGATTTGGTGCCCAGTGACGGTTACAAAGGCAACTCACAGAGCAGTCCATGGCAAAGACATCGTTCGGACAAAAGCCGTGCAAAATGCGCCATGGTAGGCCTCTGAATTTCGACCTCTTAGACACTTCAATGCTGTTTGGTCTCACTGGAGAAACGTGGAAGGCCATTCAGACCCACCCTAGCAACTGCATCAAAACTGCCAGTGCTCTGGCTCAGTCCTGCAGGATATGGAAACTGAATAAGTGTTCATTAACAATAAGAAAGTTGGCGTTAGCAGAATATCCCCGCTCTACGAACCTCGGGGGTACGCAGAATATCCTCATTTCTCTAAGGGGGCAACAAAAAAAAAAAAAAAAATAAAATAACCTTCGGAGATAGAAATCCCATTTTAGGACCTTGATATAGCGAAAATCACCGTTCTATGAATTTGGAGTAGCAGAATTTCCCCATTTTGAGCCCACAGAATTAGCAAAATATCCCCATTCTAAGCGCCTTAGAGATAGCAGAATATCCACATTCTATGAACCTTGGAGGTAGCAGGAATATCTCCTTTCTGAGAATCTGGGGATAGCAGATTATCCCCATTCTTATGAGCCTGCAAAACAGCAGAAATATGCCATACTAAGAACCTTAGAGATAGCCGTTCATAGTCTGGAGAGAGCTATATTATCTCCACTCTGAAAAACTCTGGGGTAGCAGAACTATCCCCACTCTATGAACCCTACATATAGCAGAATATCCCCTTGCTAAGCACCTTGAAGATAGCAGAATATCTCCTATTCTAAGAAATTGGGAATAGCAGAACATCCCCAATTCTAAGTGCCTTAGAATAGCAGAATCTCCCATTTAAGAATTTGGAGATAGCAAAACCTCCATTTCTATTGAACTTGTGGGGATAGCAGTTATGAAATGACCATTAATTTAGGGTGAGTAAGAGGAGGAAAGTTGTGAGTGTGTGTGATTGTGTATGTATGTGAAGCACATGCATGCGTGTGTGTATGCGTGCGTGTGTGTAGTGTTGTGCGTGCGCGGTGCATTGCTTGCATGGTAAGGCCACACTTTCAATCACAGAAAGATTTCTGATAGTGCAAATTGAGCCTCAACCGTTCAAGGGATTTTTTACCCTAGGATTAATAACAGTACAAACTTCCTTCTCCCCAAAGGTCCTTCGATGAGGCTTTTCCTTTAAACGAGAGACAGCTGTCCAGTTTCCCCACTTTCAGCTACTTCAGCTGCTATCCATTCCAGACAGCTGGTGCTAGATACAGCAGAAAACTGACCGCACTTGACTTGGTACAAAAGGAAGGGGAGTGCTATTTTAGCACTGGGCCTGGACCTTGATGCGTTCTGTGGATTTGTGCTTTGTTGAGGTCCCATTGCACAAGCGCGTGCGCGGGGACACGTTGAAACCCCTTCCACAGTCAAAGAGGAAGGCCATTGTGTAAAGGAGCAGTTGACTAGACCAAACCCCCCTCCAAAAAAAACAAACAAAAAACCCCACCCCACATAATAAATAAATGGAACTTATATAGCGCTATATCTTGCAAGACAAATCAAAGCGGATGCATTCAACCTAATCTTACACAGTCAAGCAATCAATGATAAATAATCAATAGTTTAAACAAACAGATATTACAAACATGGTGTGCTGCAGACAAAACCTATGAAATAAAATTTCAATAGTCAAATGTTTTTCAAAAGCACACACACACACACACACACACACACACACACACACACACACACACACACACACACACACACACACACACACACACACACACACACACACACACAGGTCGTATACTTTAGCAGGGTGATAGGACATGGGTTAGTGAAGGTGAGATAGTTCCGATATGAAACAGGAGGGGGGAAATCTTAGGTTTGAAATAAATATGTCTTGAGGCTGGATTTAAAAATATCATAACTAGGTTTCTGGCGAAGAGAGAGAGGGAGCTCATTCCAGGTCGATACCAGTGTATCGTTCACTTTCTATGGCAAACGAAGAATCAAATCTTTCATTTTTAGTTTTAGCTATTTTTCTTCTAAAAATTGTATCACGAAACCCATCTGAATACAGTACAAAGCATTGTTAGATGATGTGTATAAATACTCAGACATACCTGTAAAAAGTTCAACAAGAATATTGATAAAATCTTCTCCCAGGTATGCCTCATTGCTCTATCAGTATTCTGGCCATAAAAATGAACATGAAACGGAAAAAAAATGATGGACCAAAACTGTAGCTATGCTTAAAAGCTGTTTTGCATTGGAGTTTTCAATGGGTGGATCGGTGGTCTAGAGGTAACGCACCTGCCTACAAAGGGAAAAGTCCGGGTGGGAAGTGTGCGGTGGTTTGATCCCCGTTTGGACCCCAAACTTTTCCCCCATCCATTGGACCATGAATGGTGGTCTGGGCGCAAGTCTTTCGGATGAGACGATATACCGAGGTCCCGTGTGTTACACATAATTATTTAACGCACGTAAAAGAACCTACGGCAACAAGAGAGTTGTCCCTGGAAAAATTCTGTAGAAAAAAAGCCACTCTGATAGGGAAACAAATACAGTTGCAGACAGAAAAGAAAAGGGTGGCGCTGCTCTTGTGGCGACCCGCTCTCCTCGGAGAGAGCAGCCCGAATTTCTCGACGAGAAATTTGCGTGACTTTAAGTGGTATAAATAAATAAATAAATAAACCACGAAGGCGCTTTTTAGGGGATTTCCCCCCGGTAGTTAACATCAATACTAACTCCACTCCTTCAAAAATCCTTCACGGTGAGACTATAAACCAAGACCCCGTGTGTAAATGCACGCAGAACATCTTTGCACACATGTTATAAAACCCGTTACGCCTTTCAGAAGAGTAGGCCTTTGCGTGCTGGTGGAAATGGATGACAAATCTAACACACACAAAGAACATATGCAAACAGATGTCGTGGTTAGACACCACCATCTCCGAAGTCGGAATGTGGCTACCTTAAAGGTGAGTTTTAAAAAACAACAACCCAAACGAACACTCGCATACGCAAAAATCTCACTAGAGGTGAACCTCAGGGCTCCAGCCAAGGTACAGGACAAGAGATACAGGAGTAAAATCATCTGCCAATTACCAAGGAGACAAAATGTGTCTGAATGTGTTCGCTCACTGTAGCCTATTACCTCTGTTGGAGTTTGTACGGAGTCTAACGCTAGCTGTAAGAAGGAAGGTGGCAGCATGATTAAGACATTTGCCTGCCAAACAAGTAAACCGTGAGGTTCTGGGTTCGATTCCCAGCCTCGCCTTCCCTTCCCAGACTATGACGAAAAACACAAATCAAACTGAATGTCAAAGTCCTCCGGATGAGATCGTAAACACTAAAAACGTTACGAAAGCTGAATTCAGTAGATTGTTCTTTATTTTGGAAATTGTTTGATGTTCAAATACAACCTTTACTTACATATGCATCTGAAATATGAGGACTTACTGTTAATTCACAAATAGAAAAAAAATACATACTTATGCCATCAAACGTTTCTTAAATGTCCCAACCTATTCGTCAAATACTGTACTATATGGAGAAACGGGAAGATATCTTTTAAACATCAAAACGTCTGTTAAGTGTATTAAGTACTGGCTAAAACTACTGAAACTTCCAGGGTCACGTTTATATAGGCAGTCTTATGACATGGTGGTTATACAAATGGAGCTGGGAAAGAAGAATTGGGCTTATCAAGTTAAAAAGGTTTTATCAGAACATGGTTTTGGAATCGTGTGGTTGTCTCAGGAAGTAGGTAGCGAGCATGGGTTTATTTCTGAACTGAAAGACAGACTCATGTGTTCATTTAAACAAAATTGGCACTCGGATATGGAAAGTAAAGATAAATACTTCTGGTTTTTTTCGTTTAAGTGTGCTTTTCAAGCTGAAAAGTATCTTCGAATAGTCACTGACAAATAGCACCGACTAAATTATGCAAGATTTCAACTAAGAATTCTCGGTTTCAATGCAAACAAAAGATGGTTTCTACCTGAGACGTCCACACAGTTCCCATGCCCTATGTGTGGTCATATTCTTGATGATTCAGTGTCAATCATATGTTTCCATACGTGAAAACTAGTGTTCTCAATCTAGAAGCTTTCCGAAGGCAAGATATTTGTTTCTATCTTTTCGTCTGATGACGATATTGTGATCAAATCTGTTGCAAAGTTTATTGCTGAAGCACTGAAATTACGACAATCACATCTAAGTTCCAATTAGTTTAACATTTGTGACTAAATTAAAGAAAACATTTATATTCTGTAAACTCCAGCAACATTTTGTGACACATCTAAAGAAACATTTATAGTTACGCAGTAATCTACAGCAAGAATATTTATT
>CM054152.1:43606270-43633770 GCA_028751875.1 Rapana venosa
AAGGTTGTGTGTGTATATGTGTTTAAATGATTAAAAATATATACATACACATTAGTTTTCTCTTTGTGTATGTGTGTGTCTGGGTTTTGGTTGTTGTTGCTTATTTGCTACTTTTTTTGTGTGTATATGTATGTCTTGGGTTTTGTTTTGCTTGTTTGTTAATGTTTTTGTGTATGTGTATGCCCTTTGGGTTTTGTTGCTTGTTTGTTACTGTTTTTTCTTGTTTTTCTTTGTTTGTTTGTTTGTTGTTGTGTGTAGGGTTATATTTTTGGTTTTGATTTTTTTTGTTGGAAGTGGTTTTCTATTTTAATTATTTTACAGAATGTTTTTTTTAATCGTTTGCCTCATTTGTAGGGCTTGTTTTCGTTAAGCTTTTTCTATATTCACACACACAAATGCACATATATATAATGTATATATATATGTTATATATATAATATATATATATATTTAATATATATATATATATATATATATATATATATATATGTATATATGTAGTATGTATGATGTATGCTGTATGTATGTATGTATGTATATATATATTATGTATGTATTGTATGCACATATATATATATGTATTATATATGTATATATATATATATATATTTACGTCCCTCCTGGACGTCCCATCGTGTCTGGGGTAAATGGCCCTACCGAAACGCTGTCCAAACTAGTGGACTCCTGGCTGCAACCCTATGTATTTCTCTCTTCCCAGGCTACGTGAAGGATTCCACAGATGTCCTAAACAAAAATATTGGACTGGAACACAAGACTTGGACCCTTCAAAAAAAGTGTCATGCTTGTAACAATTGATGTTGTCAACCTGTACGGCACCATTCCTCATCAGGACATGACAGACGCTATCCGCTTCTTCATGAACTCCCCTCCAAAGGATAGTGTGCCCCCTGTCAGTACCGTACTGGAGATTGTACAGCACATTTTACACAACAACTACTTCACTTTTGAAGGCCAGTCTACCCGGCAGAAAACAGGCACTGCCCGGGCACACCTATGGCACCCACAGTGGCCAACTGTTCATGGCTTCCCGGAAAAGTCACTACTGGAAAAAAGCCCTGTAGCAGTAGAAGAAAACTGTGGAGACGCTTTATTGACGACATATGGTGTTGTGGATGGGAAAAGGAGGAACAACACTGAACAGTTTCCCGTGAGTTCATCAACTCATTCCACCCGTCAATAAAGTTCACAGTCCACAGTTCTAAAACAAAATGCCCTACCTGGACATTCTCCTCAAATGGAAGGTGGCTACCATCACCACCGAGCTCTTCTCTAAAGCAACAGATGCCCGCAACTACCTTCCATTCCAATCATGTCATCCCGTTCATTGTGTGAACAACATCCCTGTGGGACAGTTCTTGCGAGTACGCCGCTTGTGTTCTACAGAGCAAGACTTCGAACGCCACAGTATGGGAGATGTGCCATGCCTTCCAGGATCGTGGCTACCCTGACACCATCATCATGGCCGCTAAATCGCGGGCAAAAGCCACTCCACGCCAAGCTACCCTCACTTACACCAAAAAACCCATCAACAGCAGAGTTCCTGTAGTCATCACCCATAATCCACGGAACCCTCCCATCCGAAAATGGTTACAGACAATCTGCCTACCCTGCACTGCAGTGCCAAAATGAAGAAGGCAGTTCCCGAAGCTCCTGTGGTGGGGAGAGAAAATGCAGAGTCTAGGGAACATGCTCATGCCATCTGTCCTGCCTCCTACAACGAAATACCTGGTAGTCGTGGATGTTTTCGCTGCACCAAAAAATGTGCCACCTGCAGGGACCACCTACTAGAGGCAGTCTCTTCTCCAGTTTCACTACTGGTGAGAGATTCACCATCAGAGACCCTTCTCTTGTAGCAGCAAAAATATCGTTTATCTGCTCAGCTGCAACCTCTGTGGACTCCAGTACGTTGGCGAAACCAAAAACGCCCTGAAAACAAGGCTGTACCTTCACCGCAGTGACATCACCAGAAACACCGGCACTAGAGTGACCCAACACTTCAACCAGGCGGGACACTCTCTCAGCAACGTGAAGTGCCAGGTGATTGAACAGGTGAACGGGCAGACCCACGAGGCCAGACTCCGCCGAGAACGTTTCTGGAGACACAAGTTGCAGACTGACGCCCCTGAAGGCCTCAACACACGTGACAGTTGAGCTTGCCATCCTGACCACTTGCTGGCAACTTGCTTTGAACAATACCCCCAAAATACCTAACTTGACTTTTGTGTGTGTGTGTGTGTGTGTGTGTGTGTGTGTGTGTGTGTGTGTGTGTGTGTGTGTGTGTGTGTGTGTGTATGTGTGTATGTGTGTGCGCGGGCGCATGTGTTTATTGTTTAATTACTATTTAGTTATTCCTTTGCTTCGAGGATGATGGAATAGGCACTCCTTTAATTCATTTGCACTGGCGCACAATTGCCTACTCTTCCTAAAGATGGAACGGGTTTTGGCATGTGGCCGGATGTTCTGCGTGTGCTCCCACACGGATTTCGCTTATAGTTCTCCTGAAAGGATGTGTATGTGTATGTGTGTGTGTGTATGTGCATATGCGTGTATATGTGTGCATGCGTGTGTGTATGCGTGGGTGCGCAAGTGTGTGTGTTTGTGTGTGTATGTGTGTATGTGTGTGTGTATGAACATGAACTATATGACCATAATTGTCCCAGGTAAAATCCCCCCCCCCTTATCTCTCTCTCTCTCTCTCTCTCTCTCTCCTCTCTCTCTCTCTCTCTCTCTCTCTCCTCTAACATGGTCTCAGTATGGTGTTCAATTTAAAATGTCATACGAAAAATTTCACAATGATGTAAAATTGAGATTGACGTCATTCCATCACGTCATAATAAACCCCCCCTGAGGAAGGCGAAAGCCGAAATATTGGGGAACATTTATTATGCTGGTTGTTATGCTTTCACTTTGTGTGGTACCTAATAATATGAAAGTGAACACGCATCGTCTTCAACAACGATCCCAGCATATCAACTCCTCTCCTCACAGGGAGCCTACTGGTGTTTTCTAAAAACTTAACTGATCTCTTCCCTTGCATCCTGCCTAGGCTGGATCCACCATTATGGCTCCTGATCTCAACAACGTCATTGAGAAACTGAAGAAATGCACTGACAAGGTCAGCAGGTATCAGTCCCACAGTAAATTTATTTCCTCGTGTCTGGATCACGGTGTTCTACCCAAGGGAATGATAGCCAAGTTTGGAACAGATGCCTTACCTAAAGTCGATTTCCTTCATCATCAGGTAAAGACAACCTTGCTGTCAGCTAGTTTTGAGATAGCCAATGTGTGTAAACTCACTTACGACTCTCTAGCAGAGGCAGAAAATAATGCCATTCACAAACTCTTGTATGATGTCTACCAAGCCTACAGTTATCAAGAATATGAAGCTGTGCGGAAACTTCAACATCAATGTTTCCAAAACACGTCACGGCATCTGGCTGCCAGAAAGAAGAAAAAACTGAGCAAACTTGTAGACAACACTGGCACCAACACTGAACAAAGTCAGGCTGAGAACAAGAAAAAGAGCCGCAGATTTAAACGGAAAAAAACTCACAACCCAACTGACAAATACACGAGGAGAACAACCAGGCAGGTGAAAAAGGAAGTCATCAATTTATCCTCAGTCCCACTGTCTGAAGACCAGGAACAAGTCCTGTCTCTGGGCCCCAAGTTCTGCCCTACCCCGCTTTCCTTCAGTGAACTGCAGCTACAGGAAGACGTGGCAGAAGGCTGCAGACGACTGCGTCTAAAGGAAATGTTTTTTCGACTCAGGAGATGAAGAAGATAAAACTGTCCCCCCTCTCGGTTCTACAAAAAAACGTTTTACTCGCCTCCAAGTGGAAGAGATTTGTCCCTGGATGCATACTGCAATACCATCCAAACCCTCACCAACAACTTTGTCAACAACAGAAAGATCAAAGATAACATCTCCACCACAGAAAGAAGAGCTCTCCACGAACTGAAAGATCTGGTGCAGGAGAGAAAGATACGGATCTCCAGGGCAGACAAAGGAGGCGCTGTTGTTGTTCAAGACGTTGACAGCTACATCAGGGAGGGCCAGCGGATACTGAATAACCCTGAACACTACGAACAAGTGAGGAAAGACCCCACACCGCAAATCGCCACTGCCACCAACAACATTGTGGACAAACTACAAGCAAAGGAATACATTGATGAAAACACACATAGATGGCGCGACTTGACCCGGCAACGTCAGACCCCATGTGTTTTATCACATTCCCAAAGTCCACAAATCGCTTGTAGACCCTCCTGGACGTCCCATCGTGTCTGGGGTAAATGGCCCTACCGAAACGCTGTCCAAACTAGTGGACTCCTGGCTGCAAACCCTATGTAGTCTCTCTTCCCAGCTACGTGAAGGATTCCACAGATGTCCTAACACAAAAATTGGACTGGAACACAAGACTTGGACTTCAAAGAAGTTCTGCTTGTAACAATTGATGTTGTCACCTTACGGCACATTCCTCACAGGAACATTTGACAGACGCTATCCGCTTCTCATGAACCCCATCCAAAGATAGTGTCCCCTGTCATACCGTACTGAGATTGTAACAGCACTTTTACACAACAACTACTGTCACTTTGTGAAGCCAAGTCACCGGCATGAAAACAGCACTGCCATGGCACAAACCTATGCCACCACACAGTGGCCAACCTGTCAGTACATGGAGCTTCCTGAAAGTCACTACTGAAAAAACCTGTACATGTAGAAGAGACTGTGAGACGCTTTATTGCGAATAACTTGTGCTGGATGGGAACGGTAGGACCACAACTGCAACCAGTTTCAGTGAGTTCATCAACTCATTCCACCGGACAATAAAGTTCACAGTCCACAGTTCAAAACAGAAGATCCCTACCTGGACATTTCCAGAATATGGAAGTGTGGCTAATCACCACCGAGCTCTTACATCTGAACATTCAGGAGTTCCTCAACTCATTCCTCCTCCAATCAAGTTTCCAGTCCCCAGTTTGCTATAACAGACAATGCCCTACCTGGGACATTCTCCTTCGAGTAGCCAAGTTGTGCTACATCACCAACGAGCTTCTAAGCAACAGATGCACGTGCAACTATGCCTTCCAATTTCCCGACATCATATCATCCCCCGTCAAGCCCATCCCACATCACTACACAAAAAAAGTCCGTGCAACACAATCCCTGTAGTCACACCCAAACACGAACCCTCCTCCTAATGTACAGACAACTGCCTACCCGCAGCTTGAGTTCTAAGAGCAAGCATTCGAACGCCACAGTTGGAGATGTGCCTATGCCTTCCAGGTCGTGGCTACCCTACACCAACATCATGGCCGCTAATTCGCGCAGCAAAAGCCACTCCAACCCCAAGCAGTTACCCGTCAACTTACACCAAAACCCATTCAACAGCAAGATTCTGTTATGTCATCAACCCTGTAATCCACTGGAAACCCACCACCGAAAAAGGTTACTAGGACATCTCCTACCCTGCACTGCAGTGCCCAAATGAGAAGGCCAGTTCCGAAGCTCTGATGTGGGGGAGAAAAATGCAGTGATCTAGGGAACATCCTCATGCCACTGTCCGCCTCCTACAACGTAAATACCTGGAGTCGTGATGTTTCAGCTGACCCAAAAGAATGTGCCACCTCAGACACACCTACTAGTGAGGCAGTCCTTCTCCATTCTCACTACTGGTTGAAGATCCACCATCAAGTACGCACTTCTTTGTGTAGTCAAAAATATCGTTTTCTGCTCAGCTGCAACCTCTGTGGTCGAGTATGTGTGTGCGAAACCAATAACGCCCTGAAAACAAGCTGTACCTTACTCGCAGTGACATCCCAGAAACACGGCACTAAGTGACCCAACATTCACAGGCGACACTCTCTTCACTAAACGTGAAGTGCCAGGTGATTTGAACAGTGATCGGGCGACCACGATGCCATGACTCCGCCAAGGACTTTTTCTGAAACAAGTTGCAGACTGAACGCACCTGATGCCTCAACACACGTGTACGTTGAGCTTGCATCCTGACCACTGCGTGAACTTGCTTGAACATCCCCCAATACCTAACTTGACTTTTGTGTGTGCTGTGTGTGTGTGTGTTGTGTGGTTGTGTGTGTGTGTGTGTGTAGGTGTATTGTGTATGTGGTCGCGCGCCCATGTTTATTGTTTCTTACTATTTGTTTTCCTTGCTTCGAGGTTATGATGGGAATAGGCACACTCCTATAAATACATTTGCACTGCAGCAACAATTGGCCTACTCCTTCATAAAATGGAAGCGGGTTTTGGCATGTGGGCGGATGTTTGCTGTGCTCCCATCCGGGATTTCGTTTATATCTCCTGAAAGTATATGTGTATGATGTATTGTGTGTGTATTGCATATGCGATGTATAGTTGCATGCTGTGTGTATGCGTGGGTGCAAGTGTGTGGTTGTGTGTTAATGAGTGTGTGTGTGGTATGAACATACTATATGACATCAATTGTCCAGCAGTATAAAATCCCCCCCCCTTATCACTCTCTCACTGTATTTCTATCTTCGTCTCCTATCTCCATAAACGTCTCAGTATGGTGTTCAATTTAAAATGTCATACGAAAAATTTCACAAGTGATGTAAAATTGAGTTGACTCATTCCATCCTAGCACGTCATATAACATCCCACCTGAGGAAGGCTACGAAAGGCCGAAAATATGGAAACATTTTCATTATGCTGATGTTATGCTTTCACTTTGTGGGTATATATCTCATATATATATATATATGTATATATAATATATGTTATTATATATATATAATATATTATTTCATATATATATATCTTTTACATGATGCTTGATGAAAAAGCGATTACAATGTACCACTGGAATAAAACTTTGACGACTTTGACTACCATGACAACTCAGATCTTATCCAGCACTATGAACCAGTCACAGTTCAACAACAACTCACAACAAAACTGTGTGATTTTCCATGAGAATGATTATGTGCCCTGGAATCATCCAGGAAACGTCATCAGCTGGGAAACAGAAGGACTCATCGACAGAATCAAAGGAGGGATCCTCATCCCGCTCTTCTTCCTCCTAGGCACCCCGGCCAACATCCTCAACATGATGGTGTTCTACAGACAGGGTCTGAAAGAAAGGATCAACGTCTGCCTCTTCTTGCTAGCTCTGACTGATATCTTGAATCTGACTCCGGGCTTTTTCTTGCATATCGAACAGATTTACAGTCAGTTTACCGACAAAGTCCGTTACGGGAAGCTCTACCGGTTCATGATGAACAACAACCTGTTAGGGTTTTACGGGTTCGGGTTCGGGTCTATGATAATGGCTGCTGTGATCTCTACTGAGCGATGCCTGTGTGTGCTCTTTCCTCTCACAGCACAACGGTGCATCCCGACGAAAGCGTTCGCTTGTGTGACGGTTTTCTTTGTCTTTGGCATCAGCTTGATGCGTTTCGTTGCCACGGCGCAGTTCCAGGTGGTCTGCTACTACGAGACAAAGATCCAACGATTCTCCTGGCAGGCGACCATCAACGACTACTTCTTTAGAAACCAGGAGATGCTCAGAATTCTGGACGGTATTTTCTACGGTTTCTGTGTTTCGGTTGGATGTCCATTGCTTGTCCTCATCACGACCGTCATCACTGCTATCAGGCTGGGACAGATCGTTCGCTGGAGGAGTGCGACCTCCTCTGGCATGTCCAGTGCTAGGGAGATCGGGGTCACCAAAATGCTGCTGTGTCTGTCCGCTGAGTTTCTCCTGCTGTCGGTACCAGTGCTCACTCTGCGTGTGACGCGATTGTTTCCGTCAGTTCTGGATCCCTTCTATCACTTGAACCTCTTTCGGTTGATACTGAACTGCAGTGAGATGAGTTTCTACATCAGTTCCTCGGTGAACTTCCTGGTGTATTACCTCACGGGCACCAAGTACAGGGAAACCTTGCATGCCTTGCTGGGCGTCAGGAAAGGTGGTCAGAAAACTGCCCACAGCGGGCAGACTGCGGCCACTAGTGTCCAGTCAGTTTCATGACTATGTGAAATGAAATGTTATGAATTCAGAATGGAGTTCCCCGTGGGTATGCCGGGGGTCTGTCAGTATTGATAGCATCCCCACATTCTGGAATTTCTGTGCTGGAAATGTCCTCTTTTCTATCACTCTCTTTGTTTCTGCCTTGTTCCGTTTCTTCCTGTTACCTCCTCCTTGTCTATTTTCTGCCTCTTGTATTTTCTCCAGACAGATTTAAAAGAAAACAATTGTCTAGTATGCCGAAATCGGATGCCCTGGGCCTGATTTGTCAGGCGCTTAACGGCAGCGTGACGCATTTTCGAACATAACAGACAACAATAGTTCCTATCTGATAGCGTTCGACAAAGACAGATTGGAATTGCGTGATTTGTCAAGTTGACAGACCACTTTGCTTTAAGAACTATATTACGATTGTTTGAATTCAAGGTCTGTCTATTGCTCTAAGTATGAAATTGCAGTTGCTTGAGTTCAAGCTCTTTTGCTAGAAATATGTCTACCTGGATGTTATTTTGCCTTGCCCACTTTCTATTTGATGATCAAAGCTAAAAGATATTGTTTGATTTACAGACGAACCTCTCTGTATATTTCTCTTATCAAAAGTGTAAAGATATCATTAAACCGATATTACTAAACGGTATACCTCTTGATTTAAACAGTGTTTTTTTAAACCAACAGATTGTACATCCTTCGGATGAGACTGTAAACCGAGGCCCCGTGTGCGAACGCATGCAGAACATCTTGCCCACACGTTGAATCCTGTTCCACTTTTCGAAAGAGTAGGCCATTGTGTGCCGGTGGGAACAGATGATAAAATTTCCAAAACCGCATACACATGGGGTAATGTAAAGGTAAAGGAGTCCCATAACCTATAAGGTCGTAGGGGAGCGAGGCGTCAGAGACCTCACTTCTCTAGGGGCCAGCATATTGAGGGCGGCGCCCATCTCCTCTCCCTGGCTGTTTTACCTTCCCTGACCCTAAAGAGGGCAGGTACCCATTTACAGCTGGGTGAACTGGGGGAACTGTACTGAAGCCAAGGCGCGCAAACGGCCACCCATCCAACTGGTAACCACGCTCGACGCTGCTTAACTTGGCTGGGGGAAAGCGAGTGCTCCGACCACTGAGCTATCCCGTCCCCACATGGGGACTGGATGTAAAAAAGAATGAATGAATGAATGAATGAATGAATGAATGAATGAATCAAAGTGTAAAAAAGCACATGAGTGCTTATTCCATTATACTCGATAAAAAAAATTGTCATCTGAGCGCTTTGATTTGTTGCTTTACTAGATTCAGCGCTATATAAATTCCATACATTATTATTATTATTATTATTATTATTATTATTATTATTATTATTATTATTATTATTATTATTATATTATTATTATTATTATTATTATTATTATTATTATTATTATTATTATTATTACTACTACTACTACTACTACTACTACTACTACTACTACTACTACTACTACTACTACTAAACAAGTCCGTTAGGAGCATCAACAGATGATAGAGTGCTCCAACAAGCAATCAAAACAAAGCCAGTGACTTGACAATGGTGAAGAACGTGTCACAATAACTGCAAAGCAATCCTTTTGCGATAAGTATAGTTCTCAAATCAAAGTCATCTTCTTTATCTCACTGCCTTTATACTTGTGATAAGTTCGGAAACAGCATAGTATTGAATGATTAATATTTGATATAATGTTCAATAAGAATGCGAAGAAAAATGCGAAGAATGGAAAAAAAACCGCGAAGAATACAAAGAGGAATGCGAAGGATGTTAAGAAGAAGAATGCAAAAAAAGAAGAATGCAAAAAAGAAGAATTCATAGAAGAATGCGAAGGATACAAAGAATGCGAAGAATGCGAGGAAGAAGAATGTGAAGAAGAGGAATACGAAGAATGCGAAGAAGAGAAATGCAAATAATGCAAAGAAGAATGCAAAGGAAAAAGAAGAATGCAAAGAAGAAAAATGCAAAGAAGAAGAAGAATGCAAAGAAGAAGAATGCAAAGAAGAAGGATGCAAATAAGAAGAATGCAAAGAAGAAGAAGAATGCAAAAGAAGAAGAAGAAGAAGAAGAAGAAAAGAAGAAGAAGAAGAAGAAGAAGAAGAAGAAGAATGCAAAGAAGAAGAAGAAGAATTCAAAGAAGAATAAGAAGAATGCAAAGAAGAAGAAGAATGCAAAGAAGAAGAAGAAGAAGAAGAAGAAGAATGGTTGACTGACTGACTGACTGACTGACTGACTGACTGACTGACTGACTGAAGGAATGAATGAATGAAAATGAAGAATGATTGAATGATTGAATACAGAATGAATGAATGAACGAACGAACGAACGAATGAATGAATGAATCGAAGTGTACAAAAGTCTCTCAAAACATATTTTGATCTGAAATGAAACTGTTTGAGACTTGTTCAAGTCAAAAAGTCACACTTCAGAGCTTACACGAAATAACTACATCATCAGCCGCTTGTGGCGCCGTGGTTTTCGCGTTTAGATTTAAGACTTAAAGGTCACAGGTTCCAATCTACGTGGCAGGGTGTTTTTTTTCTCAGACCTGCAGCTTGCTCCTACCCGGAGTAAGCTTGCTGTGGGCTCACTGAGAATACTGGACCACACAGTCGAGCTTCATCATCATCATCATCATCATCATCATCATCATCGTCATCGTCATCGTCGTCGTCGTCGTCATCATCATCATCATCATCATCATCATCATCATCATCATCATCATCATCATCGTCGTCGTCGTCGTCGTCGACATAATGTGTGTAATTTTGAGAATAGTAATTTCTTCAAGGTACGTGACTTAAGACTGCAGGTGCCCGGTATCTCTTAGGCTTGGTTGACGCTTGGGGGGCTATATTTCATATGGAAGGAAGCTTCGAGTGCAGAATTGTCTAGAAGTCTCAGAGCTGGTGCGTTTCCTTTGAAGCATTATTTGCACTCACCTCATGGCCGTCCACTATCAAGCAATAAAGGACAATAAGTATTGTCTCTGTATGGCTGGTTTTTGTTGCTCTGGTCTCATGCGAATTTCAGTTTGTTTGGGTTTTTCGTGCATGTCTGTGCCTGTTGCAAATTGGTATCGGCGGGGAAAAAATCAGTTTTGTAATTGTCCTTCGTGGGATGATTAAAGTTGTTTTGAATTGACTTGACTAGACTTGACTTGGAGAGGGATGTTGTGAAGGTCGTCAACTCCAGATGGTGTCCTCGCACTCCACCCCCCTCCCCCCCCCCCCCCCCCCCCCCACGCGTTCCGTGAGGATGCTGGGGGCCTATCAGTATAAGTATCCTCTTCACCTTCTGGAAACTCTATGCTAGAAATTCCCTCTTTTCTATCCCTCTCTTTATTTCTGCCTTGATTTTTTTTTCTTCTCGTCATTTCTGTCTTGTCTATTTTCTGCCTTCTTGGTCCATTCTCCGGACTTCTTTCCAGAAAGGACTTAAAAGATAACAATTCGCTTTTCATGCCGAAGTCAGACAGGTTAGGCCTGACTTGTCAGACGGCAGCGCAACACATTTTTGTTGTGTTCATATGACAGACAACAATAGTTGATGTGTAAGCGTTCGATGAAAGAAAAGGGGACTCATTCAGTCTGACTTCACCTTTAAACTGTTATTGCTGTCAGCAGAGTGTCTGGTAGATGGTATTCTGCCTACCTTGGCTCAGAACAGGCACTACTACTGAACACCTCCAAAGTGACCTGGCAGCAGTGCAGGGTCTTTCTGGCTGGTAGTCTCACGGCGGTCTAGAGCTAACGCACCTGCCTAGAAAGCGAAAAGTCTGCGTTCAAAGTGTGGGGTGGTTCCATCTCCGTTTGTGGCCCCAACTTTTATTCCCCCAGTCCACTTAACCGGGAGTGGCGGTCTGGGTGGTAGTCTTTTCGAGTGAGACGATGAATCGGGGTCCCGTGTGCATCACGCGTTTAGGGCATCTAAAAGAAACTACGGTAACAAGAGAGTTTTCCATGGCAACATTCTGTAGAAAAAAATAGGGAAAACAGACAGACATGAGTTAACATCAGTGCCGATTCCACTCTCTCCAAAAGTCCTTCGGGTGAGACTATAAACCGAGGTCCCGTATGCGAACGCACGCAGAACGCCTTGCGTACACGTTAAAACCCGTTCCGCTTTTCGTAAAGTAGGCCATTGTGTGCCTGTGGGAGCGGATGACACAATTTACAAACCTACACACAGATGGGGACTTGGTGTAAAAAAAGAAAGCACATACGTTCTTTTTCCATTATCATCAATATAAAAGAATGAGAAAATAATAAAAAGAAAAGAAAAAAAAACAATGGGTGGTGCTGCTCTTGTGGTAACGTACTCTACCTGGGAGAGAGCAGCCCGAATTTCACGCAGAGAAATCTGCCGTGACTTCAAATGGTATAGAACACAATACAATACAATATAATACAATACAATACAATGCAATACAATACCCTACAATACAACAATAGTCCACCTTCGCTATCTGCCTGTGGACTAGGCCTAATGACCCTAAGCACATGACGTGACCAGCCTGGGTATTTGTATTTATATTTATATTTTTGTATATTTTATTTTTTTGTATCGAGCATAATGGAATAAACACGTATGTGCTTTTTTACATCTAGTCCCTGTGTGTATGTGGCTTTGTACATTCTGTCATCTGTTCCCACCGGCACACAATGGCCTACTCTTACGAAAAGCGGAAAAGGATTTTTACGTGTGCGCAAGATGTTCTCAGTGCGTTCGCACACGGGGCCTTAGTTTACAGTCTCATCCGAAGGACTTTTGGGGAGAGTGGAGTCTGCACTGATGTTAACTCCAGGGGAAAATATCCCCTTGAACGGGAATGGAACCCGGGTTGTCAGATTGCGAGCGCAATGTTCTAACCACTAGGCTATCCCGTCCCCCCCCCCCCCCCCCCCCCCCCCCCCCGTGTGGTTGGTGCAGCCGCAGCCATATCAGAAAGAGCGTCAGGGGAGCAGCAACAGGACAGAAACATCACAGAAGATGAGGCAGCAGCAACTAGAATGCTGTAGTGATACTATCAAAACCATCTCCGTAGTCTTATTCTAAGAAAGTCAGGCATAAACAAGTGCACAGCCCTCACTCAAGGGTCCAGGGCCCAGTGCTAAAATTAGCCCCTCCCTTTTTACCAAGGCCAAGAGTGGTCAGTTTCTGCTATAATTAGCAGCAGATGGGGTGGAATGAAGAGCGGCTGAAAGGAGCTGAAAGTGGGTAAAAAGTGACAGCTGTGAGGGATACAATCAAAAATACGTCTATCTCCCACCGCGTATTCTAAGAAAACTTAAGCATATAAACAGGATGTGCAGATATTGCCATTCTTCTTCTTCTTCGTCGTCGAACATTCAAACAGCAATTCTTGAGGCCCTGACAAATGCTGCCGTGGTACGCTGAAGGCCCTCCCTCCAGGGGTCCGAAGAGTTTGTCACCTCAACGGCTGGTCAGTAGGCCAGATATCGGCCCTCAGGTTTTTGGTGTGTTGGATGGACAGGTCTGAAGGAAGTGTTCCACTGTCTTTGGAGAAATGCCAACAGGGGTACTCCTCAAAATCACCAGTGTGGCACTTGGTAAACATGTGATGTCTGAGTCTGCAGTGTCCAGTCCTCATTTCCTATATCATTATACCATATCATGTCAAATCTAATGATTTTCCTTTTGTGTGCAGCTTTGATCAGTACTAAATTTATTAAAATTTAGCAAAAATATTGAGAGACACATTTGTTCCAATCCTTGCTAGGAAAAAAGCTCCAACTCTGATGGACCATCTGTTTCTACTCGATAGTGTTCTCTCCTTTCCCTGCATACGTCTCTGAAACACTGGCCCAAGGAGGCACTAACGCTTATAATTATGTGAGGAAAAATGAACAGTGTGTGTGTGTGTGTGTGTGTGTGTGTGTGTGTGTGTGTGATTCAGATTCAGATTCAGAATATTTTATTGCCATTTAAGTCAAGTAGACTTATTTGACACAACAACAAAACAACAAACATCAGTTATAATCATCTCTTTGTCTCAAATTGTGTGTGTGTGTGTGTGTGTTGTGTGTGTGTGTGTGTGTGGTGTTGTGGTGTGTGTTGCGTGTTTGAGAGAGAGAGAGAGTGTGTGTATGTGTGTGAGAGAGAGAGAGAGAGAGAGTGTGTGTGTGTGTGTGTGTGTGTGTGAGTTTGTGTGTGTGTGTGTGTTTTAGAATGATGAGTGAGTAAGTGTGTGTTGTGTGTGTGTGTGTGTGTGTGTGTGTGTGTGTGTGTGTGTGTGTGTGTGTTGAGGGAAGGTATTGTGCCTCCTCTCCTCCTCTAAGCTGATTTCGTCTAAAATAGCAGTCTACACCCCCCCCCCCTCCTCTCCCTGCTGTCCTTCCTATCTTGTATTTTCACAGTTCTACTCAAATACAAATTATTCTTCAAGTTGAAGGAACACACAGAACGAATATCCTGGAGTTTTAGGGCCACGTTTGTTTTGATAATGATTTCCTACGCATCGGATGCAAATTTAGCACATACTACTATTGACAAACATAATTATGTATCCATATCAGCTATTCGTACAACTTGAGAGCAAATTTGGCACATGCTAAAATATTCAAAGATTTATTATGGCACATGCCAGATTTCTCCTTTGTTCCCCTTCAAGTGGGATGTAAACCTGGAAACAAAATTGGCGCGTGCTATAATATTCAGAGATAATTATGGCACATGCCAGATTTCTCCTTTCTTCCCCTTCAAGTGGGATGTCAACCTGGAAACAAAATTGGCACATCCTAAAATATTCAGAGCTAATTATGGCACATGCCAGATTTCTCCTCTTTCCCCTTCAAGTGGGATGTCAACCTGGAAACAAAATTGGCACATCCTAAAATATTCAGAGCTAATTATGGCACATGCCAGATTTCTCCTCTTTCCCCTTCAAGTGGGATGTCAACCTGGAAACAAAATTGGCACATCCTAAAATATTCAGAGCTAATTATGGCACATGCCAGATTTCTCCTCTTTCCACTTCAAGTGGGATGTCAACCTGGAAACAAAATTGGCACATGCTATAATATTCAGAGATAATTATGGCACGTGCCAGATTTCTACTCTTTCCCCTTTCAAGTGGGATGTCAACCTGGAAACAAAATTGGCACATGCTATAATATTCAGAGATAATTATGGCACATGCCAGATTTCTACTCTTTCCCCTTTCAAGTGGGATGTCAAGCTGGAAACAAAATTGGCACATGCTATGCTATAATATTCAGAGATTTATTATGGCACATGCCAGGTTTCTCCTCTTTCCCCTTGAAGTGGGATGTCAAAAGGTTAAGGTCGATCACAACCAGAACAGTGACATTGCGCAGGGTCTCTGGCTGCAAGGGAAGTAATCTTATTATCGCCCCTTCATATTAATATTGTTTTTAACCATGCCAGCCCATTTTTGATTCTGAAGTTAACTAAACAATATTAACGAACATTGTTGGCATAGCATCCTAATGTCATTCCCCACCCCTTCCTTCCCCCACCCCCTTGCATGACATTCTGATGCCAAGCTTCGTTGAGGTACAGTTATGAGGCAGTAGCAGCGAGGATAAGGTATTGTTCATGTAGAGTCGAATTTGTGAGTGAAAGAGAGAGAGAGAGAGAGAGAGAGAGAGAAGGAAGAAGAGAGAGAGAGAGAGAGAGAGAGAGAACAGACCAGACAGACAAAAGACAGACAGAAAGACAGACAGACAGACAGATAGACAGACACAAAAGCAGAGACATCAGAGACAAGGAGAGTCCTAGGAGACAGGGATAGTGAGAGACAAACAGAGACAAACAGGCAGAGAGAGAGAGAGAGACATACATACATACAGACAGAGACAGAACAAACAGACACAAAGCAGAGACAGACAGAGACAAAGAGACTCCTAAGAGACAGGATAGTGAGAGACAAACAGGCAGAGAGAGAGAGAGAAAAGAGAGAGGAGAGAGAGAAGAGAGAGAGAGAGAGAGAGAGAGACACACACACACACACACACACAGTTTACACATCCATTGTTACATTACTTTCCTATAGTTCATACCTCTCTCTCTCTCTTCTCTCTCATCCCCCTCTCTCTCTCTCTCTTTTCTCTCTCCCTCTCTCTCTCTCTCTCTCTCTCTCTCATCTCTCTCTCTCTCCTCTTGTTTAACATAACTTTTTTGTGAATAGACGTTTCTTCATCTTTCGTTGGCGTTTTACACGGTCAGATGTGTTGTTGGGAGAAATAGTGAAGCGTCACATTAAAAGTTTGTTTTCACTATGTGGACCCATTTGATGCTGAACTTAACTAAACAATAACAGCGATCATTGATGCCATGACATCTTATTTCACGCTAGAAATAGTCCTTTCCAGCTCCTCTCCTGGGCCGTACAGCTTGTTTGCAAGGTTATCTCCGTCGGCCACACAATCTTCCTCAGGTCGCTGGATTAGCGAGCACCTCTGAAGGATGTGCTCGCCAGTCTGAGTTTCTTTGCCACATAAAATCGAAGGAACACACTGAGGCAGACAGACAAAGACAGAGACAGACAGACAGACAGACAGACAGACAGACCGAGAATCGTAAGAAGAGAGTGTAGCCTATAACCTCATAGCTTGAAGCTTTACGATAGCTGTGGTATATGTTTATTTTAGGTGTGGTATGATAGGCATATGTGTGGTGTCCCTAAACAGTTTTTGTTGTTAAATAGATTAAGGCCTTCAACTACACAAACCCAGTGCCTCCCAAAAATCAAAAGAACTGGAAACTATTTTTAAAACGGCTTATCACCGTCATCGTGTTTTTATCGACACACGAGAAAACAATGGCAATTAAAAGATAATTATTACACACATAAAAATTCAGTCAAGACTGCAAACTTTAAAACGAGTACTCCCTCCCTTTACCGGGGCAAAAAAAAATCGATGGTTTGTAGTCGATTCGCACGCTCACAAAGACAAAAGAAATGTTCAAGATTTGAATCGATTTTCAGTATGCACGCAACGCCCAAAATATTATTAAGAAATTATTTTTTTGTTTTATTTAAAAATTGATCCGACTCCGCCCCCTTCCCCCTCCCCAACCCCGTGTTCATTCCAAGGACCTGTCAGTATAAATAGCATCTAGAAATTCTGTGCTAGCAACTCCCATTTTCACTATCCCTCTTTTTCTGCTTTATTCCTATTCTTTCTGTCATCTCCTTCTTGTCGATTTTCTGCCTTCTAGTCCATTCTCCTTCCTCCACCCCTCCCCCCCCCCCCCATCCCAATGACCTAAGAAGAAAAGGAATTTAATTTAAAGTCACGATTCTCTCCCATGCCAACGTCGGATGCTGGGCTGACTTTGTGTCGGGCGCTAACAGCAGGCCACGCCTTCTTCGTCATACTATAGACAACAATAGTTGCTGTCTGAGCGTGCAATGAAAAAGAAGAAGAAGAAGAAGAAGAAGAAGAAGAAGAAGAAGAAGAATGCGAATAGAATTGCGAAGAAGAAGAAGAAGAAGAATTGCGATGAAGAATTCAAGAAGAAGAAGAAGAAGAAGAAGGAAGAATGCGAAGATGAAGAAGAAGAAGAACAAGAATAGCGAAGAAGAAGGAGAAGAATTGCGAAGAAGAAGAAGAAGAATTGCGAAGAAGAAGAAGAAGAAGAAAAGAAGAAGAAGAAGAAAGAAGAAGAATTGAAGCCGAAGAAGAAGAATTGCGAAGAAGAAGAATGCAAAGAAGAATGCGAAGAAGAATGCAAAAGAAGAAGAAGAAGAATGCGAAGAAGAAGAAGAAGAATGAAGAAGAAGAAGAAGAAAGAAGAAGAAGAAGAAGAAGAAGAAGAAGAAGAAGAATGCGAAAAAGAAGAATTGCAAAGAAGAAGAAGAAGATAGAAAATGCAAAGAAGGAAGAATGCGAAGAAGAAGAATGCAAAGAAAAATTTGAAGAAGAAGAAGAATTTGAAGAAAGAAGAAAGAAGAATTTGAAGAAGAAGAAGAAGAAGAAGAAGAAGAACAAGAACAAGAACAAGAACAAGAACAAGAACAAGAACAAGAGAAGAAGAAGAAGAATTGCGAAAAAGAAGAAGAAGAATTGCGAAGAAGAAGAAGAAGAAGAAGAAGAAGAAGAAGAATTGCGAAAAAGAAAAAACGGCGAAAGAAGAAGAAGAATTGCGAGAGAAGAAGAAGAATTGCGAAGAAGAAGAAGAAGAATTGCGAAGAAAAATAAGAAGAATTGCGAAGGAGAATTGCGAAGAAGAAGAAGAACTGCGAAGAAGAAGAAGAAGAATTGCGAAGAAGAATTGCGAAGAAGAAAGAAGAATTGCGAAGAAGAAAAGAAGAAGAAGAAGAAGAAGAAGAAAAGAAGAAACAAGACACAAGAACAAGAACAAGAACAACGAGAAGAAGAAGAAGAAGAAGAACAAGAAGAAGAAGAAGAATTGCGAAGAAGAATTGCGAACAAGAAGAAGAAGAATTGCGAAGAAGAAGAATGCGAAGAAGAATTGCGAAGAAGAATTGCGAACAAGAAGAAGAAGAAGAAGAAGAAGAAGAAGGAATTGAAGAAGAAGAAGAATTGAAGAAGAAGAAGAAGAATGCAAAGAAGAAGAAGAAGAATTGCGAAGAAGAAAAAAATTGCGAAGAAGAAGAAGAAGAAGAAGAAGAATGCAAAAAAGGGAATGCAAAGAAGAAGAAGAAGAAGAAGAAGAAGAGAAGAAGAAGAAGAAGAAGAAGAAGAAGAAGAAGAGAAGAAGAAGAAGAAAAAAAGAATGAGAAGAAGAAGAAGAAGAATGCGAAGAAGAAGAATTGCGAAGAAGAAGAATTGCGAAGAAGAAGAATGCGAAGAAGAAGAAGAAAGAAGAAGAAGAAGAAGAAGAAGAAGAAGAAAAGAAGAAGAAGAAGAAGAAGAAGAAAGAGAAGAAGAAGAAAGAGAAGAAGAAGAATGCAAAGAAGAATGCAAAGAAGAAGAAGAAGAAGAAGAAGAAGAAGAAGAAGAAGAAGAAGAAGAAGAAGAAGAAGAAGAAAAAGAAGAAGAAGAAGAAGAAGAAGAAGAAACAAATGAGACACAGATACAGTGTAAACACTTGCAGCATCAATGAATCCAAGAGATGTGTCGTTTCCCTTAATACTAGAAGGCAGGCGGGCATGAGCACACATATGCGCTCATACTTAACATACATGAGAACGCACCTATGTACTCTCTCTCCACCAGAGAAATCTTAATTCAGTTCACAGTGCTTGTCCAAAACATTCACACACATGCTTTTCACGCACACACCCACTCACACACACACACTCTCACTCTCACGCACGCACGCACACACGCATGCACGCACAACCACACACACACAGTGTCTTAGTTTTCCTATGAAAGTTGGATTTTACGTTAAGGTGCTAAGCTGGAACGCTCAACAAAACAACAACAACAAATCCATCAATCATCATCATCTCCTCCTCCTCTCCTCCCCCCTCTCCTCATCATCATCATCTCATCACTCATTCATCATCTACAATATATAAAATGAGACAAAAGAAAACAAAAACAAAAAACAAAAGAACCACATACAAATAAGCAAACAGTTGTATCATGTCACGCCATTAATTTTTATCACCCATTCTTTCACATTCATATATTCATCAAATAAACAAACAAACAAACTTAGATATATACCTAGCATTCCTTGCACTTAGCAATGACAATAGTGATAACAATGGCACCTCTTCTCTCCCCGCCACACACACACACATACACACACACACATACATGCGCACACACACACATGCTCACGTGCTCCAGATGCTTGCGCTTTTTTCAAAAAATAAAAAATCTTTCCCGTCCATGGCTTAGAATTTTGGGCTCCGTACGTCATGGGTTTAGCACAACCCATGGCTTTAGGGAAGGCACATAATGCTACCGCACGTTGTGGGTGTAAAACCACCCATGGAACCCAACCTCTTGCCCTATGCTGTGGATGCACAGCAGTCCATGGTTTTTGTGAAGCAGCATGCAAGTCTCTTCCGTACGTCGTGGGTGCACATCAACCCATGATTTGTGTGAAGCAATGAATCTTTTCCATGGGCACCAAAAAACCCATGGTTTGTTTGATGAAACAAGACACTGCCTTGGTCTCACACAACGATTATTATTTTGTTTATTTATTTTTTATTTCGAGGATAATGGAATAAGCATTCATGTACTTGTTTTTTTACATCCAGTCCTTGTATGTATGCAGTTTTTGTAAATTTTGACATCCCATTCTCACCGACACACAATGGCTACTCTTCCAAAAAGCCGAACAGGTTTTAGCCTGTGTGGCAAGATGTTTTGCGTGTGTTTGCCACGGGACTTCGGTTTATAGTCTCATCCGAAGTGTGTGTGTGTGTGTGTGTGTGTGTGTGTGTGTGTGTGTTTGTGGTGTGTGTTGTGTGGTGGTTGTGTGTTGTCAAGTCAAGTCAAATCAAATTTTTATTTCCAGATGGTACATTGAATAAGCAATGCATTTGCTTTTCTTCATTAAACTATCTATCTGTGTATGTTTGTGTGTATGTGTGTGTGTGTGTGTGTGTGTGTGTTAGTGTATGTGTGTACGTGTGCATGTGTGTGAGTGTGCTCACGCACGCATGTGCGTGCATGCGCATGGACATGCTACGTGCATGTATGTGCTCGTATGAATGCAACATTTCCATGAACACCAAGACAAGTCTCGGATAAAGTTGGAGAATGCATTGCCTAGAACAGAAGACTAGATACAGAGACCGTGCAGAGTTGCTGCTGATTATACAGGCTGACTTTTGTAGTCCGCTGTGAGCATCACATCAGCGGGTCACACTGTGAGCCTTGTGAGTCAGCCAGAACCTCAACCTGAGCCTAAAAGCTACCACTGGACACACACGAACATCTGGACTGGTCAAGACTGTCCTGCAAGGAACAACAGTACAAGGAGGTAGACGAAGAAGAGGCAGACAAAGAAAACGATGGAAAGACAACATCAGAGAGTGGACTTGGCCTTGAGTGGAACGATTCGTTATGGAAAGTGGAAGACTATGCAGAGTGGAGGAAGCTGGTTGCAAAATCTTCAGTGATGTCCTAAAGGTCTGCAATAGTATGGGATAGGTGGGGGTGATGGTGAAGGTGAAAGCAATGCTTCTCATTTCTTTTCCGTTGTACACTTTTGTTAAACACAGAATCATCACTGCTGTTGTTAGGAAGCTGAACATAAAACTCTCAATTCACTTGAATAAAAGAAAAAGAGACTTTATCTCTTGGCAGAGGTTTATTTTATTTGCTTTGTTAACTTATCATTGACTTATTTTGCTGCAAACATTTTTTTTGCATGTATCATTTGTATAAAGACTGAGTAAGGAACTGTGAATAGATGTATAAAGTAAAACGAAATTCAAAGAATCAACCGTCTATGTTTAAAATACATAACTGAATCACGAAAAGAATTCTATAAGAAGCAGAAAAAAGGAAGGCGGCAGTATGGTTAAGACATTTGCCTACCAACAAGCAAACTGCGAGGTTCTGGTTTCAATTCCCAGCCTTGCCCTTTCTTCCCAGTTTGTGAAAAAAAATCTAACTGAATGTCAAAGTCCTTCGGATGAGACTATAAACCAAGGGCTTGTATGTGAATACACGCATGACATCTGGAGCACACCTTAAAAACACCAACTTTCGGAAAAGTAGGCCATTGTGTGTAGGTAGGAACAGATGACCAGAAAAAACCAGCATGCACACAGGTGTTGTGTTTAGATACCATCCCCAAAGTCAAAATGCCACTACCTAACTAGTGGGAGGAAAAACTGTCCCATAGGTAAAAGTCTCAGCATTGGTGAATCTCAGAGGTCTACCCAAAAAGCAACAACAACAATGAAATAAAGATAAGAGGTAGTTGTTGTGGTGCTGCTGTACATGTTGGTGAGTATGTGTGTGAATAAGGATAAGACGGGCTTTTATTTATTATTCATTTATTTATTTATTTATTTGTTTATATCGAGGATAATGGAATAAGCACTCATGTGCGTTATTACATCCAGCCTCTGTGTGTATGCAGTTTTGTAAATTTTGTCATCTGTTCCCACCAGCACACAATGGCCTACTCTTTCGAAAATCGGAAAAAGATTTAACGTGTGCGCAAGAGCGTTCGCACACGGGGCGTCGGTTTACATTCTCATCCAAAAGACTTTTGGGGAGAGTGGAGTCTGCACTGATGTTAACTCCAGGGGTAAAAAATCCCCTTGAACGGGATTCGAACCCGGCTCGTCAGATTGCGAGCACAATGTTCTAACCACTAGGCTATTCCGTCCCAGGGGGTTGTGAAAGGATGTTGCCTTGGCTGAAACCTGTGGAAACGTTCCTGCTGAAATGTTCTTCTAAACCAAGCAGCCTGTTGTTTCTTAAGTCTTTGCTTCCTTACTCATTTAGCTACTTAGTGACTTATTATTTGTGTGTACGTGGTATTTAAATCTTGCAAAAGTTTGATTCTGTATCTTTTCTGTTTTGGGGAGATTTTTGCATCACCTGCCTGTTTAAGCAAGGATAGAATGCAAGGATCTCACCCTCAAAAATTGTTTTTTCTTGTTTCAGTGTGTGTGTGTGTGTGTGTGTGTGTGTGTGTGTGTGTGGTGTGTGTGTGTGTGTGTGTGTGTGTGTGTGTGTTTGTGTGTGTGTGTGTGTGTGCGCGCGCGCTTTATAAAACCACTGTTGCTATTACATTTTTCCAGCGTTTTGTTTGGTTGTCCTAAGATGTGTCTATTGTGGGTGGATTTTTTGGGGTGGGGAGGCAACTGTTAAAGGTGGGGGGGGGGGGGGGACAGGTGGTGGTAGTAATGACAACCTTTTTGGGTTTTTTACTTGTTTTCATCTCTAGGTCTACAATACTTTTAAAAGACTTTTTAACCTGCATGCTTACTACCTCAAAACAGTCAGTATGCCTGCTGTCAAAGATTTGTCAAGTTGTGTTGATTCTTATGATAGCAGTCTTCCTGTTTAATTTCAGTGAAGCATTCGATATCCTTGACTATACTCTGGTGGTAAAGATAACACTGAGGTCCGTCTTTGAAAAATATGTGCATGAATTATCCATAGTTTGTTTTTGTTTCAAAAAGACAAATTGTTCAAAGGAAAGAGAGACTGCGTCTTCTTAATGGAGCTCCCAAAGGATCGGTGCTCAGTCACCTGTTTTTTAGTGTTGCTTTTTTCTTGTGTACTACACAGCTGTCAAATGTTCTAGACATGTTTTCATTAACTTTGTTCATGCCTAAGTAGGATGCACTAGGTCTGACTTGTCAGGCACTTAATAGCAATGCAAGGCATTTTCGCTCATATGACAGATAACAATAGTGGCAGTCTGAGCGTTCAATGATGATGAAGAAGAAAAAGTCCCTCGTTGATGACTCTGGACTGTGTTGGAGAATTTCTATTAGTCAGAGTGCTGCATTTGCTGCCGTAAGAAATGTTGAAAAGTGCTGTGATGAGAGTAAGAAAGAAATGAATTCCAGTATATTGACAATGAAATTAGGAAATAAACCCAAACAAACAAACAAACCGAATCCAAGATAGACTCAAAACAAACGAATAGATAAGCATACAAGAAGGCAGTGCATTGATGGCTGTCACTGAGGAGACGGTCTAGCTCCACTCTGTCTGTGCTGATTTCAGATGCCAGAAATCAGTTTTCTTCCACAGCCAAATATGTCAGGGTTTTTTCTGGATACAAATCTTTCATATCAGAGTATATCTCTGTCTACTTCTATTTATTAATATCATTCGTTGAGTGCTCAGACAGCATCTACTGTTGTATATTATTTGAGTGAAACTGTGTTGCGCTGCCGTTAAGCGCCTGACAAACTAGACCCAGCGCATCCGACTTCGGCGTGGGAGAAAATTGTTGTATCTTAAGTCTTTCGGGTAAAAAAACCACCCTGGGGAATGGACTAAGAAGGTAAAAAACAACAGACGAGAATGTGTCAAGAAGAAAAAGAAAATGGCAGAAACAAAGAGAGGGACAGAAAAGAGGAAACTCCTTGCACATAATATTTCAAGAAGATGGGGATGCTATTTATACTGGCAGGTCCCGTCATCCCCACGGGGGAGTTTCTCTGTCAATGGTGTCTTCATTCTTTCATATAAGAAGCCTACACAAAAGCCATGCATGTCTAACCTGCAAAATTTGTTAGGTCTACGATTGGCTTTTGCTGTTTTCTTCTTGTTGATTTTCCTCTGGCACATACGACTGAAACTCTCAGGCCGTGCAGAATAAAACAGCAAGTTTGTTACAAAATTTGCGAACAACCTGATCATTTCTCTCCTGTTCTCGAGCAGTTATATACTGCTTACTTAATTTGTAGATGAATTAGATTCAAGGATTGTGCTGGTGATCTGACGGATTGGGGTCGAACCACCACAAAAACACGTGTTCAAGGGGATTTTCCCCCTTGGAGTTAACATCAGTACTGATTCCACTCCCTGCAAAAGTCCTTCGGGTGAGACTATAAACCGAGGTTCCATGAATAAACCCAAGCAGAACATCTTTGCACGCACTTTAAAAAACAAACCCGGTCGGCCCTTTTAAGATTTAAATTTTTATTTTATTTTACTCTTTTATATCGAGGATAATGGAATAAGCGCTCATGGACTTTTTTTTTACATCCAGTCCCCGTGTGTATGTGGTTTGTAAATTTTGTCATCTTTCCCACCAGCACAAAATAGTCCACTCTTTCGAAAAGCGGAAAAGGATTTAACGTGTGCGCAAGATGTTCTGCATGCGTTCACACATGTGGGCCTCGGTTTATAGTCTCATCCGAAGGACTTTTGGGGGAGAGTGGAGTCTGCGCTGTGGTTAACTCCAGGGGGGAAAAATCCCCTTGAACGGGATTCGGTTGTCCTTGGGCTTGTGATCTGACAGCCTGACATTAAGCCCCTACTAAGACACATATTCAAGGAGATTTCGTCCCTGGATATAGCATCAGTACTGATCCCATTCCTTCCTAAAGTCCTTCGGATGAGACTATAAACCGAGGTTCCATGTGCAAACGCAATCAGTATATCTCGCACGCACCTAAAAAAAAACCAACAACTGTTCGGTCTTTTGAATGAATAGGCCATTTTGTGTCAGTAGGTATGGATGGCAATTTCTTTTTTCAAACACCCATGCACACAGACACCATGCCTAACGTCGGAATGCGGATGCCTTACTAGAGGGTAAAAAATGATTAGATACTATGCAAAGGGGACGGGATAGCTCAGTGGTCGGAGCACTCGCTTTCCCCCAGCCAAGTTAAGCAGCGTCGAGCGTGGTTACCAGTTGGATGGGTGACCGTTTGCGCGCCTTGGCTTCAGTACAGTTCCCCCAGTTCACCCAGCTGTAAATGGGTACCTGCCCTCTTTAGGGTCAGGGAAGGTAAAGCAGCGAGAGAGAGGAGATGGGCGCTGCCTTCAATATGCTGGCCCTAGAGAAGTGAGGTCTCTGACGCCTCGCTCCCCTACGACCTTATATGTTATGGGACTCCTTTACCTCCTTTACCTACTATGCAAAAACTCACCATTGATCAACTTGGAGCTCTAGCCGAGGAACGAAGAAAGAAAGAAAGAAAAAAAAACACGATACAAAAAAAGAATGCTACTTGCATTCCCTGTTTGCTAAAATAAACTGTTCAACTTACTTCTGTGAACCTTGTGAATGACATCGCCCTTTTTTGTGCTCGTGAGTCAGCTGAATAGTGACTGTTTCTTGTTTCTGACCCACGATGCATCAATACGAAGCGCTACGACCAACAGCTATTCTTTGGGTGTGTTTTTTTCATTTTGCCATTATCATAAGGAACGCATTACCTAGAGGTAACGGAGAAACATTGCTTGCGATGGTAGGAAATCCTTCTCAACTGATCTTGTTTTTGTATGTTTACAGCCTTATCCCTTTGCTCTAATGGTGTGTGTGTGTGTGTTGTTTTTCAATTTAACGTCTATTCACATTAAGTGATATTAGACACAAAAAGGCAAACAGTTCAGAAAAAAGGGTTAAGGAACTGTCTAACTACTGTAACTATAATACAATGAAAGAAATGAATTTACCTTATGAATAAATAGCTAATTAAACTACTACAGATCAAAAGATACATTTCAAGTTTTCCATGCTAAAAGAACACTGGGGGAAAAAAAGTAACAACTTCGAAAACTATACCATGGTGGGTAGAATGCCTATGCTTCAAATCAATAAATGACATACTTACTTGTGCTATAGCAAATTACTAACACAACTCTCTTTCAACAGCAAAGCAATTTCACAGAGCAATGTAGAGTTATTCAAAACCTTTTGCAAAGATCTCTCACGAATGGTGGGCAGCTGCTTTTTTAACATTTGGCATTCGCAAAGAATATGAATGTTTGAGATTGCCCCACCACGCACACAATGTACATTTCTAGAAAATGTTGTATGGAAAGCATTTAACTTCAGTCTATTAATAAGACTTATGACTGGCCTTTGGCGTGATTTATCTAACCCAAAACGAGAAGAGAGAAATAAATAATTTAGGTAAAATATTGAAGTGGTACCATGGGAAACCCCGCATCTTCTTGCTTTTTCCTAACATGCTTCCAGCAAGCACTTTCTATCAAGTTATAATTCTCATAAATTGACATTGGTATATTAAGACAGCAGTAGAGTTTGAATGTGCTGCCGCAGATTTAGCTGCTCTATCAACCTTTTCATTATAAAAGATATTGCAATGCGATGGTATCCAGCAAAAGGTGACACTAGTGCCTCTCAATATGAGAAAGTGTATAATATGGTTTATTTCAGCTATAAGATCATGTTTAATATTAGACCCAGAGTTTTTAAGAGATTGTAACACAGATTTTAAATCAACACATAACAATACCTGTAAAATAGCCCGAGGAAAGTCAATTAAGTAATGTAAAGCCATCAGAATGGCAGTTAACTCTGCTGTAAAAATAGAATAATTCTTTCCAATATGGTACAATTTTTCAACCTTTAAGGAGGGAATGATGAAAGCTGCACTTCCATCAGTGCTATTTAGAAGAGATCCATCGGTATAGATTTTAAGATGTGAAGGGTAGTTATTTATTATGTGCTCCTTCACATGAATACTGAGAATGTTACTCCCTTTTTCTTTTTTACAGGTAGAACTAGAATGATGAATGCCAAAAGAAGCTCTTTGAAGTTCCCTATGGAGGACTAGGAGATATATAAGGTGTGGACAATTTCGTTTCTCTTGGATTAAATTTTGACTTTTTAAAAAGATCTGCCGTGAAAGTGCCAATTGTTGTAAGAGAACAAATATGTTTGGCTCTTTTAGGAAAATGCTCATCCGATCTCACATAGATTTCATGTTCGATATTGTTTTCGGTAGTTGAGCTTCTTACAATGTACTTTGCCAGCATCAATTCGCGATATTCATCCAAAGGCAGAACTCCTATTTCTTTGTATGTTCCTAAGGACGAAGCATGTAATGGTACTCCCAAAGC
>CM054152.1:43638770-43641270 GCA_028751875.1 Rapana venosa
TTCACGGGCGTTGTGGTGTTAACTGTCTTAACTATCAGCTTGGTACGCTTCGTCGTCACCGCTCAGTATCGGGTGGCTTGTTTTTACGAGGTGAGGACGCAGAGGACGTCCTGGCAGGCGGTGGTGAACGAGTACTATTTCAAAAACCAAAACATGCTTCGTATTCTTGACGGCATTTTCTACGGGTTCTGTATCACGGTGGGCTGTCCGGCGCTTGTCTTCGTCACCACCATCATCACCGCTGTCAGACTCCGGCAGATCGTTCGCTGGCGAAGTCACTCCGCTTCTGGCATGTCCAGTCCCAAAGAGATCGGCATCACCAGGATGCTGATCGGCCTGTCTGTGGAGTTCTTGCTGCTGTCCGTTCCTTTTCTCACGCTGCGGGTGACGAGGCTTTTCCCGTCCGCGTTGAACCCCGGTTACCACTTAAATCTGTTCCGTTTGTTAGTGACATGCGCTGATTTGAGTTCTTACATCAGTTCTTCGGTGAACTTTGTGGTGTATTACCTCACGGGCACCAAGTACAGGGAAACTCTGCATGCCTTGCTGGGCATCAGGAAAGGTGGTCAGAAAACTGTTGTTCAGGGCAAACAGACTGCGGCCATCGATGCCCATCTTCCTCGAAACGGATAGTGGGAAAATATGTGCATGCAAGTGAATGATTTATTACGTAGCTGTAGCTTGTTATAAATTCTCTTTGCTAATAGTTTTACGTGAAAACCTCTCTCTCTCTCTCTCTCTCTCTCTCTCTCTCTCTCTCTCTCTCTCTCTCTCTCTCTCTCTCTCTCTCATATTTTTACACTATATGCCTTAGTTTTTAAAAAAAATATCTTCATAAAATACAAATCTGTATGTGGCATTTGTCGACTTCCGCACATCGGTGGACTCAGTTGATAGAAATGTTGTGGAATATATTACGCTATAATGGAGTAAATGGCAAATGTATAAGGCCCTGAAAGGTGTGTACGAGTCTGTGATAGCATGTGTGCGAGACAAGTATTATGTATTCAGTTGTTTTTGAACGTCCCAGGGGAGTTAAGCAAGGGTGTCTTCTTAGTCCCCTGTTGTTCTCGTTCTTTATTAATGAGTTAGCTATAGAATTATCAAAGTAAGGAAGGCATGGCATACAACTAATCCCAGGAGGTGTAAAAATATTCCTGTTATTATTTGCAGATGACATTATACTGTTGTCAGATACTATTTTAGGGCTGCAAAACCAGTTAAATAGGTTAATTCTGTTAGATAGGTTAAATCTGTTGGTTAACTTTGAAAAGACAAAATGTAATGGTTTTTCGAAAGGGAGGTCATGTTTCAGTACGAGAGAAGTAGGTCTATGGTAATACTGAAATTAAAGCAGCAAACTGTTATAAATATCTAGGCCTTACCTTCACAACAAAACTGAGTTTCCAAAAAGGGTGGCGTGAAAGTTGCCAAAAAGGGGAAAGGGGAATTATGAAAATGTTAAGGTCTTTATGGAAACTAAACTGCACTGATTTTTCCATTTTTGGATTCTCAAATCGAGTCTATGCAGATATTTGTGGATTATTTGTTAATAATGAAATGGAAAAAGTACACACCTATGCAATGAAACGATTCCTTTCAGTACTATTAAACTCGTCTAACAGATTGTTATGAAGAAACTGGTTCCTACCCTCTCATTATAAGATCACAGGTAAAGTGTATTAAGTATTGGTTAAAATTAACACAACTTCCTGTGTCAAGATTGTGCAGACAAGTGCATGAGATGCGGTTGATTCAACTAGAAACTGAAATGGGTATTTTTTTGTGTTTAAACAATTACTAACAACGATGAATTTGGTATTGTGTGGATATGTCAGGGAGTTGGATTTGAGCAAGGATTTTTGTGTGAATTTAAAAATAGAATGATAGCTTCCAACAAACAAGACTGACATGCTTGAATAGAAGAATCAGAAAAGTACAACCGGTACTCTTTCTTTAAAAGTGTTTTTAAAACAGATAAGCAGGCCTATGTTAAGGTCGTAACACAGAAATGGCACAGCAGTAATCTTGTTCGTTTGAGATTTAGAACTTCAGCCTTAATGCCAGTAAAACATGGCTTTCCACTGACACATCTGCGCAGTCTCCATGTCCCATGTTGCGTCTTGCAGACTGAAGATGAAATGCATTATTTGTTTGCTTGTAAATCGTAGGATGACATCCTTCAGAAACGCTTTATATTCAATGAAGAACTCTCAAGAAGGAGAAATATAATTAGCATCCTCTTGATCGAAGATGAATTTTTGAAATCACACGCAAAATTTATTTCCCTTGCAGGGGGACAGCAGAAGAAAGAAAACTGCAGTTAACTGATATACCTTTTCACTGTCATACCATTTTGGTTTCCATATTTATGGAATGCGAACTCCGTTGGCTAAATTGCACCTGACTGAATGTGAGGGTCGGGTGGTCGATTTGTCCCACACTGTTGTTGATGCTGTATCAAAAGCGGGAATGTGACACCGGTGGACTAAACAAAGTT
>CM054152.1:43643770-43683770 GCA_028751875.1 Rapana venosa
TACTATCTACTACTACTACTACTGCTGCTGCTGCTGCTGCTGCTGCTGTCCTCTCTAGCTCTGCTGCTGCTGCTGCTTGCTAGCTGCTGACTACTACTACTACTACTACTATACTCCTCTACTTCCTCTCTCTCTACTACTACTACTACTACTATACTACTACTACTACTACTACTTACTACTACTTACACTCTGCTGCTGCTGCGTGCTGCGTGCGTCTGCTGCTAACTCTTCTGCCTCTCTCCTCATCTACTACTACTACTACTACTACTACTCTACTATACTACACTACTACTACTACTACTATCTGCTACTGCTACTGCTGCTACTTCTGCTACTACATACTACTACTACTACTACTACTACTACTACTACTACTGCTACTGTACTCACTACTACTACTAACTACTACTACTACACTACTGCTACTACTACTACTACTACTACTACTACACACTACTACACACACACACACACACACACACACACACACAACACACACACACACACACACACACACACACACACACACACACACACACACACACACACACACACGAGTGAATCTGCCTGCTCTGGGAATGAACCCGAACTATACTCCCAGAAATTCATCGATTGCATTATAAAATGAAATGTAACTGGAGGGGGAAAATCAATTTGGTGGTAAGTTTCAGACAAAAGTTACTATGTAAGGCGTGGCATTTGAGTTATAATGACTAATTACGATAAAAGAAGTTTAAAGAAGATTTTTATTTTATTTTAAAAAGTTGCTATGCGTTGTGTGTGAGTGTGGGTGGTGGGTTGGTGGTGGTAGCGGTGTGTGTGTGTGTGTGTGTGTGTGTGTGTGTGTGTGTGTGTGTGTGGTGTGTGTGTGGATGTGTGTGTACTTGCTTGCTTGCGTGGGTGCGTGGGTGCGTGGGGGGGGGGGGGGGGGGGGGTGGTGGTGGTGGTGTGGTGGTGTGGCGGTGGTTGTGTGTGGTGGTGGTGGTGGTGGGGGTGTGTGTGTGTGTGTGTGTGTGTGTGTCCGAGTTTGATGGTGAAGGTGATGGTGGCGGTGTTGTGTGTGTGTGTGTGTGTGTGTGTGTGTGTGTGTGTGTGTGTGTGTGTGGTGTTGTGTGTGTGTGTGTATGTTTTAGAGCTTGTTAGAAAAGTCTTAATGCATGTTTCAGTGGTTCAGCAGGACTGTCCTACAGGGAACAGTACAAGGAGGGAGACGAAGAGGCAGACAGAGAAAACGATAGGAAGACAACATCAGAGCGTTGACTGGCCTTGAGTGGCACGATTTGCTTACGGAAAACAGAAGACCGTGGGGAGTGGAGGAAGCTGGTTGCAAAATCTTCAGTCGTGCCCCCACGGTCCACCAGGACTAAGGGATAGGTGAGGGTGAAGGTTCAGCAATAAGATTCTAAAATTTATGGACACGAACAAACAACAACAAAGGTGGACTAGGCCTATAATGATTACGTTCCTGGAGATACATGAGAACAACATTAATGCTCTCGGTCATTGAACACCAGAGCTGTGCACTAAGGCATCGGTCACATGTCTAGCCCACTATTCCACAGGCGGTCACTTGCCTAGCCAATTATTCCACAGACCAGTCACTTGCCTAGCTCATTCCACAGGCCGGTCACTTGCCTAGCTCATTCCACAGGCGGTCACTTGCCTAGGTAATTATTCCACAGGCTAGTCACTTGCCTAGCTAATTATTCCACAGGCTAGTCACTTGCCTAGCTAATTATTCCACTGGCCGATCACTTTCCTAGGTCATTCCACAGGCGGTCACTTGCCTATCCAATTCCACAGGCAAGTCACTTGCCTAGCTAATTATTCCACAGGCAGATCACTTGCCTAACTAATTATTCCACAGGCCTGTCACTTGCCTAGCTAATTATTCCACTGGCCGATCACTTTCCTAGGTCATTCCACAGGCGGTCACTTACCTATCCAATTCCACAGGCAAGTCACTTGCCTAGCTAATTATTCCACAGGCAGGTCACTTGCCTAGCTAATTATTCCACAGGCCGGTCACTTGCCTAGCTCATTCCACAGGCGATCACTTGCCTAGCTAATCATTCCACAGGCAGGTCACTTGCCTAGCTAATTATTCCACAGGCCAATCACCTGCCTAGCTAATTATTCCACAGGCCACTCACTTGCCTAGCTAATTATTCCACAGACTGGTCACTTGCCTAGCTAATTATTCCACAGAATAGTAACTTGCCTAGCTAATTATTCCACAGGCCGGTCACTTGCCTAGCTAATTATTCCACAGGCCACTCACTTGCCTAGCCAATTATTCCACAGGTTGGTCACTTGCCTAGCTAATTATTCCACAGGTTTGTCATCCACTATTATTCCACAGACCGGTCACTTGCCTAGCTAACTATTCCACAGGCCGGTCACTTGCCTAGCTAAATTCCACAGGCGGTCACTTGCCTAGCTAACTATTCCACAGGCCAGTAACTTGCCTAGCTAAGTATTCCACAGGCGGTCACTTGCCTAGCTAACTATTCCACAGGCCGGTCACTTGCCTAGCTAATTATTCCACAGGCAGTCACTTGCCTAGCTAAACATTCCACAGGCCGGTCACTTGCCTAGCTAATTCCACTCACTTGCCTAGCTAACTATTCCACAGGCCGGTCACTTGCCTAGCTAACTATTCCACAGGCCAGTCACTTGCCTAGCTAATTATTCCACAGGCCAGTCACTTGCCCAGCTATATCCACAGGCCGGTCACTTGCCTAGCTAATTATTCCACAGGCTAGTCACTTGCCTAGCTAACTATTCCACAGGCTAGTCACTTGCCTAGCTAACTATTCCACAGGCCGGTCACTTGCCTAGCTAATTATTCCACAGGCCAGTCACTTGCCCAGCTATATCCACAGGCCGGTCACTTGCCTAGCTAATTATTCCACAGGCTAGTCACTTGCCTAGCTAATTATTCCACAGGCTAGTCACTTGCCTAGCTAACTATTCCACAGGCTAGTCACTTGCCTAGCTAATTATTCCACAGGCTAGTCACTTGCCTAGCTAATTATTCCACAGGCCGGTCACTTGCCTAGCTAACTATTCCACAGGCCAGTCACTTGCCTAGCTAATTATTCCACAGGCCAGTCACTTGCCTAGCTAATTATTGCACAGGCCAGTCACTTGCCTAGCTAACTATTCCACAGGCCGGTCACTTGCCTAGCTAATCTCATTCACTCCTAGCTAATACCAAGGTCACTTGCCTAGCTAATATTCCACAGGCCGGTCACTTGCCTAGCTAAACATTCCACAGGCCGGTCACTTGCCTAGCTAATTCCACAGCGTCACTTGCCTAGCTAACTATTCCACAGGCCGGTCACTTGCCTAGCTAACTATTCCACAGGCCGGTCACTTGCCTAGCTAACTATTCCACAGGCCGGTCACTTGCCTAGCTAACTATTCCACAGGCCGGTCACTTGCCTAGCTAACTATTCCACAGGCCGGTCACTTGCCTAGCTAATTATTCTACAGGACAGTCACTTGCCCAGCTATATCCACAGGCCGGTCACTTGCCTAGCTAATTATTCCACAGGCCGGTCACTTGCCTAGCTAATTATTCTACAGGACAGTCACTTGCCCAGCTATATCCACAGGCCGGTCACTTGCCTAGCTAATTATTCCACAGGCCGGTCACTTCCCTAGCTAATTATTCCACAGGCTAGTCACTTGCCTAGCCATTTTTTCCACAGGCCGGTCACTTGTCTAGCTAATTCCACAGGCTGACTATCACAGCACGCTGAAGTTTGAATCAGCGGCGCTGCACTGTCAGTCTACAGAATTGGCTGCCTGACTGACACTGAAGTTTCAAGCCTGCCTCTCTCTCTCATTGGTCTCTCTCTGTTTCTTTTCACTCTCTCTCTCTCTCTTCTCTCTCTCTCTCTCCTCTCTCTCTCTCTCTCTCTCTCTCTCTCTCTCTCTCTCTCTCTCTCTCATCTCTCTCTCTCTCCTCTCCTTCCTCCTCCTCCCTTTCCCCCCTCCTCTCTCTCTCTCTCTTCTCTCTCTTCTCTCTCTCTCTCTCTCTCTCTCTCTCTCTCTCTCTCTCTCTCTCTTCTCTCTCTCTCTCTGGAGACTGGATGGAGAAAAGCACATGGGTGCTTATTTTATTATCCTCGAAATAAAAGAATTTGTCATTGTCATTGAATTTGTCGTTCTCCTTCCCCCCCCCCCCCCTCTCTCTCTCTCTCTCTCTCTCTCTCTTAAAAATACATATATCAGTTTGTTAGTACTCCCACATCATGCAACAGATAAGATCAGTCAAACAAAATACGTTTCCAGCGAAAATCAATGTATTAATATCTCAGAGAGGACTGCCCAAACTGAGTCAGAAAACGTTATAATAAGTTGGCATGATTACAAAACACTTTCCAACAGCCAAGACGAAAATATTCCTAAAGTGATAGAGATTTTAATTTCTACACAAACAGCACTGAGTTAAGAACCAGAACCCGCTAATCAATGAAGTAGAGACAGCCATCAAAGAGCTTATTACTACAGTAAGTCACCAGGTCTGGATAACACTACCTGGAACACTGATGAAGCGTTCAGGAAAAGGTGGGCTCTTAGAGCGTACATTACCTATGCTGTAAAATCTGGAAGTTCCCAGCAGATTGGCAATCACGAGAATTTTGTCATGCTCCACAAGAATGCAAATGTAGAAGACTGCAGTAACTACTGAACAATAGCTAGCTCTTATCTGTCACTATAGGAAAGCAAAGATTCCCACTTCAGTACTCCTTAGTATACGAATGTGATCTAATCACTTTGTAGTTGCACAATGGAAAAACTGAAAATCTGATCTCAAAAGAAGAAGAAGAACAAGAACAAGAATTGCGAAGAAGAAGAAGAATTGCGAAGAAGAAGAATTGTGAAGAAGAAGAATTGCGAAGAAGAAGAACAACAACAAGAACAAGAAGAAGAACAGGAACAAGAACAAGAAGAACAAAAATAAGAAGAATTGCGAACAAGAAGAAGAAGAAGAAGAATTTCGAAGAAGAAAGAAGAAGAAGAAGAAGAGAGAAGAAGAAGAAGAAGAAGAAGAAGAAGAAGAAGAAGAAGAAGAAGAAGAAGAAGAAGAGAAGAAGAAGAAGACGAACAAGAACAAGAAAGCTCTCATTTGTCACGCAAGCACGATCTTATTCATTGTAATCTTAATTAATAGGATGAAATAAAAAGGAGAGTTTGAACTATCAGACTGTTTGGTAGTCTACAGGGGGAAATTTAAAAAAAAGAAGAGTAATAACATACATATTGTTTGTGCTCAAAACATTATCGAAAAGGTGAAAAGTGTGATTTTCTCCGCGCGCGCGCGCGCGCGCGCGCGCGTGTGTGTGTGTGTGTGTGTGTGTGTGTGCGTGTGTGTGTGTGTGTGTGTGTGTGTGTGTGTGTGTGTGTGCGTGCGTGTGTGCGTGTGTGGTGTATGTGTGTGTGTGTGTGTGTGTGTGTAAATTTCAAAACAAGGATCTATGACAGAGACAAAAAAAAGAAGTTATAATTACTTGACTTGCATGCCATTTTGTCAAACCTAAAACTCTTACTCAATTCATTCTTCTACATCGCCTTTAAAGCACACACCCCTACCCCTCTGTGTGTGTGTATGTGTGTGTGTGTGTGTGGGGGGGGGGGGGGGTGTGTGTGTGTGTGCGTGCGTGCGCACGCGCGCGCGTGCGTGTGTGTGTTCTTGTTGTTTTCATTGTCAATAATTTGTTTTGGGAGATGGATTGTAAAGAAAATTATTCAAGAGCTCCCAGTTCTTTTCGAAATTCCCACTCTCTTAAAATTTCTACTCTCTGTAAAATCCTCGGTGCTACTACTATTACACATGTGTTATTCTGTTCTGTTTGTACTCATGACAGCGAACTACAAAGAACATTATAACACTTGTTGATACGACCTCTCTGTTACAGTTCGGAGATGAAACTCTAGGCTACACAGAATAAAGGAAGGTTAGCAAGAAGACCGTGGGGGATGTGAAGGAAGCTGGTTGCAAAATATTCTGTGGTGCTACTATTGCCCAGGGGACTACGGGATAGGTGAGGGTGTCGGTGAAGCGTCTGTTTGGGACTGAACGTAATCAATGGCGACGACGACTGCTGAAAAGTTCCTTCCCCGCTGTGTTTTTTTTGCCGGGCGGTTTTAACCACTGTGGTCTAAAACATGCTTTGCCTGCCTTTAAACAGTATAATTAATTATCTACTTGCTTTACTCCACAAACCCAGCTCCTAGACGCAATGGTTTTAGGAAGATTTTTTAAAAAAATATGTACTGACAAGTCTGTGTCTCTCCTCCTCTCGGTACGTCAGACAGCAACACAATAATTATTTACTTCATACCTGCAATACAAACCATATATATATATATATATATATATATATATGTGTGTGTGTGTGTGTGTGTGTGTGTGTGTGTGTGTGTGTGTGTGTGTGTGTGTGTGTGTGTGTGTGTGTGTGTGTATAATGAACCTATTCATTTTGTGTGTGTGAATAAATGAGGGAAAATGTGGACGAATGAGAGAGTAGAAGAGTTGAACGGTTGTTTAAAGTGTACTGACTGGAGAATAAATGTACGTGCCAAAGCTGTTCCTCCTTCCAATAGACCTTGAGTGGTAGTCTGGGTGCTAGTCTTTCGGATGAGAGGATAAACAGAAGTCCCGTGTGCAACACGCGTTCAGTGCACGTAAAGGAACAGACGGCAATAAGAGAGTTGTTCCTGGCAAATTTATGTCGTAAAAATCCTCTTCAAAACGGCATGCACATGGGGACTGGATGTAAAAAAGCATATGAATGCATATTCCTTTAAAACTTCAAAATAAATAAATAAATTTTTACTCTTTCTCGGTGATGGTTTCCATGTCACGCTACATCTTGCTGATGTTTATCCAGTTGTGGTGGTGTCTGTTTTTGTTTGTTTGTTTTGACAAGCTTGGCTGGCACACACACCCTGCCATGCAAACAATGTCGTCTAGGCTAGTAATTGTTATTCCTTCAGTACTAACTGTGCTGGCACATCCTTCAAGTGCATCAATCATGGAGCTTTACGAAAGTAAATTTTAACAGTATGGGAGGTAGGAAGCAGCCCTAGCAAACTCCAACCAAACTGTGGAACTATTAACTTTCCAACAGTACCATTAGGAACACCGACTTTTTGAGAGTATTGTTGCTATGGGGTGTTGAATAGCTTCTTCTGGGCACTTTATTTTCTTCACTGTAGCCTCCACTGCATTTTCCCCACACTAAGTCTGTCAAACGCCTTTTTGATGTCTATAACGGCATGATAGAGCTTGCTGTAATGTCTCCTGTTTTAATTTTAACGAACGAAAATCAAGACAATTTGATCCAATTGACTGTGCTGATCTCAAACAAAGAGAAAACCTTTCAAAATCACACTTAAACAGTTGCAGAGTGTAACACAGTGATTTCGAGGTTAGACAGGAAATGCTTTAAAACAAGTATTGTTATGTGGGATTATCTGTAGACCCTACCTTTACAATTATTTTCTGTTCAAAGTTTGAAACCTACTCCTTGGGATATTTTAAAATTAATAAAATGTGACATAACATAGTTTTCATTAAGACATGAATCAAGTCCTACAACCCATTATACATGACAAATTTTTCTCCACATTATCATGATTAAGCAGACGTGTACATGTGAACAACTTTCGTGTTATGAAGACATAGTCCTAGTAAACAGTGTGTACAGATAAACTTTTTGCGACAGTTAGTTTTAGGTCTAAGTAAGATTTCTCACAAACTGACTGCACTGGAGAAGAATGTTTCGATATCCGATTACTTTTTCTTTCTGAACTCGTGATCGCACCCTCACTCACAGCACAACAAACCTGCTGACACTCTGTGTGTGTAGGAGCTGTCCATCCTGTCAGAAAGGCAAGCAGACTTTGGTTATGGATAGCGATCATACCCCAATGAGGATGCCAGGGGATTCTTTCAGTACATTATTTTGGAAATTAATGGAATTTTTTTTATACAAAACTGCATGCACATGGGAAATGGATGTGACAAAGAACACGAATGCTTATTCCATCGTTCTTGAAATAAATTTTTTTTAAAAACACGAATGAATAAATAAATAACACCCCCCACCCCCACCCCCTACCTGGAAATTCTGTGCTAGAAGTTTCCCTTTTTCTATCACTCTCTTTGTTCCTGTCTACGTCCTTACCTTTTCATCATCTTTCTTGCTTAACTTCTGTTTTCCAAGTTCATTATCCTGCCTCATTCTTAGCAAATACTTATGACAACTGTTTTCTACTTATGCATCATATAACACTGTGCCTGCATTGTTTGGTTCTGGCGACCAGGTAGTGATGCTGTAAACACCGGAATGGACACAACATGACAACCCTACAGTGTTATTTGCCCACAAAGAGTATTTTTGTACGCTTTTTTGTGTGCATTGAAGTGTTCATTATCCTATTTTACACTTTAAAAAATTATTTGTTATGCTTTTTGTAACGTGGGGATGATAAATCAAGCAGAATGGCTTACATCCTAAGAACGGCCTGGTTTCATTGGCCTTAAGGAATTAAATGATTACGGTACTTTGTCATTAAATAGTTGTTGGGTTTTTGTTGTTGTTGTTGATTGTTTTTGCTTTGTTTGGGGGTTGTTGTTGTTTTTCCCAGGTTGAGAGTGGTAGATATTAATTTGAAGGGATTGGCTGATGTTGATTCTGAACTTGAGGTGAATGGTGTTTGTGTCGCTGAAATTAGATAAGGTAACTGCCCTGATATCGTCTTTGTTGTCGGTGGGGCTATAAACAACATCAAATACAATGAAATGAGAGCGATCGTCATTTCAGAGACAACACAAGGAAATGTATTTGGAACTTAATGTAACTGTGGTTTATGGTCTACAAATCTCCGTTTTTAAAACCTAATTGTGGACCGCGACCATACTCTTTCCGGTTTACCTTTCAACATGGTGAGTAACGTGATCTGGATCTGGATCTGGATCAATACGTCGCAGTAACCACTTCTGGCTTTACGCGACGGATTTGGGGTTTGCGCTTAACTGCTAGTACTAATGCTGGTTGGTTCTGAAAAAGTTCTCCCTGGTGAGGGCCCCTTTGAAGGAGCTCAGGGTCTTGGAATTGACGGTCTGGTCGCTGAGGTGGTTCCAGTCTATAACCGTCTGCACGAAGAAGGAGTGCTTGTACTGGTTGCACCTGCTGTCTGGGACTGTGTAGCCTCTGTTGTTGTTGCAGGCTGTCCTTTCTACTATGTTTACTGATTTATAGTCCTTAAAAGTCTTAGTCTTAATTCTACGTTTACCTTGGGGTTTGGGGGTAAAAAAATTTGATGGCGGCATGGCCGGGACAAGTCCCTCAACCACTTTATACATAAAGGCTAACCTAAGCTGTCGCCTCCGGTCTTGTAATTTCGGCAGATGCAGGTCTTGGAGCATGGTCGTGACACAGCCAGGGTCTCTAGTATGGTAGTCTTGTTTTATGAATCTGGCTGCCTGTTCTGGATACGTTCTAACTTATCTATGTCTGTTTGGCAGTGGCTATCCCATACTGTGGCACCATATTCTAATGTGGATCTAACTAGTGATAGATAGGCTAATCTACGACATTCTTGTGGGCAGTGTTTGAGGTTTCGCTGTAAAAATCCTAACATTGAGCTTGCTTTTTTGGTAATTTTGTCTATGTGGGTGGTCCATTTCAAGTCGTTGGAGATGTGGATCCCTAGATATGGTGTTGATGCCACTTGCTGGAGGATGGTACTATTTAGTTGGTAGAGATAGTCTGATTCTTTTTTTATGTTTAAAATATAACACTTGCTGGCGTTAAAACGCATCCCCCAATTTTCTGCCCAGGTTTCTAATTTCTTGAGGTCTTTCTGAAGGGTGATGTGGTCATCGAAGGTGCCTATTTCTCTATATAAAAGACAGTCATCTGCAAAAAGTCTTACTTGGGATGCGACTGATGTTGGTAGGTCATTAATGTGGCATAGGAAGAGTATGGGGCCTAACACAGTTCCTTGTGGTACTCCTGACTCTACTCTAACTTCTTCTGATGTTTCTCCTTCTAACACTACTCTCATTGTTCTGGTGGTTAGGAAGTTTTTCAGCCAGGTGTGAATTTCTCCTACTATGCCATATTTTTCTAACTTATATAGTAGTTTCCTGTGGGGGACTGTATCAAAGGCCTTGCTAAAGTCTAAGATTGCTACATCTACTTGTTCTCCCTTGTCTAATGATGATAGGAAGTCCTGGGTGGTGGTCAGGAGTTGGGACTCACAGGAGTAGCCAGAGCGGAAGCCGTGGTTTAAGTGTGTTAGAATATTATTCCTTTCTAGGTGTTCCATTAGGTGGCGGCATACTATATGTTCTAAAATCTTGCAGCACAAAAATGATATTGAAGTTTGATTTTAAATCTATTGAAACAACAAAATCAAATTTGTCAATGGTTTATATAACATTTATTTCGCATTGAGAATGATTTTAGGTTCAGTTATTCGTTGTTAAAGGTGAAACTAGGCCTGAACTTCGGTCGGTCTATCCCATTCTTCGAGAGGGTTACAAGTCCATTTGTGGCAGACTGGTAGCCTACTTTGGTAATGGTAGTAGTACTGGTACAGTGGTAGCCTGCCTGGTTTATGATAATATGAAATTGTGCAGTTATTGTAATACTGTGCGGATAGCATAGAGTGACACAGTGCCTGTCACTCAGAATAACGTGTATTATATGTGTACATGTATACAGTATACAGTTTCAGTGTTTGTTGCAACTAAAGTCTAAAGTAAAGAGAATTCAGAGCAGATACGGGCTAACTTGAGATCTACGAAATATCACATAAATTTGTATTCACATCGGCAGCAAACAATGAAACATGCATAATATTATTGTATTTGCAGTGTTGAATTCTCTTCTGGATTCTATTGGTCTTTGTTTTCTTTTAGCTCACCTTCTCATTGGGGATATTTTCCCCCTGGAGTTAACATCAGCACAGACTCCACTCTCCCCAAAAGTCTTTCGATGAGACTATAAACTGAGGCCCCATGTGCGTTCGAAGAACATCTTGTGCATAGTTAAGTCCTGTTCCGATTTTCATAAGAGTAGGCCATTGTGTGTTGGTGGGAACAGATGACAGAATTTACAAACCGAATACACATGGGGACTGGATGTAAAAAAGCACATGAGTGCTTATTCCATTATCCTTGAAATAAAAGAATAAATAAAATAACTAAATGCAAAATACACTTCAGTCTTCAGTTAATAATTATATGTCATGAATAAATCAAATATTATTTACTAGTACCACTGCTATTTCATCTGCTTAGCCTATGCTGGTGTGTGCCTTGTGCCAAGTTGTGGTGAGTAAAATTACTGTCTAGGCACTTGCCTTGAGGCAAATAATAATATTAATAGACTTGTGTGATTGTGTGTGTGTGGTGGGGGTGGGGTGGGGGTCTTTTTGTTGGTGTTTTTTTGGTTTTTATCGTTTCATTTTAAAGATTTTTGTATTTACCCTGCTTTTCATGTTACAGACATATTATTTGTTGTGAGTGAGTTTGTCATTTTTTTCTATATCTATATATAGCTTTTTAGCCTTTGTATGTGCACCTTGGCTTCAGTACAGTTCCCCCAGTTCACCCAGCTGTAAATGGGTACCTGCCCTCTTTAGGGTCAGGGAAGGTAAAGCAGCGAGGGAGAGGAGATGGGCGCCACCCTCAATATGCTGGCCCTAGAGAAGTGAGGTCTCTGACGCCTCGCTCCCCTACGACCTTATAGGTTATGGGACTCCTTTACCTTTACCTTTTATGATTAAGATTTAAAATTGAAAGGAAACTGGTGGTAATCTTATGGGAGGAAGTGTGTGTGTGTATGTGTGTGTGTGCGTGTGATATCTCACTCTGTATGTGTGTATTTGTGTGTTTGAGACTTATGACGAGTTATGTATTTTATATCAACACTGTGTATCACGGTATGTGTCTGCAGGTGAACGTACCCAAGCAACGTAAAACCTTCTGCAAGGGTAAAAATTGCAAAAAGCACACCTTGCACAAAGTCACCCAGTACAAAGCTGGCAAGGCTTCCTTGTATGCTCAAGGTTAGTGTGTTTGTGTGTAAATCAGGTAATTTCTAACACAATTCAGTGCCTTAGTTTAGTTAGTACCTCAGGACCGGGTGCCAAAATAGAGATTAGTTCATTGATTTTTTATTCAAACAGCACCACATTTGGTCATTTATAAAAGAATGTTCAAATTTTGGCAGGTGATGTTAGTGGGATTTTCCCCCTTTAATTAAAAGAAACAGGAATAACAATTTGTGTTTTTATATCATGTTTGAAACTTTATTCATGAATATCGAAACTGAAAGTGAAAATCTTATTAAAACTATTGAAGATGCTGACCAGAATTTTTTCACAAGTGTACATCAGCTTAAAATATGTTTCCATTTATATAAATAAATCAAAGATTATAGCCAAAATCCCTGCCTGGACAAACTAAAAATTGATAGTTACTTAATGATACATCTGGTGAAAATCAACTGCGGATCTCATGCTATTTTTGGCAGACTTAAATTTGGTTTTTTCTTTCTGTCTGCGCTACATGAGTGTATACTGGAGTGGGGTATTGACTATTGGGAGGAGAAGGTGACCCTTTTTTTTCTCCTGCAGTTTCCCTGACCTGAATATTTTTTTTGATTGATGGGGTATTCATTGGTTGAGATCAGACTAGATCTGTTTTCACAGTCATCACTAACATGAAATGAGTGCTGTTGAACATTATTATTATTATTTTTAAAAAAAATGCTTTTTCCCTATGTGGCCACACATCCAGACCCCCCCCCCCCTCTTAAAAAAATTCTTGTTTTTTAATGTGTTTTAGAAGAGTGCAGGGGGAACAGTGTGTAGAAATTTTTTAAGGTTAAGCAACTTAAGGCTCTTGTTGAATTCTGTAGAGCTAAACTGCCTGTAGATTTTGAATTTGTTAATGGTTTTCTACCTCAGACTGACTTTTTTGTACTCATAAGATAATTATGTGTGTGCATGACAAACTCAACTGTCAGGCTGAAATCGTGTCACAAACTGGATAGATATTTGAATCTCAAAGAAAGTGTGCATGTTGTGACTACATGTGGTCACCATATTGTCTTGTCATTGTCACCTACTATGTCATGAATCACAGGTAAATCATTTGTAAACCTGTGATTGGTGAAATATTAGGTGATACACAATATAAATAACACATGAGCAAAATAATGCAAGGATATTATTATGACAATAGTTCATGGATGCATATTAATTGTTAGTGTCAAATAAGAAAGGGATGCCATCCCGAAATGTCTACCAATGGTTATGTGCAGCAGTACTTAAATCTTTCCCAGCTGTAGTCATTTTCTTCTCTGATCATGGCTGATGCCAGCTGCATGCTTTTCTCTCTGCTGATGTAGCTATTTTGGCAGTTTATTGGTATTACTAGTAATAATGGGACTCTTGATTGGCTTAAGCTTAAGCTCCACAACTTACTGAATGTCCAATCCCTGGAAATGATTTTCTTGACATAATCATCTTTATTCACTCTTAAAGAACATTCAAGTCATCATCTAGTTAATGTAAATCAGATAAATCATCTGCTACAAAAGGAGATGCCTTTTCCTTGTCTTTTTTTCTGCTGCTGTGTGAAAAGTGTTTCTATCACTATCAGTAAGTGGTGCTTTTCCCATTCCCTCCCTACTTGTAGGTTTAAATTTATCAATGGCACTCTCTCTGGAACACTGCCTGAATCCTCCCCAAACAAGTTTCAGACTGGCTGTGTGAGAACCAAGAGGTATATATATAATATCATAATCATTTGTGATGGAAAAGTATTGCCTACATGGTTGGCACCAACAGTCGGCTGCGGTTGATTTACAAAATGTACAGGCGCCCACTGTTGATGTCGGCTGTGGCCGTAACAGGGTCAAGAAAGATTCATGCGAGCAATTTATCGTAGAGATGTAGAAAGCTGTTGATGGACAATGTTATCCACTCACATTTGTAAGCATATTTGCAACACACACAGACACACGTTCGCACATACATGCACGCACATACACACACACAGAGGCGCACACACGCATGCACATGCATGCACGCACACACACACACACGCACACACACACACTGACCCAAGTTTAAATCTCATTCAAGAGGATTCTTCCTCTGGAGTTAAATATTAGTGCTGACTCCACTCCTCCACCCCCCTCCCCCCCAAAGTCTTCCAGAGGAAACTATAATTTATAAGCACTAAAACAGAGGTCCCATGTGCGAATGCATGCAGAACATCTTGTGCACATGTATGTTAAAACCTGTTCTGCTTTTGTAAGAGTAGGCCATTGTGTGCCGGTGGGAACAGATAACATTTACAAAAATAGCATACTATACACACAGGGACTGGATGTAAAAAAGCATGTGAAAGCTTATTCCATTATCCTCAAAATTTTTAAAAAAAGATGAATACACACACTTTATCATTCCTTTTTGTGTTTTTTCTAGTAGCAACTCTAGTAAAGTTATACTTTCTCTCTCTCTCTCATCTCCGAGTCTCTCTGAGTCCCAGTGATATATTATTTTATTTGAGCATTAATATAAAGAAGTTTTTATTTGAATATATATAATATATGGTTGTTATATTGAATGCAGGTAAGCGCCGTTATGACAGGAAGCAGTCAGGATATGGTGGTCAGACCAAACCCATCTTCAGAAAGAAGGTATGTACATACAGTGTTATATGATATCTCTGCTCATGTTGGAATGAAACTGAATGTATGCGTGCGTGCATGTGTGTGTGTGTGCATGGACTTGTGTGTAGTAAGATTGCACTTATGTAAAAGAAATAAGAAAAAAGGTTGATAGATGGTATACAGCTATTTTGTTGTAATTAGTTGAATCTAATGCTATTTTGGGGACGGGATAGCTTAGTGGTCGGAGCACTCGCTTTCCCCCAGCCAAGTTAAGCAGCGTCGAGCGTGGTTACCGGTTGGATGGGTGACCATTTGCACGCCTTGGCTTCAGTACAGTTCCCCCAGTTCACCCAGCTGTAAATGGGTACCTGCCCTCTTTAGGGTCAGGGAAGGTAAAGCAGCAAGGGAGAGGAGATGGGCGCCACCCTCAATATGCTGGCCCTAGAGAAGTGAGGTCTCTGACGCCTTGCTCCCCTACGACCTTATAGGTTATGGGACTCCTTTACCTTTACTTTTTTAATGTGAGATGTTCTATGTGTATAAGCTGCTTTATCTTAGAGGCATAAATGTGACTGACCACAAGCACACTGAACATTCCGGGCAGTCACGATAATGCAAGCTGAACTGAACTGGTGAAGACGATTGCTTATTTTCAGTCTGCCAATATTCCGGCTAAAGACAAATTGAAAAGGGGGCAGATTGTTGTGTGTGTTGTGTCCTCCTCTCACCTCACCTATCCCGTAGTCCCTTGAGGGCACTAATGAAGAGTTTGCAACCAGCTTCTTCATTGTGGTGTTTATGGTTCATGAACAAGTTTTTTGAAACAAGTTTGATTTTTTCCCCCTGGAAAAGAACTCGCTAAACAAACGAAAAACCCCTTCACTAAAAAACACCCCCAACAAAACCCAGTCCACACCTTAAATTCTTTTTTTGAACAGTGTTAGAAATGGAACAGAAAAATTGAAGAGGTAAGAGAGCTTTGAACAGAATACCATATTTTTGCAGTTGACCGTTGAATTAACCCTTTCAGTACGGCAAGCCTGTTTTCCGGCTCAGCTTCCTGCTACCCTTCAGTCCTGTAAGGAGGAAAACCGGCGCTATCGAAATTTCCTTCAATTTCTGGGTTTCTGAGGTGCAGAAGAGTGCAAAATGGGTACCTCAGTAAATCTTATATAGAATTTTGCTTTAAAGCATAAAATAGTGTTATATACCGTTGTGTACAGAATTGAATGTAGATTTTCTCTAAGTCAAGAACTTTGCACTAGTGTGTGTGATGTATGTGACAGGTGTACACAAATGTGACATTTCTTATGTCACATACAAACAATTGATGATAAATGCATGCAAACGAATGATTGATAAGATATGAGCATGCCAAAAATGAAGTAACTTACAGTGTGATGTCCTCAATATCTCTGTCACTTGCGCAGAACAAGGTATCCAGTCACACTGATTGTCACAGTACTCATTGTCACCTCAACTGCTTTGTCCGATTCATTCAAGAAAACAGCCATGCAATAGAGAAATGTTTATGTCCATTTTGAATCATTTATGGAGGTTATCATGATCAAAAACACAAACACTACACTACTTTTTTTTCCCCAGGGTTCTACTGCTATACACTTATTTACATGTCACTTGTCTGCATCCTCTATCACATGTCACACATAGGTGACACGGGTGTGGAAAATCTTGACAGTGCCGGTGATAAATAAGTGGCAAATTCTCATCGTCTAGTTCATCGCCACTATCACTATCACTGTCACGATTTATAGCAGTGCTTATTAATCTCTGCTCTTTCCTCTTCATTCAACTCAAACAGGTCAAAATTTTGATAAATTTTGTCGTCAGAAAATTGGTCAGCATCTTCTTCCTCCATTTTGCATAGGACAAGTGGCAGAGAAAAACAGTGCAGGTTAAAAATATTTCTTCTACTAAAAACTAGGAACCCAGGAAGCTTATAAACATTCTCGTGGGAAAGGAGAAGCAGTGTTTGCCTTAACAAGACTATTTACCAGAGTCCCGTTGATGCCAGTTAGCCGCATGACTGATCACTATAAACATCCCCTCCTCTGCTACCGTTATTGCCGGAAAACTGGCTGACAGGACTGAAGGGTAGAGAGCCGGGGCAGAAATTCAGGACAGGGGAAGTAATTGTCAGCAGATATCCAGTGCTGTAAGGGTTAATGAATGATAAAATATCCATGGAATTTCTAGAGCGCTGAATCTTGCAAAGCAAACAAATCAAAACTCTTGCACTCATATCCTTCGGATGAGACTACAAACCAAGGTCCCTTGTGTGAACACATGGAGAACATCTTGTGCAAATGTTAAAAGCGTGTTCCGCTTTTTGGAAGTGTAGGCCTATTGTGTGCCAGTGGGAATGGATGACAAAATTTACAAAACTGCATTTACATGGGAACTGGATGTAAAAAAGCACATGATTGCATTTTCCATTATCCTCAAAATAAAAGAATGAATAAATACATTTTTGTTAAACAATCAAATCATTCACACAGGTGCTACCGTACACCCCCCTCCCCCCCTACACACACACATATAATTCAGGTGTAAGGGGTTTTAGTTTGTAAAACAAAGGAGACACTGATGTATTTTTTCTAATACCTCTTTAGCCTTGATTTTGTTACTGTGGATGGCTGATAAAGCCTGGAAAAGCAGCATGGATGAGATCACAACTCTGTGTGTGTGTGGACAGGCCAAGACCACCAAGAAGATAGTGCTGCGTATGGAATGCACCTCCTGCAAGTACCGAAAGCAGCTGCCCATCAAGCGGTGCAAGCACTTCGAGCTGGGTGGAGACAAGAAGAGGAAGGTAAGACGGTCTTTTGCACAGCACTACTATGGTATCTTAAGAGGTAGGATAGCTCAGTGGTCAAGGGCACTGGCTTTCTCCCAGCCGTTAAGCAGAATCGAGCGTGGTTACCAAGTGGGTGGGTGACTGTTTGTGCACCTTGGCTTCAGTACAGTCTCCCTAGCTGTAAGTGGGTACCTGCCCTCTTTAAGGGTCTGGGAAGGTAAAGCATCGAGGGAGAGGAGATGGGCGCCGCCCTCAAAATGCTGGGCCCTGGAGAAGCTGAGAGCTCTGACAATTTGCTCCCCTTCGACAACATAGTTATGGGACACCTTTACCTTTTTATGGTATCCTGGTAATGGCGAGGTGGTGATAAAGACACTTTTAGTGTGACCTCTTTGCTTTCTCCTGCTTATTTCCTTCTTTTTTGTTATTGATATTTTGATCTACTTTGATTTGCTCTTCCCTTCCCTCCATTTTAAATGAGGAGCTCTGGATGAATGGTTGCAACGCAAGTGTTAGGGTTTTATTTTGTTATTTTTGGTTTTGCTTTTTGATACCTTTACCTTCTGTGATCATTCAGAGATGATTTTCATGGCATTTAAATCAACCTGGGGGGCAGGATAGCCTGGTGGTTAGAGTGATGCACATTGTGCTTATGATCTGCTGACCTGGGTTCAAATCTCATTCAAGAGGATTTTTCCTCTGGAATTAACATCAGTGTTGACTCCACTCCCCCTAAAAGTCCTTCAGATGAGACTATAAGCTGAGGTCTATGTGCGAACACTTGCATCTTGCGCACATGTTAAAACCCGTTCCGCTTTTTGGAAGAGTTGGCCAGTGTATGTCTGGGAACGGATGACAAAATTTACAAAACTGCATACACACAGGAACTGTATGTAAAAAAGCACACGATTGCTTATTCCATTATCCTCAAATAAAAGAACATTAAAATAAATTTATTAAAACTAAAACTGGTTAAGTTTATCTATGTTATTCATCTTTGCAAACTGAACGTTGTAAGTGTATGGTATTGTAATCATATTCCTTTGCTACAGCAGGTTTCTTGGTGTGAAATTTGACCGGCTCTTCCTGTCACCATATTGGAGTGCCGCATTTTGGTCTCTGCGTTTAAATAGTTATGATTGTTTTGTAAACCACAAAAAGATAGAGGAGACAGTCTCATTGCCGTAGATTTTTCCCCCTACATGCATGTAGCATACTGCACACTGGACATGAAAACATCTTGCTTCCAACAATTGCTCATCTTTTGCATCTTAGTCGGATCTGTTCACTTCCAAACTACTTCCATTATAACAAAAACACTCACACACACACACGAAGACTGCCCCCCACCCTCCCCTTCAAAAGACGAACCAAAAAGAAAGCAAATGATGCAAACAACCAAACTGAAAAACCCCCCAAAAAACTCCATGCACTAGCCGAAGTGTGTAGCTTTCTTAGAGCCCTCCTGGTATCCAAAGGATTGTTGTTTTTATGCTTCACACAAATTGATTTGTGACACTCCATCACGAAATGAGTCGCATTGCACCTGACCCCCTCCCCCCCCTTTTTCTGCTAGGAGCCATTTTAGGTAGGTGGGGGTCAGGTTGTCGATTTTGAGTTTTGGAATAATCATAAAACTATAGCCTTTCTTTTACCTTGTACTTGAAGTATCAAGGTGTAATTTTGTTTCCTTCTGCTATATAATAAACGCATTTAAAGATTCCTAAGCCCTCATTCTGACCGCCTATTATGATGCAAAACTTGTCAGTTTCTCATTATGTCACTTCTTGCAGTCTTATTTCATTTTGTAAAAAATTTTCTAAGGATTGTCGGATTTTCAATCTTTGGGGGGGGAAGGGGGGGGGGGGGTGTTTTGTTTTTGTATTGACTAGCCATTTTACTGCAGGATGTTTCTCTTTTTGTTTCTTTCTTTCTTGATGACCCTGTAAATGTACTAATTCACCTTTTTGTCTTTCTTTTTCTGTTGCAGGGCCAGATGATCATGTTCTAAGCTGGCTTTCCACAGTGAAATGTGAACAATAAATGTGCTTGGTTTTCTGTGACTGAAGTCTCTTTGGTCTTGTGTACTGCATGGCTGCAGAGGATTCATGGTTTGTCTCTCTCTCTGTCTGTCCTTAGCTTCAGTGTCTTCAATTCCTGTAAGCTTTAGACATATTTTAACATCTTTTTTCTTTCACAGCAAGGCAGAGCGTTTCAAATAGGCCTACCTTGAATTTTTATAGGAACGTCTGCCCCAGATGTTTAAAAAGTAAAATCAGAAAACTCTATATATATAAAGCCTAAAATCTTAAATATTAGACAATCGTAGTAGTCATATTACTATATAAAAAAAAAGAGAGTATCTTTTTTAAAGAAAAAAAGTCATCTTATGTAGCAAGTTTCAGATTTGAAACATTATCCTGATTTGGAATTTCTCCCAGATTAAGCTGTGAAGTCTTTTTTGCTGTTACTACTTAGCAAAATCTGCTGCAGATGTTTAGCAACACCCCCCTCCCCCATGCAGACCAAATGGGCTAGGGAAATGAGTGAGAATGGCATTTCTGTTGTTAGAACATTGACAAAAGGAACCATCGTCTGCTTTTTGCCAATATTCTCAACAACAAGGTGACTGAGGACAGCCAGCCATTGGTTTGTTATTTATGCTCCTGCAAAGGCTAATTTTTTTGTTTTTGTTTAGAGGTGGCTTTTTTGGTTTACCACTGGGTCATACCCAGTTCAGAAAGAGGGTGGCAGGAGGGTCAAGACATTTGCCTGCCAACAAGTAAACCATGAGGTTCTGGGTTCGATTCCCAAACTCGCCCTTTCTTCCCAGTTTGACCAAAAAATTAACTGAATGTCGAAGTCCTTGGATGAGACTATAAACCAAGGCCCTGTGCAGAACATTTGCACACACCTGAAAAACCCATTCCACCTTTCTGAATAGTAGGCAACAACAAAAAAAGCCGAAACAAAATGCATGCACACACATGTCATGTTTCAACACCATCCTCTCAGTTGGAATTCCGCTACCTCAGTGATGGGAATTAAAACTGGTGGCATACGCAAAAAATCTCACCATTGGTGAACCTCTGAGCTCTAGCAGAGGAATTATAAAAAGAACAAAAACACCCACCCAGTTCAGTGTGGAATATTATGGTATGAAGTCACCTACTCAAGGATTTTTCACAAATTTATAACTGATTTTCACTGTGGCAGTGCAGCCACAAATGGTGCAGAACTCCATGTGTCCACGTATTTATAGCAAATCTGGTAATGAATCAGAAACAATACAGTGTCATGATTGAGCCATTGTAGTCGGCATAACTTGACCCTGCATCTACCTCGGGCCTGGATTATGAATGAGAATATTGTGCCAAGGGAGGTAACAAGACATCACACTATGCATGCACACACACATACACACACCAATAAAAAAAATTTTAAAAATCACCGACAAAGAACCCAATAAATAAATCTGTTTATTCTAATCCAGTAGCTGCAGACATTTCATGGAAAAATCGTCACAAACACATCACTGTTCCCCACCAAACAAAGCATGGTGATTTTTTTTTAAGTCGAAAAAACGTACTGAAGCTTTCACTTCAGGAATGAAATAATGTCATCAATCAATATGTACAGTACAGGAAGACTGCAAAACTGGGTCATCATCTGATATGATTGTTGTTTTGCTTTTTTTTAGTTCCGAGGTTCACCAATGGTGAGATTTTACGTTTGCAACCGTTTTTGCCCACTATGAAGGTAGCCGCATTCTGACTTTGGGAATTGATTTGATTTTTCTGGCTGTTAGACCAAGCAAAAAGCCTTTAGCCCTTCACAAAAAAAGACCGCCTGCCACAAACACACACAGAGAGTAAAAAACCACCATGTAGCAAGACAAAGTGTGGACTTGTAATGGTTTCAAAATATACAGTTTCTTTTTTTCTCTGTAAAAACACACTCTCGGCTAATCCTTGATAGAGCAGAGAGACAAAACTCAGACGTGCGTGAAGCTACAACAGGTGCATTCACTAAGACTTACGTGGAAATCATATTTATAACTACTCATTAAATTAATGAATGACCAACGAAATGAAAGCAAGACAACATTTTCCTCTAAAAGTAAAACCAATCTAACATGAAAAAGAAACAAACTACTCATTAAATTAATGAATGACCAACGAAATGAAAGCAAGACAACATTTTCCTCTAAAAGTAAAACCAATCTACATGAAAAAGAAACAGAATATTATGCCTCACATGCATTGTGGGCTACAAGTTGTCTCCTTGAAATGGTGTGATAGTAACACAGACTGCTCTGTCTTTCAGAATAATTACATCAAAAGTCACTATCTGTAATCTCAAATAAAAAATAAAATAAAAAAGGCCCTACTGAGAAGTGATGCTTTTCATTTCTGATAAAAAATATTGAAATAAATAAAATGATATGAAAAACAGTTTAAAATTTCCTGAGGAGGTAAATATCTCAATCCACATTCACCATAGTCAAGTGAAATTATTTTATAAATTATAATCAAAAATAGCAAATTTCAAAATTGGACGGATGACTATTCCATTCATAAGTTCAGTCAATTCATGCAGCATTTTAACATCAAAATTCAACATCAGATCACAATCCATCCATGACAATGTAATCTACCAATCTGTACACTACAGTCAATGAAACTGAATAATTTATAAACGCTTGCACATCCACCCAGCCAACAACTGCCCCTTGACACACACAAACATGTACACACATGCACACCCACACATCTCTCTCTTTAAAATAAAAGTAAATAATAAATAAATAATAATCTCTCTTTCACATATTCCCTTTCCTACCACACATGCACTAGTTAACAATAACATGCAGCAGAGAACACTTCCAAGCCCTGACATTATTTTCTGCATACAAGCAGGCCTTAAATATATGTGCTCACCTCTTTTTCTTCATAATTATTAATAACACTATTAACAGCATATAAAAATTAATACATCCATAATGTTTGATATGGATGGGTCATAATCTGAAAAAACCCTTATATATATATATATATATATATATATATGCATAGATCTAGAGCTACAAATTACAGTAACCTGTGCTGTGTTGCACTCTGAAATGATGGATATATATATAATATATATATATATATATATGCTTAAAAAACAACAACAGTGTTGAACATTGGGGCACCAATATGTTTTCAGCACTTTGTTGGCGTGAACCAGTGAGCCAACATGAGAATGCCAATAACAGTAATAATTGTGATAACATAGGGAATTGATGTCAGGTTGATGATAATTGACAAAATTTACAAAACCGCATACACATAATTTACTGCATGTAAAAAAGCACATGATTATTCCATTGTCCTCAATATAAAAGAATAAAATTTTTAAAATAGATATTAAGATGTAATGCTATGGTACTTGGTAGTGTATCTTGTGAAAGACAAAGCAAAGTGCTTACAAATTTATACAAATTGTTCATACACATCATCTTCCTTTTTTGTCATGTTTTTCCCAGGGAGGTTTGACATTGATGAGCCTTCTCCATCTCTCTCTGTTTTGAGCTTCCTCCTTATTTATGCCCCTTTCTCTAAGATCATCTGCAATACAGGTGGCCCAGGTTTTACTAGGTCTTACTTTTGGTCTCTTTCCATCCACTATGAAGTTCATTGCTCTTTTTATGATGTAGTGGTCTGCTTTCATACACATGCAACTATTTATAAAGAGTTTTAACATAGCTGAATTTACACACATGCACATGGTATAGTGGGGGATGGGGAGTGGCTATTAAAGATATGGACAGAAACGAGGCGTATTAACTCAATAACTGATATGTATACCTTTTCAATGTAACACTCTTTTGTTTTCCATATTTGTGGAATGCAAACTCGGTTGGCTCAATTGCCTTATTTGAATGTGAGGGTCGGGTGGTCGATTTGTCCCACACTTGCTGATTTAAAAAAAAAAATCAAACCATGGAATATGACACTGGTGTGTGTGTGTGTGTGTGTAAGCTTGTGATAACAATTAAGTGTGTGTGTAGATATATATATATATATATAATGGGTGTGTGCAAGCTTGCGATAACAATTAATGTATGATAACAATTAATGTATTTGGTTGAATGTAGTTATTGGAGATTCCTTTTCCTCTTTTGGTTTTCATTATTTCCTTGTTGCAAAAAACATTGCTTAAATTGTGTTCATACTGTGCTTCTTGCCAAAAAGACTGTATTGTTAATGGCAGTAAATTAACTTTCAGTGTTCTCTCTCTTCTTCCTCTCTCTCTCACTCACTTCCCCCCCTCTCAACTCACACACACATACACTCACACACACAAATGCACGCACACACCCCTCTCTTTCCACACACACAAACACACACATGCTTTTATGTATTATTCAATGTGTACCCCACCACTACAATCCTACCCTTTCTCTCTCTCTCTCTGTTTCTCTGTCTGTGTGTGTCTGTCCTTTTTCGTCTCGTGATATTTGTGTTAGTGCACATTTGTCTAGATATGTCCTCATTTTTGCTATGTGATTACTTGGGTATGAAACCTCCTTTGGGTTGAAGAAATGTCTGATAAAGTCATTCCAGGAGAGCTTATTTTAGGGCAGAAATTGCTTAGTATGAAGAAGTGAAATTAGTTCAAGGAGAGGCTTTTTAAATTTTTAAAATTTTTTACATGCTACTGCTAGAAGTACAATTGCTGACAAAACTTCAGCTTCAGGGAGCAATGCCCCCTGACCGCCACAAGGGGCTCTGCCCCTTGACCCCACCAGGGAGCAATGCCCCCTGGACTCCCAAACCATTTCAAGGTAAAATGCTTTTCCTCCAGTACCATTCCTGGGGTATTAGAATTACCTCCCCCTCTCCCTTCGCAAAAAGCCTACAATAAACTTTCAAATCCAAGATGAAGACACACATATGTTCATCTCAAGATCTTTACTTCAGTATATCACACCTTGTATACGGGCATGGGATAGCTCAGTGGTCAAAGCACTCGCTTTCCCCAAGATAATGTTACCAAGTGGATGGGTGACCGTTTGCATGCTTTGGTTTCAATAAAGTCCCCCAGTTCACCCAGCTGCAAATGGGTACCTGCCTCTTTAGGGTCAGGGAAAGTAAAGCAGCGAGGGAGAGGAGATGGGCGCCGCCCTCAATATGCTGGCCCCTGGAGAAACTGAGGTCTCTATCGTCTTGCTCCCTAACGACCGCATAGGTCATGGGAACACCTTTGCCTTTAGAGTTTAGTTTACTGTTTAACCCTCAACCTCCCGCGTTCATCTCCCCCTGCATTTTTCTTTCTTCTGCTGTCCCAAGCAAGAGAGAGAGAGGAGACTATAATGAAACCAAGGTCCCATGTGCGAATACATGCAGAACATCTTGCGCTCACATTAAAACCTGTTCTGCTTTTTGGAAGAGTAGGCCATTGTGTGCCAGTGGGAACAGATGACAAAATTTACAAAACTGCATATACCTGGGGCTGGATGTCAAAAAGCACATAAGTGCTTATTCCATTATCCTTTCAATAAATAAATGAATAAATAAGCAGAGAATGGAAGTAATCAGCACAGAAGAGTTACATCCCTTAAACAGTTTTTGTGGGTTTCACTTTTTTCTCCCCCTTTTTTTGTTGTTTTTGTTTTGTTTTTTTCCGTGGATTTCCGCAAATTCGTGGAGATGCACCATACTTGTACCCACACAATAAAAAAATAACTGGCTATTGCGGCATTTTGTCACTTGAATATACGTAAAATGTTAAACGTCAAGTTGCAAACCAAAAACACAGTTGATCACAGTGGTTTGAACATTTTGGTTGAACCAGTCTACCAAGGGTTATACCTGGCTTTCAACAAAGAGAAATACTCTCTCTGAGGTAAGGGGCACCACTTGCGCTGCAGCAATTGAGACATGGCTGGCACAAACCTGTCCTCCTGAAAGTTGTTCTCAACGTACTCTTGCACAGGTTGTGACAGGAACATCTCTTCAGGGATGCGTAGCTGATACTGGATCATGTCTTTGCGGATGATGGGGTCCTGTAAGTTGGGGTTGAGCTGCACAGCGAGCAGGAGTGTGCTGGACAGGAGTCTCTCGATGACCGCCAAGGTCCTCAGCTTGGGACAGTTTGGGACAAGGGAAAGGATATGGTCATCCGCTGCCGTGGGCTGACACCGATACGAGTTCTTAACCTCGCTGTAGTAGATGAAAGTGGTCAGTGTTTCGGCATACTTGGTTATGACCAAGTGAAGCGACTTCAAACTGAGGTTGAAGAATTCGCAGCAGACCAGCGTTTTGAGGGGTATACCGTGACACAGCAGCTTAGTACAGTTGAAGACGTCCACAGTGTAGCAGTTCACACGTAGAGGAGTACTCTGAGCAATTTGTTTCCACGACTCCTCAGGGAGAACATGGCTATCGAATTTCCAGATGCTAAACATGTTGATGATGTTCAGTGTGCGAAGGGAGGCTTTGGCCAGATGAAACAACCATGTAAACCGTATCTGGTGGGGAACAACTGCCAGCTCCGTTACATTGATTAAATACATCAGTGCAGAAAGGTTATGTTGCCGGAATGAGTTGACCAGTGACAGTTTACGCAGACATCTTGTATGAGCCGGTCCAATTGGAAAAGGTGAGTTAATCTCACTGCGTGAAGAACAGTTGACATTCCTGAGACATATTTCTTGCAAGCTCGTATTTGTGGACAGAAAGCGACTCACGACGTTTCTGTTCTCCTCGAGTAATTGTGGGGAGTTGCTGCGGAGCACACGGATGACACAACACTTCACATCCCTGCATTTCTCAGCTAGTTTTCTCAGAATGTCAAAGGACTCTGCGTGGAACAAGACAAGATGAACGTACAAGAATTTATCCCCGTACGCTTCGACGACCTGCACATGCTGTTCGTGCTTTGAAGATAGCTTCTGAAACTGTTGGTGGACCTGATCAGGCGTATCATCGGGACGGCTCACACCGTAATCAAAGTGGTGCCAGACCGCGGGGTGAGAAGAAGCTGCCTGCCATGAGGAGCACACCTGAGCAGCGTTGTGTCGGTCCAGAACTGGTAGAAAGCTGAAGATGGCGGCCAGAGCGACTTCTGGAGCACGGGCCCAGTCTGCAACCGCACCAGCAGGTCCTGGTGTGGCCCTGGGAGTGCAGCTGTTCTGCTGCGCTTCAGCATCCTCACTGTCTGCTGAAGACATGGTCAGTCACCCATCCACCTGTGGGTCAAAAGAGATGTTGAGTGAAAAAGGAATGAATGATCTACCAGGGCGTGAAGGTACGAGTTCATACATGTGGCACACGCAAGTCTTGCTGATAAACAATAAACATGCATTTAACTTACAATTACATGTGTGTTCAAATCTTAAGATATAGTGTCAATGTTGCATCTTGTGCACAATTCGTCACCACTAGATGTACCTTTATTTTATTTACATAACTTGCATCTGCAGGAACATCTGTATTCACAAAGATGTCAATAAGAGCATACCAGCTGCACATATAAAATAATCTACATTAGTACTCATGTAATATATATATATATATATATATATATATATATATATATATATATATATATATATATATGTATATATATTGGTCTTCCTTGAAATCTTACTTAATAAAAAATGCTTTAATAATAATAATATTTATTTTATTTCCAATTGATCTAAACCACACTTCTGGGCTTTTCTTAGCACAGAATATCATTTTTGTTAAATTATCAATGTTAGCATCCAATTTCAACTCCTGACAGCATAGAAAAAAAATGTTACCTTGAGCTTTCTACTTCTGTTCTTGAGATTGTCTTCAGTCTGCTAGTGCTAGTAAAAGTGTGTCATCTGCATACAAAAGAACTAATTTGATAACTTAACAACATAGTTTCATAATTCAATATCAACCAATGTGGTTAGAGTGAATCACCAATCAGTGATGCATTCGTGATCTGCTGACCGGGTTCAAATCTCAATCAAGAGGATTTTTTCCTCTGGAATTAACATCAGTGCCAACTCCACTCTCCCCAAAAGTCCTTCAGATCAGACTATAAACCGAGGGGAATTGTATCTCTTTTACTTTTACATCCAAGTGTGGGCAACTTATCATATTTTTTTCCAACTTCACTTGCCTGTGCTTGCACAATAGTATAAGTGTATGGCAATGTTTCATTGTTTCGGTTATTATGTAACTAAGGCTGACCACTTGGCTGGTTACAAACCTTACTACCTCCCAAGCATCCTTTCAATAGGATACCCAAACATAACTTCATAAGACACACACTACACAGATTCACTAGGTGTTTATTTTCCATTTAATTATTTATTTTTTGTGTGTGTAACATATATTGTAAGCATATAATTTTCTTCCTCATTTTATCATCACCTTTCAATGGCAGCTTTAAAAAGCTACATGAATAAATTGAATATATAATATTCTTGTGAATGTGATTGACACTTCTTAATTGTGAAAGTGTGTTGCTGTAAGGTACCACAGCAGGTGAAGCCTTGGTAAATTAAAGTCAAGTCAGGTCAGGACGGGATAGCTCAGTGGTCGGCCCCCAGCCAAGTTAAGCAGCGTCGAGTGTGGTTACCACTTGGATGGGTGACCGTTTGGCGCCTTGGCTTCAGTACAGTTCCCCCAGTTCACCCAGCTGTAAATGGGTACCTGCCCTCTTTAGGGTCAGGGAAGGTAAAGCAGCAGGGAGAGGAGATGGGCGCCGCCCTCAATATGCTGGCCCTAGAGAAGTGAGGTCTCTGACGCCTCGCTCCCCTACAACCTTATAGGTTATGGGACTCCTTTACCTTTCCTTTACCAGGTCAGGCCAAAAGCATGGTTCTTAGTAATCTTACACAAAACTGCCTAAAAAAAAGGAAAATACTAAATACTGTCAATGAAAGAGTTTGTATTTTAGCATTATTATTATTATTTTAATCTTTGTAGGCCCTAAGTGGTTGCCTTCACTTATTTATTATTTCCCTCCTCCACTAGGCTACTATTAATTATTGTCCTCCATATAAAAGAATAAATAAATACATTTATAAATAACTTCATAATAAGTAAACAAACACAAGGGATACAAAATGAAAATTAATCACTTACGCCAAGCCAAAACATGACTGCATACATGGTGGTCTTCGTTAGTCTGTAGATCAGGAACATGTCCAACTGCAAGTTTCAGTCAACAACAACAAAAAATGATAATAAAAAATACTGTAGACGAACCGTCAGTAGCCTACTGCCTATGCCTAACTCTACAGTCTACTCCAATACACTAATACTAGTAATAGGCCTAGACCAGCCAAACCAAACAGTGTAAAGTGACAAACGCATAGGCTATAATTTTATAAAGTATAATGGTAGAAGTTAGAACACTTACTTTGCTTGATGAACCGAACCTCTTCTATGGCAATCTTCTGAGGCCCAGCTTTTTTTCCCCAAGTGTTCCTTCCTTCTTTTATTGCCAGACATTCGATTCACTCGTGTTATGAATATGATGCTAGTCCCTGACTGTGACCAAGTTGCCAAAATTAGTAGGCAACAGAATCGACACATGACCGACTACAGGCGTGCAATGAAATTTAAAACTGTTCTAATACTCGTGATAGACACACATCTATGGGTTGTTGTTGTGTGTGGGTTTTTTTAGATCATCAACTGTGTTTCTTAGCCAAGTTTTGTTTTAAAAAGAACAAAATAGAATCATCACCTGTTATGCCAGGTTCTGATTGGCGTTGTTTTTTGTTTTTTTTAACGCAACAACCTGGCTTCAACTAGCTGTCACTTAACCGTGAGGATTCCATCGTGCGCCTATGTCAATCAAGGGAAGCAACCCGAACAGAACTTACCTGGCTTTCGGCAAAAAGACATTGACAGATGTCGTTTTACCACGGAACCAGCGTGAAATACTTTTCTTTTTTTTTATAAGCCTGGGCCTACTGGCATGGTTAGCACGGAGTGTGTCAAATGATTATCAGTGTAGACTACAACATCGACAACACACACACACACACACACGTGCACACACCCACACGCACGCACACGCACGCAGAGTGAATTCGTGATCTGCTGACCCGGGTTCGATTCTCGTTCAAGAAGATTTTTCCTCTGGAGTTAATCAGTGCAGACTCCAACTCTCCCCAAAAGTCCTTCGGATGAGACTATAAACCGGGGTCCCGAGTACGAACGCACGCAGAACATCTTGCGCACACGTTAAAACCCGATCCGCTTTTCGGAAGAGTAGGCCATTGGCACTGATATCAGGGTTAATGACCAGAAGCTGGAAACAGTTCAAAGTTTCAAGTACCTGGGAGCCATTGTATCCGACCAGGGATCCAAGCCAGAAGTAGTATGCAGGACTGCACAGACAATAACAGCTTTGTCAAAACTAAACACCATCTGGAGAGATAAGAATATCTCACTTATCTCCAAGATCAGACTAATGCGCTCCCTTGTCATATCCATATTTCTGTATGCCTGTGAATCATGGACCCTGACTGCAGATTTGGAGAGAAGAGTACAGCAGTGGAGATGAGATGCTTTCGGAGACTCCTTGGCATCTCCTACAAAGACCAACATAAGCAACGAAAGCGTGCATAACAGAATCCAGCAAACCATTGGACCCTATGAGAACCTTCTAACGATCGTGAAAAAGCGTAAACTTAAGTGGTATGGGCATGTCACAAGATCCCAAGGAATTACAAAGACAGTTTTGCAAGGCACTGTCCAAGGAGGAAGAAAAAGAGGCAGACCAAGGAAGAGCTGGGAGGATAACATCAGTGAATGGACAGGCCTAGAACTCAACAAAACCCTGAGAAAGGCAGAACAGAGAGACGAATGGAGGGAACTGGTTGCTGAGTCTTTGAGGGTGCCCCCACGGTCGTCAGACTACGGGACAGATAGATAGATAGATAGATAGGCCATTGTGTGCCGGTGGGAACAGGACTGGATGAAAAAAGCACTTGAACGTTTATTCCATAATCCTCCGAATAAAAGAATAAAGAAAACAAAAGGAAGAAAGGATGCCCGTGAATGTTGCATTCATGGCCTGTTTGTTGATGGATACTGCAGTTTAGGTCTTGTTATCATGTTTCAGACTGTATTTACTGAATTTGTATTATGTTGACAGTTATGTTGCTTCGAATCTTTTGCTTTTATAAGATTTGCTAAAGTTGTTTTATGTGCTTTATAATCATAAGGCTTTTTTTTTTTTGGTGGTAGTGGTGGTGGTGAGAGAGGGAGGGGGGAGGGGTGCTTTTTTCTGAATTTTTGTGGTGTGTGAGGGGGGATAACATTTTTTTTTAAAGCTTGTGAGCTTGCTCTTTTATGGGGACAGGATAGCCTAGTGGTTAGAACATTGCGCTCGCAATCTGATCGAATCTGATCTGATCTGATCTGATCCAATCTGATCGAATCTCGTTCAAGGGGATATTTTCCTCTGGAGTTAACATCAATGCAGACTCTACTCTCCCCAAAAAGCCTTTCGGATGAGACTATAAACCGAGGCCCCGAATGCAAGAGCACTCAGAACATCTTGCGCACACGTTGAATCCTGTTCCGCTTTTCGTAAGAGTAGGCCATTGTGTGCCGGTGGGAACAGATGACAGAATTAACAAAAAAAACCCGCATACACACAGGGACTGGATGTATAAAAAAGCACATAGGTGCTTATTCCATTATAATAATTGTAAAAGAATAACTAACTAACTAAATAAATAAATAAACTAATCAATAAGGATCATTTTGACTTGACTAGACTTGACACACGAGATGGTGTGGTGGTTAGAGCATTGCACATTGCACTTACGATCAGTTCGAACCCCTTTGAAGGCTATTTTACTTCCTGGAGTTCACATCAGTGCCGACTCCACTCTCCCCAAAAGTCCTTCGGATGAGACTATGAACCGAGGCCCCGTGTGTGAACGCAAGCAGAACGTCTAATGCACACGTTACGACCTGTTTCGCTTTTCGAAAGAGTATGTGTCATGTGTCGAACTGCATGCATATGGGCACTGGACATTAAAAGAACCCCACATGAGTGCTTATTCCATTATGCTGGAAATGAATAGAATAAATCACAGACACGCAGACACACACACACACACACACACACACACACACACACACACACACACACACACACACACACATAGACACACACACACTCTCTCTCTCTCTCTCTCTCTCTCTCTCTCTCTCTCTCTCTCTCTCTCTCTCCACACACACACACACACACACACACACACACACACACACACACACACAAGAAATGTGTGTGTGTGCGCGCGTGTGTATTTGTGTATGTGCGTGCGTGCGAGTGTTCGTGTGAGTGCGTGTGTGCGCACGCGCGCGCGTGTGTGTGAGCGTGCGCGCGCGCGCGTGTTAGTAATAGTCTTTGCTTTTGGCTTTCAAGAATGATTTCTAAATTGTGCGTGTGTGTGTGTGTGTGTGTGTGTGTGTGTGTGTGTGTGTGTGTGTGTGTGTGTGTGTTTACTAGATAATGGTCATTATGGTGCGCGGGTGCACGTGTGTGTGTATGTGATAAAACTGTGTTCATATATTGGTGTGTGTATGTATGGGTGTGCGCGCGTGTGTGAATACGAAAAAAATTGTTATTTCTTTTCCAATCAATGGTATTTACAATATTGTATTCCTGCATTGTGTGTGTGTGTGTGTGTGTGTGTGTGTGTGTGTGTGTGTGTGTGTTGTGTGTGTGTACGCGGTGCGTGTGTGCACGCACCTGGGTTTGTGTATGATAATTTTTTAAAGCTATCTTGGAATGCTTATAACAATCTCAATGTGTTTTTATTGTGTCTTTTGAGATAATTATAGGTATCAATGTGCCTGTCAGTATTGCATTTGCCCTTCATGGGATGATTAAAGTGTTTTTGACTTGACTTGACTTGACTTTTTTGTTTTATTTTTTAATCCGGTTTTGTGTTACCCAACCAGCTGCATTTTTGGCTAGGAATGTGAAATGGCTAGCAATTATTTAGTCACACTCTCCCCCCCCCCCCCCCCCCTCTCATCCCTGTTTCGTAAATTAATGTTTATTGTTTGTCTGAATGTTTCATTTTCGGACAACCGCTTTAACCAAGTGCTATACACTGTCGATCTCGTGTTGTGTCGGCAAATGAAAGCGATAGATTTTTTAGTATAATCTCCTTTGTTGTTTTGTCTCGTCTTGTTTTGTTTTGTTTCGTTCTTCGGCAAGAACTGCCAATGTTCATCCATGATGAGATTTTGCGTGTAGGCCTACCACCTGCTCCCCCCCCCCCCCCCCCCCCCCGCCCCCCCCCCCCCCCCCTCCCCTTCCTACCGTTCAGGTAGCTGCATTCCGACTTCAGGGATTGATTTTCTTTATGATAAGATTCCTGTGCATCCTGCTCCCCCCCCCCCCCCCCCCCCCCTCCTACCCCACCCATCCCCATTCCCGCCTGAAAAGTTCAAATTGGTCTGATTTCCCGGAAAGTCGTTCGGATGAGTCTTATAAACTCGGAATAATAATAATAATAATAATAATGATGATGATAATAATAATAATGATAATAATAATAATAATAATAATGATGATGATGATGATAAAAATAATAATAATAATGATGTATGGAATTTATATAGCGCTGAATCTTGTAAAGCAACAAATCAAAGCGCTCAGATTTTTTTTCCCGAGGACAATGGAATAAGCACTCATGTGCTTTTCTCCCTTCTTTTCTCTTTTTTTCTCTTCTTTTCCCCCCCACATCCAATCCCCGTGTGTATGCGGTTTTGCAAATGTTGTCATCTGTTCCCACCGGCACACAATGGCCCACACTTCCAAAAGCGGAACAGGATTTAACGTGTGCGCAAGATGTTCTGCATGCGTTCGCACACGGGGCCTCGGTTAATAGTTTCATCCGAAGGACTTTGACATTCAGTTCGACTTTTTTTTGTCAAACTGGGAAGAAAGGGCGAGGCTGGGAATCGAACCCAGAACCTCACGGTTTACTTGTTGGCAGGCAAACGTCTTAACCATCCTGCCATGCCACCGTCCTTCCACGAATGCTAAAATTATGACCAAGTACTGATTTTTTGTTGTTTTCCGTACAGAATGGAAAAGAATCAACAAAAAATTAACAGCAAAACTCAACAACAAAGATAACAACAGACGGTGGCCTCTTTATTGTGGCAGTTGAACGAAACACCAGGTACAAATCAGGCGCAGAAACACGTTGACACGAAGCCAGGTAGGCGGCGGCTGAATATCACACAGTGTTCAAGGAATGCTAAGTCATTTAAACAAGAATCCCATCTATTGCTTTCTGTCCATACATCTTCCCCTAGACTGCAATCTTTGTGACATTTTGATGCTCTGTTATTGTTCAAAATTCAGTGTATAAATTGTCTGTATGACATATAATAATTATAGGGGGAAAGTGATGATAACGCGTAGAACTTCCTGTTTGCTCTTGTGTACAGAAGTCTTGAAGAGTTGCTGTGTAATTCTCTCCCCTTGTCTTGGTTTTTGTAGCGGCATCATCTCCCATTGCGGCATGACGTTACTTTTTCTTGTATTCCTACAACATACATCAGAGAAAATATTATTGTTTGATAGTGTGGTTTAAAGTCATATCAACAGCTTAATGAGATGATAAACTAATGTACCGTGAGCTACTCACATTTAAAAAAGAAAGGTAAAAGTGTCCCATAACCTTTGCAGTGTAGGGGAGTGAGGCATCAGAAACCTCAACTTAAGGGGCCAGCATATCGAGGGCGGCGCCCATCTCCTCTCCCTCGCTGCTTTACCTTCCATGAACCTAAAGAAGCAGGCAACCATTTACAGTTGGGTGAACTGGGGGACTGTACTGAACCCAAGGCGCGCACACGGTAACCCATCCAAGTGGTAACCATGCTCGAGGCTGCTTAACCTTAGCTTGGGGAAAACGAGTGCTTCGACCACTGAGCTATTCTGTCCCCAACTCCCATATTTTAGCAAACGTAAAAAACAACAACATGTAACAAGAAAGTTGTTCCTGGCCAAAGGATATTGAAAAAAGCCATTGTGACAGGGAAACAAAAGCACTTGGAAACATGAAAATGAAATAATAATACAAAATGTGTAGCACTGCTTTTGTGGCGACGCGCTCTCCCAGGGGTAAGCAGCCCGAATGTTATGCAGAGAAATCTATCAGGACAGAAAGTAGAATTCCATTCATTTGAATTCAATTCAATCCTTTTTTCATTGATTGAGTCGATGTTTTTGTTTTAAAAAAATCATCTACACAGTTACCTTTTAACAGTTTTGTAAGTGCACTATAACTGATCAAGATAAACTTTAACGTGATACAGTGAATAATGTTTATGCATTCAAATCTTCAAGGAAAAATGAGTACGGTTCGAGAGGCATGTAAACAAGTCAAAGAAATCATACATCAAAGCTGATTATCTCACCCCACTCAACAATCCCGTAGTCTTGTAGACCATTGGGGCATCACTGAAGATTTTTCAGCCAGCTTTCTCCACTCCTCTGGTCTATGCCCTCTTGCAGCTGATCGTAGAAGTCTTCGACATCCTCGTCATCATACCCAGCTGTTGGTTTTCGCGCTTGTATGATGGTGATGTTAAAAGGCGCTGCCCTCACATGGATGGTAATGAGTCAACTAGAGACTGGTTGTGTTCCCATGATGGCATTCACAGTGTCTTTGTGGATGAGGAACCCAGCTCCGCGTTCATGCTTTTTCCCACTGCTATTGAAGTAGAGTTTGTGGCCCTCATGGGGAGAGGTTTTTCCAAAGTTTTTCCAGCGCATCTCACAGAGTCCAGGGATGCTCCATTGCTATCTTTTTTTCATCGGATATGTCAGTTCTTTCACTTTATCTGGTGCTGTCAGCGATCTCACATTCCATGTGCCAATAGCAATAATTATTGCTTTTGGCACTTAGTGACTTTGATCCATCACTCACATACTTTCCATCTCCATCCTGATGGTCAGCAACGGAAGACGCGGTCCGGTGGATCGGTGGTCTAGAGGTAGCGCGCCTGTCTAGAAAGCGAAAAGTCCGGGTCGGAAGTGTGCGGTGGTTCGAATCCCGTTTGGACCCGAAATCTTTTCCCCATCCATTAGATCATGAGTGGTGGTCTTGGCGCTAGTCTTTCGGATGAGATGATAAACCGAGGTCCCGTGTGTTGCACATAATTATTTAGCGCACGTAAAAGAACCCACGGCAACGAAAGAGTTGTCCCTGGCAAAATTCTGTAAGTAAAAGCCACTCTGATAGGGAAAGAAATTAATACAGTTGCAGACAGGAAAAATAAAAATAAATTGGTGGCGCTGCTCTTGTGGCGACGTGCTCTCCCCGGGAAGAGCAGCCCGAATTTTACGCAGAGAAATCTGCCGTGACTTAAAGTGGTATAAACAAATAAATAAATAAATAATTCCGTGTGACCACCGAGCCAGCATGGATTTTGCATTTGTTGACAGTTTCCTGTGGTGTCTCTCGGGTAGTGACTCGTGGCGGAGCCCATCCCTCTCCATGCCAGACCACAGCCCATGTCCTCCATCAAGGTGGCTGTCCTTGGCCTCCAACACGTAGCCGTTGAGTTCTTCGAGGAACTTCATCATCCGCCTTGGCCAGTAACCTGCATCGTGGAAGCTATGCACCCAGTGATGCCGTGTTGGCATCACCCCCCCCCCCCCCAATCACGTGGCTTAGCACGTAAGCCTGCTGAGGGGAGGTCCCGGGGTGTTGTGGCGCTTGGAGCCAGCACGTGAGAGATTGAGGAGATGGCTGGGGGAGGACCAGTGATGCCCGTCCACCCTGCCATGTAGAGTGCAGCGCAGCAGCCAGACATCATAGGCACTACCTCAACCAGCCCCCCCTTTCCAGCCCCAAAACTGATTGTATTTAAGTAAGCATAAAGTACACACCAAAAAACTTGATGAATCGGTAGACAGAGGCAAATAAAGATACTGATACTGACAGGATAAAAAAAAAACCCCAAACTGAGACAGGACAATTTCTTCAAGACCTTGATATTTTTAACAACACCGGCTTTTATGCCGACTCACCTACGTAGGCATAAAAGTCAGTTTTGTTGGAAACTCAAGGTCCCTATATCTCTGGTTTTTCTGTCTCAGGTTGTTATTGTTTTTTATGTTGTATGAATATCTTTTTGTCCTCCCCTGTCTCTTTTCGTCTGTCCATCTGTATTTCTGTCTGTCTGTCTCTTCGTCTGTCTGTCTTTCTGTCTTTATGTCTGTCTGTTTCTCTGTCTCTGTCTCTGTCTGTCTGTCTGACTGACTGTCTGTCGCTCTCTCGCTCTCTCCCTCTCTCTTTCTCTCTCTATCCCTCCCCCTCCCTCCCTCTCTCTCCTTCCCCCTCCCTCCCTCTCTCTCCTTCCCCCTCCCCCTCTCCCTCCCTCTCCCCCCCCTCTCTCTCCCTCCCTCCCTCTCTCCCCCCCCCCAACACCTCTCTCTCAATCAATCTCACCTCTGCGGTATCGATATAAGAGGGCTGGCGGTCATCAGCCAGGACCAAGGCCAGCTCCTTCAGGCGCCTGTAAGGGTCCTCGCCAAAGTAGTCCCGCTTCGTCTGGGAAGGCACAAAGGCTCCCCAGTGCGTGTAGGGCTCGCGGGCGAAGGGGAAGAAGTACCTCTTTCGGCGCTCGCCGGGCACGAAGCTCATCATCTGTCGCTTGGCCATGATCGGGTAAAACTCAGGCTCCTCCTCCTCCTCCTCCTCCTCCTCCACCTCCTCCTGCTCCCTTGGCTCTTCCTCTACCTCCTCAGGGTAGAAGGAAGGTTCCCAGGCAGGGGCGGCTTCCACTTCGGGTTCCTCCCACTCCATGGCGGGTTCTTCGTAGGCGGCGGGCTGGGCCCAGTACGGTTCTTCGACGACGTCGTCCTCTTGAGGGTAGCTGGCGCCTTCCCACAGGTAGGCTGGGAACTGGGGCTCGGGCTGCTGGCGGTCGTAGAGAGCAGGGTACAGGGCCATCAGGTAGGCGAGGAGTTCCCGCACTTCAGCATCTTTCTCTGCTTGCTGCTGCTGCTCCTCCTCTTCTTCTTCCTTCTGCTGCTGTTCCTTTTCTTCCGCCTCTGCTGCCTTCTCCAAGTCTTCTTCTACTCTGGGGTCGTAAGCGTTGTAGTAGAGGTTGTCATCGAAGAGGTCCCGCTTGGTCCGCTTGGCTCTGGAGAGCTCTTTCTCGTCTTCTTTGTTGGTGTTGATGTTGTTGGTGTTGGTGTTGGTGGTGATGTTGTTGCGGCGCCGGCGGCGGCGGTGGATGTGTGGCAGACGAGAGCTGGTGACTGAAGAGCGGCGGCGACGTTGGAGGTAGTAGGGGTCTGCTGGGTACATGTAGCCGCTGTGTTGGGGCAGGCGACCTGCCGAGACAGAAGGATAGATGATGGGTTTTTGTTTGTTTGTTTGAAAGCAACCATGAATGACAAAATGCATATTTGTGTGTGCGTGTGTGTGTGTATGTGTGTGTGTGTGTGTGTGTGTGTGTGTGTGTGTGTGTGTGTGTGTGTGTGTGTGTGTGTGAGACGGGAAACTTGGTTGGTTTATGACCTGTCCCTTTAAAAAAACAAAAAAACAACAACAACAGACAACAGAAACAAACAAAAACCAAACATAAAACTCCCCCCTAAATAAAGCTATCAGAAGTGGTTTTGGATTCGTTCTCTCTTTTCGTTTTCGCCAGTGTGTCATCATTAATTTACCTATCCTTTCGTTAGTTAGTCTTTGATTAGTTTCTAACTTTCTTGTTGTTGTTGTTGTTGTTGTTGTTGTTGTTGTTGTTGTTCTTCTTCTTCTTCTTCTTCTTCTTCTTTTTCTTTTTCTCTTTTCTTCTTCTTCTTTTTCTTCTTCTTCTTCTTCTTCTTCTTCTTCTTCTTCTTCTTCTTCTTCTTCTTCTTCTTCTTCTTCTCTTCGCAACCTCTTCTTCTTCTTCTTCTTCTTCTTCTTCTTCTTCTTCTTCTTCTTCTTCTTCTTCTTCTTCTTCTTCTTCTTCTTCTTCTTCTTCGTCGTCGTCGTCGTCGTCGTACGCTCAGATTGCAGCTATTGTTGTCTGTTATATGCGCGAAAATGCGTTAAGCTGCCGTTCTATCAGTTGAAATATCTAGCCATTTACGCAAGTATTATTATTATTATTATTATTATTATTATTATTATTATTATTGTTCTTACTATTGTTGTTGTTGTTGTTGGTTTTTTTAAACCCTGAACGAGTTTGATACAGTATTGCAGGGCACAAAAAGCGACAAACAATGTCCCGTACATTTTTATCTTTCAAAGTAATCATACAATACATTGACCAGTATCAAGAAGACGAATCAGGATGAGACTGCACACCGAGAACAGAAGGAAACTTGCCCAAAGTCGATCGGTCTGTCTGTCTGTCTGTATCTGTCTGTCTGTCTGCCTGTCTGTCTCTCTCTCTCTCTCTGTGGCTCTGTCTGTCTGTCTGTCTGTCTGTTCCTTCCTTCCTTCATTGTCTCTCTGTCTCTCTCTGTGTTATCTTGTTTATCTCCCTCTCCTTCCTTTCTTCTCTCTCCTCTGATCCAAAGCCTTCACTGTCTCTCTTTTTTCCCCTCGCTGTTCCTTTATTTTGCTTTCTCCTGCCTGTCTGTCTTTCCTTCTTTCTTTCTTTCTTTCTTTCTTTCTTTCTCTCTCTCTTCCTTCCTTCCTTCATTCCTTCATTCATTCATTCATTCATTCATTTTCTTTCTTCTTTCCTTTTCTTTCTTTCTTTCTTTCTTTCTCTCTGTCTGTCTGTCTTCCATTCTTTCGTTCGTTCCCTCGTTCGTTCCTTCGTTCCTTCCTTCCTTCCTTTCTTCTCTCTTTGTTTCTTCCTTCCTTCCTTCTTTCTTCCTTCCTTCCTTCCTTTCTTTCTTTCTTTCTTTCTTTCTTCCTTTCTTTGTCACTGCACCCTATTTGGCTTTCTCCTTTATTTGTTTCTTTCTCATTTTCCTTTTTGCTGTTCCTTTTCTTTTTGCTTTTCTTGTTCATGGTACTGAGTTTTTTTTCCCCCGCTGCTCTCAATATAGCACTAATTTGAAAGGGGAGAGAGAGGACAGGGACAGTGACAGGGTCAGGGAGAGAGAGAGAGAGAGAGAGAGAGAGAGAGAGAGAGAGAGAGAGAGAGAGAGAGAGAGAGAGAGAGAGAGAGAGAGAGAGAGGCAGAGGGACGGGGAGAGCGCACACAGAGAAATTGGGATGGAGAGAAAAAGAGAGGGGGCACAGACAGAAAGAGAGAGAGAGTGACAGAGGCAGACAGACAGACAGAGACAGACAGACGGACAGACAGACGTGACAGATAGAAAGACAGACGAAGAGAAGTAGAAGGCAACGAGCTTTTAGTGTACATCATTTTGAGCCAACTAGATAACTGTGACTGATCTTTGTTTTGCTGTGTCAAATAAGTCTACATGACTTAAATGGCAATGAAATATTCTGAATCTGAATCTGACG
>CM054152.1:43696270-43706270 GCA_028751875.1 Rapana venosa
TGCACACAGTCACCCCCTCCACACACACACACACTTACCACACACACATACACACACACACACGCACACACACTCTCACACACACACTCTCTTTCTCTCTCTCTCACACACTATCTTTCTCTCTCTCTCTCTCACACACTCTCTTTCTCTCTCTCTCTCTCTCACACACACACACTATCTTTCTCTCTCTCTCTCTCACACACACACCCAAACACACACACACACACACACACACACACACACACACACACACACACACACCACACACACACACACACACACACACACCACACACACACACACACACACACCACACACACACACACACACACACACACACACACAACCTTCTCTCCCCCTACCACACACACACCCTGAGCATCAAACTAGCTGTTGTTATGATGGAGATACCAGAAAGATGGAACACAGCCACACACACACATACACATACAACACAACACACACAACACACACAAACACACACGCACAACACAACACAACACAAACACACAACACACACACAACACAACACAACACACACACACACACACACAAACACACACACACACATACAACACACACACACACCATTCCCCCTTGTAATAAAACCTGATATAGAGTAATGGCTCCCTGTCTGGCTTGTCATCAAAAACAATCATCAACGTCTATCTATACAACGCAGTCAGGAACACATCCATCAGCCAGTCTCTGTACCTCCCACACAGTGTATCACTGCCCCCTGTCATAGAACACTGTAGAGTTCAGTAACCTTTCCCGTGGGACCAGGAATTAGAGAGGCTGTCATATAACACTGTAGAGAAGGAAGGTGGCAGGATGGTTAAGACGTTTGCCTGCCAACAAGTAAACCGTGAGGTTCTGGGTTCGATTCCCAGCCTCGCCCTTTCTTCCCAGTTTGACCAAAAAAATCGAACTGAATGTCAAAGTCCTTAGGATGAGACTATAAACCGAGGCCCCGTGTGCAAACGCATGCAGAACATCTTGCGCAACATTAAATCCTGTTCCGCTTTTCGAAAGAGTAGGTCATTGTGTGGGTCAGGGTGGCCTTGTGGTTACAACATACAGCTTGTGATCTGAACGGTGACTTCATTCTTCTTTGAACGCTCAGAAAGCATGGTATCTGTGGGAACGGATGACAAAATTTATTTTTTTTAAAATGCAGACAAAAGGGGACTGGATGTAAAAAAGAGCACATGAGTGTTTATTCCATTATCTTCCATATAAAAGAATAAATAAATTTAAAAAATATGAGTAAAAATACGTTACTCTACCGTTTTAAGTGCCTTATAAGTTAGGCCCAGCGCGTCTGAATTTGGCACAGAAAAAAATGGTTATCTTTTAAGACTTTCAAGGGAAGATAGGCAGGATGATGGACCAAGAAGGTTAACTATACACAAGAAAGAAGTGAGAAAGAAGAAAAGGAACAAATCAGAAACAAAGAGAGAGGGATAGAAAAGAGGGAATTCCAAGCACAGAATTTCCAGAATGTGGGGATGTGATTCATAATGACAGGGCCTCCCCATAGGAAAGATGAATTGGTTACTGAAGGCATGGGCTCAAGAAAGTCAGAAAATGGACAAGAAGGGGGTAACAGAAAGAAAAGAAACAAGACAGGAACAAAGAGAGAGGGACAAAAAAGAGAGGATTCCTAGCAGAGCATTTCTGGGATGTGGGGATGCTGCTTTATACTAACAGGTTCTTAGCATCACCATGGGGAAAGATGAACGGTGACTGAGGGCTTGGGATCAAGAAAATCAAACAATGGACAAGAAGGAAGTAACATAAAAGACAAGGAAACAAGGCAGAAACAAAGAGAGAGAGAGGGATAGAAAAGAAAGAATTCCTTACAAAGAATTTCTGGACTGTGGAGGATGCTGTGTATACTGACAGGCTCCCAAGCATCCTCATGGGAGAGATAAACCGGTGAGTTAAGGCATGAGGTCAAGAATGGGTTTCATGAAAGCGCGGCTGCATCCCTGCCAGTGGACAAAAAGCTGGTACCCCGCGCCCCAACGACTGTAATTTGTGTTATGATGTGTGTGGGACCATTGTTCACAGCCAGCAAACTTTCTCGTCTGCACTCTTGTGGTTTGCAGGTTAATCTTAGGTTGTAAGGCACTTCTAGATAAACTTGTTTTTGGTGGGTTAGGGAATAAGAAGGGAAGTAATATTAACTGTTCATTGTTAGGGATTTGTCGATTTGAACAATTTTTGGGGTTTTGTTTTTGAAATTAAAATGGCTTTGTTCATATACACACACAAACACACACAAACACACTTTATAATATAGATATTTCTATTTTTTAAATTCTGGTTGGCAGAATCGCACCATTGGCACTCCACTCCACTACAGTACAATACAGTACACTACAGTACACTACAGTACACTATAGTACACTACAGTACATTACAATACAATACACTCCACTCCACTCCACTCCACTCTACCACACCACACCATACCACACCCACCCACCCCACCCCACCCCACCCTATGCCACCCACCCACCCCAGACTACACCACACTCCACACCACCCCACACCACCACTCCACCACACCACACCACACTCAAGCTCACCCCACCCACCCCACCCCACACTACACCACACCACACCACACTCCACTTCACTCCACTCCACTACTACACTCCACTCCACTCCAACCCACTACTACACTCCACTCCACTCCATCTACACTACACTACAAATACACTACACTACACTACACTACACTACACTACACTACACTACACTACACTACACTACACTACACTACACTACGCTATTTCATTGCATTTCAGCTAGAGAGAAAGCGTTCAAAGAAAATAAATACTTCAGGGTATCTAAAGAAGAAGACAATTGTCAAATAATAAGGAACTGGAGAGGAAGAAACAAGAAAAGAACAAAGGGGGAAAACCCACCCAGATACAAATCGATGTTAAGCTGTTTTCAGGCAACAAGAAACCTTATTGAAACAGGCTGAGAAGACTGACGTGTCCAGTTTAACACTATTTGCCACCCAGATACAAATCGATGTTAAGCTGTTTTCAGGCAACAAGAAACCTTATTGAAACAGGCTGAGAAGACTGACGTGTCCAGTTTAACACTATTTGCAAGAGAAACAACACAGCAGACTCCGCATTAAGTCTTTTCATTTTGTTTGTTCTTCAATTGAGAAGAAATGAGGTATTGTCCCCATGGACGTTGTAGCCGAGTGGGTTAAGATTGGTTCGACTTCAATCCTATGGCTTCATGAAGTCGTGGGTTCGAATCTCAGTGGCTATTGGAGAATCAAGGATAAGGAGTTTGATCATTTCCCAGATCAACTTTAAGTGCACACCTACAAGGCTCTTAATTCCGAATCCTTTGGGGCGGGCGCCTTCGAAGCTTTGTCAACCCCCTTTCTCCAGTTCTCTCGTCTCTCAGCCACCCTCAGGGTGTCTCTCAGCTCCATGTCTGTCCACTCTCGAATGTTGTCCTCCCATCTCTTCCTTTGTCTGCCTCTTCTTCTTCCTCCCCTCACTGTGCCTTGTTGTAGGATTGTTTTATAGCAAGCACATGCAGAAAAACAAATATGCGCGTTAAAGATCCCGTCTATTGACTACCGCTGCTGCTGCTGTTGCTGCTTCTGCTGCTGCTGCTGCTGCTGCTGTCACTGCTGTTGTTGTTCGTGGTGGTGGTGCTGCTGCTATAATAAATATTGCTGCAGTCGTGGGGAGGGTATTGGGTTCCTTTACCTCCAAATATTGTTTCATCCTCTGGTACTTTTTATGCCTCAGGGGTTTGTAATCCACCCCGCAACAAGGGCTGTTTATGTGACACGGGCAAGCTGGTCCATGCAAGCACGCGTATCGATTATCCATCTTCAGCCCTTTACCTGACTGGAAGATCTTAAAGAGTATGGATCTGGGGTTGGGGGGAGGGCATTGGTAAGGGGTGGGGGTGGGTGAGGGGTTGTGTGAGGGGGGTGGGGTCTTATAATCTTTTTTTTTTGAGCGAAAGGAGCCTGCTTTGGTTTTCACGACAGGCGCTGTTCTGCTCCACGGATTAGCCCGAAAATATTGATTCTGGTTCAAAGATCTTGACCCCATGTTCAAGTTGAGAAGAGCACGAACTTTTCCTCCAAGGCAGCTTTAGAAGGGTGGGGTGGTGGTGGTTTTTTTTTTTTGTTCCTCGGCTAGAGCTCTGAGGTTCACCAGTGGTGAGATTCTGCGTATGCGACCTTTTTCGTTTTCGGCCCCACCATGAAGGTAGCCGCATTCCGACATCGGGGATGTATACTGGGTATGTTTCATGTTTCTGTAACCCACTGATCCCTGACATGAACGACGGGATTATTTTTTTCGTAAATATTTGATCTTCTGCATGCGTATAATTATACAGAAGGAAAAAAGGCATTGGCAGTTCTGCACTTGAAGTTGACCTAGGGGATGGTAAAAATCCCTAACCTTTCAATCACCAGACGCTGTGTAGATTCAAACTCACGTCTACCCGGACACATAGGATTGAAGTCGAATGGTCTTAACCACTCGGCTATAGCGTCCGTGCATTAGAAGAGTGACTTTGACTTGGGTGTTTTAGTTTGTTCCCCTAAGAGCCACCTTACGGTCGACTGTTAATACTGCACTGTCTTGTAAGATCAATGTCATGGACAGGTAATTCTCTGAACTGTAAAACCTTTAAAACAAAATACAAGGCACAACCGGTACAGCGCGATAAAATGCAAATATAACACACATCGATATAAATATGTTCAATCTTAATACACACACACACACAAAATAAATCCTTTCAGATAAGACTATAAAACAAGGTTTCGTGTGCAGACGCACCCAAAAACCATCATACACACACACACACACACCCTAACATACACACACACACACACACACACACACACACACACACACACACACACACACACACACACACACACACGCACACACACACACACACACACAAACAAACAAACAAATCCTTTCAGATAAGACTATAAAACAAGGTCTCGTGTGCAGTCGCACGCAGAAACCATCACACACACACACACACACACACACACACACACACACACACACACACACACACACACACACACACACACACACACACACACACACACACACACACACACACACACACACACACACACACACACACGTTAAAACCTGATTTGCCTTTAGAAAGAGTAGGCCATTTGTTCAGATGGATGACAACAGTGACGAGCTGCATGCACACGGGGACAAAGTGTAAAATACAATAAACAATCACACGAGCGTTTATTCCATTTCCCTCCAAATAAAAGGATCACACACACACACCCACACACACACACACGCACGCACGCACGCACGCACGCACGCATAATCTTTTCCAGCTAAACTGGACAGTAGCACCAGTCGCGTTCGACACAGACTGGTGCACTGGGTTTCTTCTTTCTTTCTTTCTTTCTGTCTTTCTGTCTTTCTTTCTTTCTTTCTTTCTTTCTTTCTTTCTTTCTTTCATTCATTCCTTCCTTCCTTCCTTCCTTCCTTCCCTCCTTCCTTCCTTCCTTTCTTCCTTTCCTCCTTCCTTCCTTCCTTCCTTCCTTCCTTCCTTTCTTTCTTTCTTTCTTGGTTTGCTTTTTGGTTTGTTGGTTTCTTTCTTTCTTCCTTCCTTCCTCCCTTTCTTTGTTTGCTTCTTTCTTCCTTCCTTCCTCCCTTTATTTGTTTGTTTGTTTCTTTTTTTCTTTTCTTAAATCTTTCTTTTATTTTTTTTTTATTTCTTTCTTCCTTGCTTGCTTGCTTCCTTCCTTCCTGCCTTCCTTCCTTTTCCTATTTCTTTCCTTCCATCAATCCATCCTTCCTTTCTTTCTTTCTTTCTTTCTTTGGCTAGAGCTCCAAGGATCACCGAAAATTGATTCCCCCCACCCCTCCCCCAGCATGCGACCACAATTAAGGTAGCCACATTCTGAGTTCAGAGCATGTGCACTGGTATGAAACCCCGGGAGCATTCAAAATTACTTCAGTTACCACGAATGCCATGCACAAAGAATCGCAGAACTATTACACAATAAACGAAGAAGAAATATAATAACAGTAGGCTGGACACTGTATGGTGATAAAAGGACGGAAATTATTCGGTGCAATTTTCCATTGGCCTGGAGAGCCAATAAAACAGGACGAAGGAGAACTATGATCCAATAACACAGACCAAAGGAGAACTATGATCCACTAAAACAGAACAAAGGAGAACTATGATCCAATAAAACAGAACAAAGGAGAACTATGATCCTTATAAAATAGAACAAAGGAGAACTATGATCCTATAAAACAGAACAAAGGAGAACTATGATCCAATAAAACAGAACAAAGGAGAACTATGATCCGCTAAAACAGAACAAAGGAGAACTATGATCCTATAAAACAGAACAAAGGAGAACTATGATTCTATAAAACAGAGCAAAGGAGAACTATGATTCTATAAAACAGAACAAAGGAGAACTATGATCCTATAAACAGAACAAAGGAGAATTATGATCCAATAAAACAGAACAAAGGAGAACTATGATTCTATAAACAGAACAAAGGAGAACTATGATCCTATAAACAGAACAAGGGAGAACTATGATCGAATAAAACAGAACAAGGGAGAACTATGATCGAATAAAACAGAACAAGGGAGAACTATGAGCCAATAAAACAGAACAAGGGAGAACTATGATCGAATAAAACAGAACAGGGGAGAACTATGATAATTATTCATGTTGCCTACAGTTACTTTGATGGATGGGTGGGTGGGTGTGGCGGGGGGCGGGGGGAGGGTGCTGGAGGGGGCAGGGGGAGGGGAGGTAGGTAGGGAGAGTAGGGGTGGGTGTGAGGCAGCGAGGCAGTGAGAGAGGGAGTGGGAAGCTGGGGTGTGGTCATAACCGTAGTGGGCTTGATATTTTTTCCTCTATATGTGTGTGTGTGTGTGTGTGTGTGTGTGTGTGTGAGACACGTGTGTGTGTGTGTGTGTGTGTGTGTGTGTGTGTGTGTGTGTGTGTGTGTGTGTGTGTGTGTGTGTGTGTGTGTGTGTGTGTGTGAGACACGTGTGTGTGTGTGCTAGTGTGTTAGTGTATGTGTTAGTGTTAGTGGTGTGTGTGTGTGTGTGCTAGTGTGTTAGTGTGTGTGTTAGTGTTAGTGGTGTGTGTGTGTGTGCGCGTGTGTGTGAGACACTGTGTGTTTGTGTGTTTGTGTGTGTGTGTGTGTGTGAGGGGGGGGGGGAGGTAGGTAGGGAGAGTAGGGGGTTTGGAGTAAGGTGAGATAGTGAGGCAGTGAGAAAGGGAAAGTGGGTATGGTTATGCTCCTGATGGGGTCAGTATTTTTCTCTGTGTGTGTGTGTGTGTGCGCGCGCGCGCACGCACGCACGTGTACATGTGTGCACTTACGGCTGCATGTGTGTGTATGTGTGTGTGTGACTCGTTTGTGTGTGTGTGTGTATGACACGTGTGTTTGTGTGTGCGTGTGTGTGTATGTGTTAGGGTGTGTGTGTATGTGTGTTTATGTGTGCGTGTGTGTGTATGTGTGTGTGCGTGTGTGTGTTAGTGTTTTCGTGTGTGTGTTAGTGTGTGTGTGTGTGTGCGCGCGCGCGTGCGCGAGCGTGTAATTGTGAATGTGTTTGTTTTACTTTTGAATTGAATATAAAAGTTTGTTTGTCTTTGCAATTCCTTGCCTTGCCAAAAACAACTCGCCCTGTAACCCATGAGAAACTAGAATCATTACAACAATGAGACCCGACGTTGCGAAAGCAATTTGATTTGAACTTGTTTTGTACTTTAAAGTCTCCTCTTTTTTTTTCTTTCTGGTTGTTTTTCATTTCATCGTTTCTTTGTGGTTTTTCTTCTTGTTTTTTTCTTTTTCTTTTTCCCTTCATAGTCTTCTTTTCTTTCTTTCGTTCTGTCTTTCTTTCTTTCTTTCTGTCTGTCTTTCTTTCTTTCTTTCTTTCTTTCTTTCTTTCTTTCTTTCTGTCTTCCTTCCTTTCTTTCCTTCTTTCTTTTTCTTCCTTACTTTGTTTTCTTTGTTTTCTTTCTTTCTTTCGTTCTTTCTGTCTTCTGTCTTTCTGTCTTTCTTCTTTCCTTCCTTCCTTCCTTCCTTCCTTTCTTTCTTTCTTTCTTTTTCTATCCTTACTTTCTTTTCTTTGTTTTCTTTCTTTCTTTCTGTCTTTCTTTCTTTCTGTCTTTCTTTCTTTCTTCTTTCTTTCTTTCTTTCTTTCTTTCTTTCTTTGTCTTCCTTTCTTTCTTTCTTTCTTTCTTTTTCTCGCCTTACTTTCTTTTCTTTTCTTTGCTTTCTTTATTTCTTCCTTTCTTTTTCTCTCCTTACTTTCTTTTCTTTGTTTGTTTGTTTCTTTCTTTCTTTCTTTTCTTTCTTTTTCTCTCATTACTTTCTTTTCTTTTCTTTGTTTTCTTTATTTCTTTCTTTTGTCTGTCTGTCTTTCTTTTTTCCCCTTTCTTCTCTGTGTTTTGTTTGTTTTATTTAACATTGCCCATGGGAAATTACGAGCTTAAAGGTTTCTTGGACATGAACGTTTTATTCTTTTTGTTTCTGTTTTTCCCTCTGCTTCTTTTATTCTCTCTTTTCTTCTGTGTGTTTTGTTTTCTGGTTTTCCCTTTAATTTCTTTCTAGATATATTATACAGTTTGATTTTATTTTGTAATGTCCTACTTTCTGAATAGAGGACGCGATAGCTCAGTGGTCGGAGCACTCGCTATCCCCAAGCTAAAGTTAAGCAGCATCGAGCGTGGTTGCCACTTGGATGGGTGACCGTTCGTGCCCCTTAGTTTCAGTACAGTTCCCCAGTTCACCCAGCTGTAAATGGGTACCTGCCATCTTTAGGGCCAGGGAAGGTAAAGCAGCGAGGGAGAGGAGATGGGCGCCGCCCTCAAATATGCTGGCCCCTAGAGAAGCTGAGGTCTCTGACGTCTCGCTCCCCAATGACCGCATAGGTTATGGGACACCTTTATTCTTCCCTTTTACTATCCGAAGAGCAGATTAAGATACTTCTGTTGTATACTTTGCTATTCGTTGGTCATTGAATGGTTGATAGTGAGAAAACTAAATGTTCACTTCACACTAGCACTAGTCTCTGTCTGTCTGTCTGTCTGTCTGTCTGTCTGTCTGTCTGTATGTATGTATGTATGTATGTATGTATGTATGTATTATGTCTCTGTCTCTGACTCTGTCTGTCTCTCTGTTTCTGTTTGAATATATCTGTCTGTCTCTCTCAACTCGCCCAGGAGTCTTTGGATACTGTAAACAAAAGTGTTCAATTGAAAGATAAGATAAAGACAAAGAAGGAAATAAAAAAATACAAAAAAATACACAAACAACAACAAAAAAGAAGTCAATAAACTAAAACACAAAACGATAAGAAAAAGAACACACATAAAAGAAAAACAACAACAAAGTTTTAAAAAAGTCAATCAACTACAACAACAACCAAAACAGCAAAACAACAACCACCAACAACACACAACCAAGACTAACACAAACAAGACAAACTAACAACAACTAACAACAACACCACCACCAACAGCAACAACAAGAATCTCCACAAACCCAAAACCTCCCGCAGCTTTCTCTATTATACAAAAAAAACTTGTCCGGAAAAACCAACCCCCTTTATGCACAAACACGCTGTGCAACACTTACCCCGGACACACGACTCTTCCGTGGTCCTCACCAGTCTGGTGATGAATCCACTTAAAGCCAGACAAGTCTGGAACCTAAGGAAGAGTCAGGCAGACCCTCCCAAAAAAACCCACAACAACAACCCCCAACCACCCCCCCCCCCCTTCCCCACCATAAAAGACAAGAGTAGGAATAGGAATTGCAGTCAATGCCGACAAAAAAGTCTGGAGTCTAAGAACTGGTCAGGGAAGGTAAAGCAGCGAGGGAGAGGAGATTGGAGACGCACTTAAGATGCTGGCTGAAACCCCCCCCCCCCCTTTCCCCACCCCACCCCCCTC
>CM054152.1:43716270-43728770 GCA_028751875.1 Rapana venosa
ACAACAACAACATCAACAACAACATCAACAACAACATCAACATCAACAACATCAACATCAACATCAACAACAACAACAACAACATCAACACCACCACCACCACCACCACCTCCACCTCCACCACCACCACCACCACCACCACCACCACCACTACTACTACTACTACTACTACTACTACTACTACTACTACTACTACTACTACTACTACTACTACTACTACTACTACTTCTACTACTACTACTACTACTACTACTACTACTACTACTGGAGATTTTAAATCATTCCTCTCTGTTATGGAAATAGCGGTAAATCTGTTCAATTTAGAATATAAACTGCCAGCATTAGAGAAACACCATTCTATTTCTTTTTTCCTTTTTTTAAATCACTTTAATTGCAAAATCTTCAGTGGTGCCGTAAAGGTTTGTAAGACTAAGGGTTAGGTGAAGGTGACATGTAGAATGCAAAATCAAGCCAGCAAAAGGCATAGAAAAACATGTTTTCCTCTTGAATAACTAAAATAAATAAATTAAATAAATAAATGATTAAGATAAAATAACATAAAAATAAATAAGGTCTATGTAGCGATTCCATTTCGAACGGAAAACATGATTTGTATGCAGAGTTCTCAGTTCTTAACTTCAGTTAGTTGATTCGATCTGAAAAGAGACAATTTATACATTGCAGACGACTCTTTTTTAAAATTTCCATTTGTTTTCTTATTTTATACCCCCCTCCAACGTTTTCCGCGTTTTAAATGCATGAATTAATGCACCGTCTCCTCCTGAACCCCCCCACCCCCAAACAAACAAAAGCAAACTCAACAACAACAAAACCAAAAACACAAAACAAAACAAACAAGAGAGGCATTACATTCAGGAAATGTTTACCACACGTGTCTCTGAAAGGAGAATCAGGTTTCTGAAACTTGCTTGCAAGACTTTTGTTTCCAACCTGCATTTGTCTTGTACACACACACACACCCACACACGCGCGCAAGCACGCACCACAGCACACACACACACACCCCAACGCCTACAACACACAACACACCACACATTCACCCCCCACCCCAACACACGCATACACCCCCACACCCCCACACTTTCTTTTACATTTTTAACAGCAGCAGCAGCAACAAAAACCATCTGGTAGTTAACATATCAAAGACATTTCCATCAATGTCAAGACTGATAAAAAAGGGACGCGAAAAACCTCACACGACCCAGAGTAATCACAGCTCTGAGGGAGAACATTTTGCTGGCTTAAATTTCCATAATCCCCATGGTCAGAGAACAGCCAGTGTGACAATGGCATGCAAATGTACTCTTGTTCTGAAACTGGCTGGCAGTGTGTTATGCTTTGGGTTTGTACTGATTTTGTTTTTTTTCCCCTTCAAACTATCAAGAGATGACAAAGAACTTGATTTTTTTAAACAATGTTTTGCCATGCTGTTTTCAGATCAGACTGTACTGTATTTTATATTTCAATAGTCTGTAAAAAAAAATCGAACATTCTAATGAATGATGGTGTGTATGTGTTTTTTTATTTATTTATTTATTTATTTATTCTTTTATATCGGAGATAATGGAATAAGCACTTATGTGCTTTTTTACATCCAGTCCCCGTGTGTATGCGGTTTTGTAAATTCTGTCATCCGTTCCCACCGGCACACAATGGTCTGCTCTTACGAAAAGCGGAACAGGAATTAACATGTGCGCAAGATGTTCTGCGTGCGTTCGCACACGGGACCTCGGTTTATAGTCTCATCCGAAGGATGTGTGTATGTGTGTATGTGTGTGTGTCTGTGTGTTTGTGTATGTGTGAGTGTATTTATGCATGTGTGTATTCAAATGTGTATTCAAGTGTGCGTGTCCATGCGTGTGTGTGAGCATGCGTGTCTGCGTGTGAGTGTCTGTATATATAAGCAGACTCAATATTCTTCATTCCAGTCACACTGCATGTGTGCATGTATGTATGTGTGTGTGTGTGTGTTTGTGTGTGTGTATTTAAGCATATTTGTTTATGCATGTGTTGAGTGCTGCAACGCACGCACATGTGTGCATGTCATATATGCATGTGAGTGTCTGTATATATAAGCAGACTCAATATTCTTCATTGCAGTCACACTGCACCTTTTCCCTTCAGACCAGTGCACACACTACCATCACCACACAGTCCGCATGGCTTATAAGACAATCAAAAACTATTTCTGGTAGTAACATCACAAGACATTCCCTCAATGTCAAGACTGATAAAAGAAGGGAACCCGGTAAAACTCACGTACCCAGGTAATCACAGCTTGAGGAAACATTTGCTGGCTACATTCCACAATCCCAATGTCAGAGAACAGCCAGAGTGTGATATTAGCATGCAAAGTGTACTTTTGTTCTGAAATCTGGCTGGCAGGTCTCATGCTTGTGGTATTATTATTGATATGTTATTATATTATATTTATTTATACTCACACCACACTCACACACTACACACTCTCACACACACACTCACACACACAACCCACACGATCCTCGAAAATCAACACAGATAAAGACCTCGTTTTTCATGAATATTTGCATGTGCATATAAAATCAACTCTTTGTAATTTTAACTTTTCATAATTACATAAAAAAACAAAACAACACTTCAAAATAATTGGCAGATGTGTTGTGGTGTGAAAAATCCTAATTTCCTAATGGCAGGGCGTTGTGCATTCGCTGCATGTACTGTATGTGACTGGTGTGTTTTGTGTGGTTATTTAAGCATATTATTATGCATATATGTGCGCTGCAACGCACGAGCATGTTCATGCATACATGCATGAAGTGTCATATAAAACAGGACTCAATTTCGTCAATCCAGTACAACTGACCTTTTCCCTTCAACCATGCACACTTACCATCAGGTTTTCACAGGTCCGCATGCTTATAACTTTCGTGCAGTAGACTGAAAAAACGACCTAAAATTGTTTGGCATGTTGTGTTGGCGTGTGCAAAACCTAACCTTTCTAATGGGTGTGTGTGTGCGCATGTGCGCGTGCATGTGTGTGTACGTGTGTATGTTTGTGTGTGTTTTTAAGCACATTTACTTATGCATGTGCGTGTGGGCTGCAGCGCACGCACATGTGTGCATGCATAAATGCATGAGTTGTATATATAAGCAGACTCAATATTCTTCATTCCAGTCACACTGCACCTTTTCCCTTCAGACCAGTGCACACACTACCATCACGACACAGGTCCGCATGGCTTATAGACTGTGGCAGTGCAGTGCAGCTCTGATCAATACAGCCAATGTTTGCATGTGCTGGCTATGGCACTGCTGGCACCAGACCCCCCAAGCCCTCCAAGATGGATTGCATGCAGCCCAGGGTGTGTACTTCCATCCTGATGTAAAAACATGCACTGTAATCTTGGCGAAAGAAGGATAACAGAATATTTGATTATTGCTACATGCGTAGGAGTAAGCATACACACGCACACCCATACACACACAGATACACAGACACAGACACACACACACACACACTACACCTCAGAGGTGTGTGTGTGTTGTGTGTGTCCTCTGTGTTGTGTGTGTTTTTGTGTGGTGCACACATCTGTGTGTGTTTTTGTGTGTGTGTATGTGCGTATGTTTGTGTGTGTATGTGTGTGTGTGTCTGTCTGCCCCATTCCTTCCTCCCTCTGCCCCTCCCCTCTCTCTCTGTCACACACCACACACACTCACACAAATCACACACTTTCTTTACATTTTTTATCAACAGAAGCAACAAATCAAAAGCCATCTGGTGATTTTACATATCAAAGACATTTCCAAACAATGTCAAGACTGATAAAAAAAAGAGTCACGAAAAACCTCACCCAACCCCGAGTAATCACAGCTCTGGAGGGAGAACATTTGCTGACTTAAATTTCCATATTCCCCAGTGGTCAGAGAACAGCCAGTGTGACAATAGCATGTAAAAGTACTCTTGTTCTGAAACTGGCTGGCTTTGAGGATTTCACACTTTGGTATATATATATATATGTATATATATATATATATATATATATTATATATATATATATATATATGGTCCTGCGAAATCAAACACAGATAAAGAGCTTGATTTCCATGATATTTTGCTGTGCTCTTTTAAAATCAGATTCTATTGTATTTTACTATTCATTTTACTTTTAAAATAGTAACTTAACAATGTATTGGCATCTGTGTGTGTGTGTGTGTTGTGGTGTGTGTGTGTGTGAAAAACTTTATCTTTCTAATGTGTGTGTGTGCACAAGCGCGCGTTGCATTTATGTATATGTGTGTGTGTTTGTGTGTGTGTATTTAAGCACATTTATTTATGCATGTGTGTGTGTGCTGCTGCGCACGCACATGTGTGCATGCATACATGCATGTGAGTGTCTGTATATATAACCAGACTCAATTTTCTTCATTCCAGTCACACTGCACCTTTTCCCTCCTTCAGACCAGTGCACACACTACCATCACCACACATGTCCGCATGGCTTATAGACAACAAAAACTATCTGGTAGTTAACATATCAAAGACATTTCCATCAATGTCAAGACTGATAAAAAAGGGACGCGAAAAACCTCACACATCCCAGAGTAATCACAGCTCTGAGGGAGAACATTTTGGTGGCTTAAATTTCCATAATCCCCAATAGTCAGAGAACAGCAAGTAACAGTAGCAAACAAATGTACTGTTGTTCTGAAACTGGCTGGCAGTGTCTCATGCTTTGAGGATATATATATATATATATATATCTATATATATATAGTCACACACACACACACACACACACACACACACACGCACACACACACTCACACACACACACACACACACACACACTCACACACACGAAGTCCTCCGAAAATCAAACACAGATAAAGACCTCGATTTTCCATGATATTTTGCTGTGCTGTTTTAAAATCAGACTCTATTGTATTTTACTTTTCATTATACTTAAAAAAAAACCCACTTAAAAATGTATTGGCATGTATGTGTGTGGGTGTGAAACACCTAATCTTTCTAATGGGTGTGTGTGTACGCATGCGCGCGTGCATGTATGTATGGGTGTGTGTTTGTGTGTGTGTGTGTGTGTATTTTAAGCATATTTATTTATGCATATATGTGCGCTGCAACGCACGAGCATGTGTGCATGCATACATGCATGAGAGTGTCTGTATATATAACCAGACTCATTTTTTTTCATCCCAGTCACACTGCACCTTTTCCCTCCTTCAGACCAGGGCACACACTACCATCAGGACACAGGTCCGCATGGCTTATAGACTGTGGCAGTGCAGTGCAGCTCTGATCAATACAGCCAATGTTTGCATGTGCTGGCTATGGCACTGCTGGCACCAGACCCCCCAAGCCCTCCAAGATGGATTGCATGAAGCTCAGGGTGTGTACTTCCATCCTGATGTAAAAACATGCACTGTAATCTTGGTGAAAGAAGGCTAAAAGAACATTTGATATTGATACATGCGTAGGAGTAATTCACACACACACACAAACACAGAGATACACAGACACAGACACACACACACACACACACACACACACACACACACACACACACACACACACACACACACACACACACACACACACACACACACACACACACACACACACATATACCACATAGAGGTGTCTGTGTGTATGTTGTGTGCACGCGTCTGTGTGTGTTTGTGTGTTTGTGTGTGTGTATGTGAGTATGTTTGTGTGTGTATGTGTATGTGTCTGTTTGCCCCCTTCCTTCCTCCCTCTCCCTCTCTCTCTCTGTCACACATACAAACGCACGCTCGCACACACATACACACACACTTAAAAAATCATTTTTATCAACAGCAGCAACAACAACAGAAGCCATCTGGTGGTTTACATATCAAAGACATTTCCATCAATGTCAAGACTGGTAAAAAGGGACGCGAAAAACCTAACCCAACCCAGAGAAATCACAGCTCTGAGGGAGAACATTTTGCTGGCTAAAATTTCCATAATTCCCAATAGTCAGAGAACAGCAAGTAACAGTAGCATGCAAATGTACTGTTGTTCTGAAACTGGCAGTGTCGTACGCTTTGTGTTTATATAAAGAAGAAAGTCCTGCGACAATAACACAGAGACAAAGACCTCAACTTTTCATGATATTTTGTTGCGCTGTTTTAAAATTCAGACTCTACTGTCCTTTATATTCCGTAATTCTTTTCTTAAAAAATAACAACACACACGCAACTTAGATAAAAAAATAGTAATGGCGTACAAACACACCGTTTTGTACTTTTTAAAAATCAACAACAGCAACAACAACAAAGCCATCTGGCGATTTACATATCAAAGACATTTCCACCAATGTCAAAACTGATACAAAAGGGACGCGAAAAACCTCACCCGACCCAGAGTAACCACAGCTCCGAGGGAGAACATTTTGCTGGCTAAAATTTCCACAATCCCCAGTGGTCAGAGAACAGCCAGTGTGACAATAGCATGTAAAAGTACTCTTGTTCTGAAACTGGCTGGCTTTGAGGATTTCACACTTTGAGTATATATAATATATATATATATATATATATATATATATATATATATATATATATATATATATATATATATATATATATATATATATATATATATATATTCCTGCGAAAATCAAACAGATAAAGAGCTTGATTTTCCATGATATTTTGCTGTGCTCTTTTAAAATCAGATTCTATTGTATTTTAATATTCATTTTACTTTTAAAATAGTAACTTAACAATGTATTGGCATCTGTGTGTGTGTGTGTGTGTGTAAAAAACTTTATCTTTCTAATGTGTGTGTGTGCACAAGCGCGCGTGCATTTATGTATGTGTGTGTGTGTGTTTGTGTGTGTGTATTTAAGCACATTTATTTATGCATGTGTGTGTGTGCTGCTGCGCACGCACATGTGTGCATGCATACATGCATGTGAGTGTCTGTATATATAACCAGACTCAATTTTCTTCATCCCAGTCACACTGCACCTTTTCCCTCCTCCAGACCAGTGCACACACTACCATCACGACACAGGTCCGCATGGCTTATAGACTGTGGCAGTGCAGTGCAGCTCTGATCAATACAGCCAATGTTTGCATGTGCTGGCTATGGCACTGCTGGCACCAGACCCCCCAAGCCCTCCAAGATGGATTGCATGCAGCCAGGGTGTGTACTTCCATCCTGATGTAAAAACATGCACTGTAATCTTGGCGAAAGAAGGATAACAGAATATTTGATATTGCTACATACGTTGGAGTAATGCATACACACGCACACACACAGACACACACAGATACACAGACACACACACACACACACACACACACACACCTCAGAGGTGTGTGTGTGTGTGTGTGTTCCTCTGTGTTGTGTGTGTGTTGTGTGCACACATCTGTGTGTGTTTTTGTGTGTGTGTATGTGCGTATGTTTGTGTGTGTATGTGTGTGTGTGTCTGTCTGCCCCATTCCTTCCTCCCTCTGCCCCTCCCCTCTCTCTCTGTCACACACCCACACACTCACACAAACACACACTTTCTTTTACATTTTTATCAACAGAAGCAACAACAAAAAGCCATCTGGTGATTTACATATCAAAGACATTTCCATCAATGTCAAGACTGATAAAAAAAAGAGTCACGAAAAACCTCACCCAACCCAGAGTAATCACAGCTCTGAGGGAGAACATTTGCTGACTTAAATTTCCATAATCCCCAGTGGTCAGAGAACAGCCAGTGTGACAATAGCATGTAAAAGTACTCTTGTTCTGAAACTGGCTGGCTTTGAGGATTTCACACTTTGAGTATATATATATATATATATATATGGTCCTGCGAAAATCAAACACAGATAAAGAGCTTGATTTTCCATGATATTTTGCTGTGCTCTTTTAAAATCAGATTCTATTGTATTTTACTATTCATTTTACTTTTAAAATAGTAACTTAACAATGTATTGGCATCTGTGTGTGTATGTGTGTGTGTGTGTGTGAAAAACTTTATCTTTCTAATGTGTGTGTGTGCACAAGCGCGCGTGCATGTATGTATGTGTGTGTGTATTTGTGTGTGTGTTTTTAAGCATATTTATTTATGCATGTGTGTGTGCTGCAGCGCACGCACATGTGTGCATGCATAAATGCATGAGTTGTTGTATATATAAGCAGACTCAATTTTCTTCATTCCAGTCACACTGCATCTTTTCTCTTCAGACCAGGGCACACACTACCATCAGTGTCGTACAGGTCCGCATGGCTTATAGACTGTGGCAGTGCAGTGCAGCTCTGATCAATACAGCCAATGTTTGCATGTGCTGGCTATGGCACTGCTGGCACCAGACCCTCTCAAGCCCTCCAAGATGGATTGCAGCTCAGGATCTGTAATTTCATTCTGATGTAAAAAAAACCAAACATGCACTGTACTCTTCGCGAAAGAAGGCTAAAAGAACATTTGATATTGCTACATGCGTAGGAGTAATGCACACACACACACACACACACACACACACACACACACACACACACACACACACACACAACACACACACACACACACACACACACTCACAAACTCACACACATACAGGGGAGAGAGAGAGAGAGAGAGAGAGGAGAGAGAGAGAGAGAGAGAGAGAGAGAGAGAGAGAGAGAGAGAGAGAGAGAGAGAGAGAGAGAGAGAGAGAGAGAGAGAGAGAGAGAAAGAGAGAGGAGAAAGAGAGAGAGAATGAGAATGTGAATGTGTGTGTGGTTGTTTGTGTTTCTTTGTACTTATGTATATGTATGTATGTATGTATGTATGTATGTATGTATGTATGTATGTATGTATGTATGTATGTATGTATGTATGTATATATGTATGTATGCATGTATGTATGTATGTATGTATGTATGGTGGATCGGTGGTCTAGAGGTAACGCGCCTGTCTAGAAAGCGAAAAGTCCGGGTCTGAAGTGTGCGGCGGTTCGTACCCCGTTTGGACCGGAAATTTTTCCCCCATCCATTAGACCATGAGTGGTGGTCTGGGCGCTAGTCTTTCGGATGAGACGATAAACCGAGGTCCCGTGTGTTACACGTAATTATTTAGCGCACGTAAAAAAACCCACGCAACAAGAGAGTTGTCCCTGGCAAAATTCTTAGAAAAAAGCCACTCTGATAGGGAAACAAATACAGCTGCAGAAAAAAAAAAAAAAAAAAGGGTGAAAGGGTGGCGCAGCGCTAAGTGGCGACGCGTTCTCCCGCTCTCCCCGGGGAGAGCAGCCCGAATTTCACGGAGAGAAATCTGCCATGACTTAAAGTGGTATGAAATAAAATCTGAGCGCTTTGATTTGTTGCTTTACAAGATTCAGCGCTATATAAATTCCATACATTATTATTATTATTATTATTATTATGTATGTATGTATGTATGTATGTATGTATGTATGTATGTATGTATGTATGCATGTATGTATGTATATGTATGTATGTATGTATGTATGTATGTATGTATGTATGTATGCATGTATGTATGTATGTATGTGTGTGTATGTATGTAGGTATGTGTGTGTGCATGCACGCATGTGTTTGTGTGTGTGTGTGTGTGTGTGTGTGTGTGTGTGTGTGTGTGTGTGTGTGTGTGTGTGTGTGGTGTGTGCTCTGTAGACACACACTGATACAATGATGCCATAGATCTCCTTTCCTTTCTTTTTTGAAGACACGTCATCATCTCTACATCAATATAAAGTGAATATTAAACATCTGTCAGTATGAGAAAACCTTACATCCTGTTTATGTTTATATCATTCTTCTTATCTCAAAATATAAAACAAAGACTTTTTTCCCTTGCCTGTCATACAAAAACTTAAGTTTACAGTTTTCTTATGAGTAGAAACAAGAAATGTTGCAGTATTCTCATTTCAGAACCTCACTTTCTGAAAATCCATATGGCAGAAACAGCTTACACCATACACAGACATTCTAGTCTACTTCTCTGTTGCGGTATTCTCAATTGGAAACCTCATTTTGTGGAAATCCATTGCGGCAAAGGCAGCTGATATAATACAGACAGTGTCTTCTACTTCTGTGTTTTACAATCCCAAATTCCTTGCGTGGTCTAAACGCATGAATCAACGCACTGTCATGGGAGAAAAAAACAACAGAATTGCATTCATGCAACGTTTATTTTTCACATGGCGCTACATGAAGAATCAGCTTCTGAGGCTATTGTGCAAGATGCTTTTTTTGTGGTCCTACCCTGCATGTTTTGCCTCTTCTTGTTCTTCTTTACATTTTTTGTTCTTCTTTGCATTCTTCTTCTCTTCTTTTCTTCTTGTTCTTCTTGTTGTTTATCTTCTTCTTCTTTCTTCTTTCTTCTTTCTTCTTCTTCTTTCTTCTTCTTCTTCTTCTTCTTCTTCTTCTTCTTCTTCTTGTGTCTCTCCCTACCCTTTTCATTATCTGGAATGTGTGTGTGTTTGTGAGTGTCGTGCGTGCGCGCGTGCGTGGCGTGCGTGCGTGTGTCTGCGTGTGTGGGGTGTGCGTGCGGCGCGTGCATGCGTGTGTGTGTTGTGGTGTGTGTGTTCTAACACTTCAGCTCTAAAAGCCCTTACGTCTGTCATGAGCCTTTGTTATTGCTAGATCAGGGACAGGGCTAAGTCCAGTGTTTCCAGCATTACGCTCGCAATCGGAACCACCACTGCCACTGAGATGCTCGTTCGAGAGGATCGAGTTTTCTCTCTGAAGATATCATCAGTATCGACTCCGTTTCCCCCAGCAGTCCTTCACATGGGGAACTATACACTGAGATCCCCTGTGCGCCAACGCACGCAGAACAGCTTACAAAGACAAGAAAATGCTGTTCAGCCTGTCTTGCTCTTACGAGTAGGCTTAAATAGTGTGTGCAGTAGGAACGGACGACAAGACTGATAAATCTGCACGCGCTCTGGTGTTGTGTGTGTTTAGACATCATCATCTCCGAAGTTGGGGTGCAGCTGCCTTAATGGTAATTCAACGATGGTATACGCGAAATCTTATAACTGGTGAAGAGAGAAAAACTGAGAAAAATCAGACACACACAAAAGACCCACCCTCTTTGCTCCCCAAACCCAAACAAACCAATATCAAATCAAATCAAAGCAAAACAACAACAACAACACACAACACACACACACAAACACATCACACACACGCACGCACATACACACACAAATAACTTACGCACACACACACATACACACACACACACACACACACACACACACACACACACACACACACACACACACACACACACACACCACACACACAACAAACACACACACAACAACCACAACACAACACATGCGCGCCGCGACAGCACAAACAAAACAAACAACGCAAACCAAAATAAAAACAAACCAAACACAGCAAACAGAAAGTACCCTCGAAAGGAATATATGTTGTTCACTATGCAATTATCTGGCAGATCAGATTTGTCTACTGTATAATATTTCTATCTACACTCCAGACCTGACAGAAATTTCGGCTTCATCAGATAGGGTTTACATGCCTGGATTTCCCTTTGTCACTGACGGAAGCACACTCTCCTATCAAAGAGTTCTGGAAAGGTCAGCATTCTCTCCCTTGACAAAATGAAAGGGCGCCATGTTTTTGTGTGTGTGTGTGTGTGTGCTGAAAATGACAATTCAAATTCTTTTCCTTTGATCGGAAAAAAACACTATGTCTGATAACCTTAAATTTGTGTAATATGAATAATGAAAATATAATGAAAGAAACAGACAGAAAAAGCAGAACAAAGACAGACAGACATGAAAAAAGCAAGCAAGGGAAAAAATACAGTAAAACGGAAATGCAGAGGCATTCAGGACAAAAGAAGTTCAATGTGCATAACATTCCAGTAGCAAGGGGACGGGGTAGCTCAGTGGTCAGAGCACTCGCTTTCCCCCAGCCAAAGTTAAGCAGCGTCGAGCGTGGTTACCGAATGGATGGGTGACTGTTTGTGCGCCTTGGCTTCAGTGCAGTCCTCCAGTTCACCCAGCTGTCAATGGGTACCTGCCTCTTTAGGGTCAGGGAAGGTTAAGCAGCGAGGGAGAGGAGATGGGCGCTGCCCTCAAAATGCTGGCCCCTGGAGAAGTGAGGTTTCTGACGCCTTGCTCCCCTACGACCACTAGGTCCATACTACAACCACATCTTTCCTTTTCCAGTAGCAAAAGTGTGAAAGAAAGAGAAGGAGGAAATTCAGTAGCAAAGAGTGCATAAGAACGTGAGGAATCTGTCAGTGACAGAATGAAAGAACGTTGTGTCTTTGATAAAGTGGTCAATCTACATCCCTTTCAATTGGTGGTGCAAATGTAAGATACCTGAGTCGTTTAATTTGAGCTGCCATGAACTAAAGAGGAAAAAGAGCGGTTAGAAAAAAAAGACAGGAAGGCAGAAGGAAAGAAAGAAAGAAAGGAAGAAAGAAAGGAAGAAAATAGGGAAGGAAGGACAGACATAAAACGAAGATTGT
>CM054152.1:43733770-43751270 GCA_028751875.1 Rapana venosa
TCTGCGTGCGTTCGCACACGGAGCCTTGCTTTATATTCTCATTCGGAATAACTTTTAAAAAAAACTTTGAATAATAGTAGTAATAATGCTTGACTGATGCTGAGAGGTTTTCATGCATAACATTCAGTTCGACCTTTTTCGTCAAACTGGGAAGAAAGGGCAAAGTTGAAGCAAAATTGAACCTGGCACCTCACGGTTTTACTTGTTAGGCAGATGAACTTTTTAACTACCCTGCCACCTCCCTTCTTTGTCTGCGATCACTGCCGCTTCTGCTTGAACTAGCTGATCCCAAATCCAGAACACAGCTAGCCATCAGCAACTTATGGGAGGCTGACTCCTATCTCACACGCAAGAAAGGCTTTCTATGATAATGCACACGGCTTGGCCAAAGTGGCTGCAAGGGAAATTGATCATAATTTCTAGGGCAGCTTTGATCTTATTTCATTACCTAGGCTTAATTGATCAGGAGTCCAGGGGCATCCACTCACATCACAAACACGTTATTCTGCTGTGATCTTATCTCCATATCTAGACTTAATCGATCATAGTTCCTAAGGCACACAGTATCATCATCATCATCATCACACACACACACACACACGCACGCACACGCACGCGTATGTTATTCTGGGTTGATCTTAAATCTCTATAATTTATCTAGCCTCCCCATCCTCCCACCCAAAAGCAGATATGAAACAATAAGGGCTTTTCAACTTAAAGCTCATGAAAATGATAATGTTAATCAATACTGCCTGTTCTGAGTCAGTGTATTGTTTGAAGAAGAGCCAACTTTTAATGCTTTACCATGTATTTCACTTTTCTGCTTGCATTTTATCACTGTATCTACCTTTGCGTTTATCCTAAAAATAACGACATGATAAAAAGAAAGTATTCATAAGATTACAGTAATAGTAGCCCTTGATACTCAGGCCTATCCTAATTTATAGAATTATTTCTTTAAATGCCACAAGGAACAAGTAAGTTGGGTTTTTTTACCAACAGCAATGCTTCATTGTCTAAAAAAACAGAGAAATTCCTGATGGAAATGTAACTTGTTGAAGAGCATGGTATTGTTAAAAAATTAAAAGCAATGAAGCAATGGACATTTTCAAACAACACATATAAATGAAGGTATCATTCATGCAAGAGTTTGTTGAATGCCCACTTCAGTTTCATTAAGCATGCCAAAAACAATCCACTAAAACGGCTTAATCATACAAGGGCACAGCCATTGATCTGTGAGTCATCAATCTTTGTCAAAATGTATTTGAGTATACAAAGAAATAGGTAAAATGTATTTTCGCAGAGAAAGAACCGGCTGATTAAAGTTTCCCCAAATTTCTCAGCAATGCAGTATTTATACACTGCAGTCTACAGTCAGTGTTAGTTATTTCTGAACCATCAATTTACAGTCTGTACACAAAAGCATCAGCTAGACCCAATGAACTAACTCAAGTCTCACATATGTATGAATGCTGTTTCATTCTGGTATCGTTTAAATGCCTTAAATCGCTTTTAGCCATAAAAGACATTCTTGGTACCCAGAAGACATGAGCTCGTCTAGGAGCCAAAACCCAAGTCAAGTCAGGCCAAAGGCATGGTCCTTATCCCAAAACTTCATAATACTGCCTAGAGAGATATTATTTTCTAGAGGTTTTTTTTTATATTGAATCTTTGATAATACATTTTCGAAACGATGCCATCATTGCGGCTTCTGCTTGAACTAGCTGATTCCAAATTCAGAACACAGCTAGCCATCAGCAACTTATGGGAGGCTGACTCCTATCTCACACGCAAGAAAGGCTTTCTATGATAATGCACACGGCTTGGCCAAAGTGGCTGCAAGGGAAATTGATCATAATTCCTAGGGCACCCAGTACTGTCACATAGACGCTATTCTCCTTTGATCATATTTCACTATCTAGGCTTAAGTTGATTATAAGTCCTAGGGCATCCTCTAACAAAATGCTCACGCGCGCGTGCACGCGCACACACACACACACATACATACACACACATACACACACACACACGCACGCGGGCACGGGACTTATTCTGATTTGATCTTAAATCTCTTTAATTTATTTTAGCCTTACCATACTCTCACCAAAAGCAGATATATAAGGAATAAAGAAGTTTCAACAGCGTAGCTTCACGCTGTGTGTGTGTGTGTATGTGTGTGTGTGTGTGTGTGTGTGTGTGTGTGTGTGTGTGTGTACGTGTGTGTATGTGCGTGTTTTCATATATTAATTTTTTTATCAATCATGTTTGAAATGCTATAGAAGTGGTAACTGGTTGCCTGCGCACATTTTCCTCTACTACTGTTTTCTGAATATACAAGTAGGTCTTGGTGCACTGGTCCAGTTATTACCTTTAGAATGCACAGCATCTTTAGGCTTGCATAACCCTGTAGCTTCAAGAATTGTACTGTTGTTAGAGTGACCCGTGGCACCAAAGTGGGAGGACTTGCGACCAGTCTCTAAATCGAATATCTCCATTGGGACTATAACATAACCTCAACAACAAGGGGGACGGGATGATAGCCTAGTGGTTAGAACATTACGCTCGCAATCTGACGACCCGGGTTCAATTCCCGTTCTAGGGGATATTTTCTCCTGGAGTTAACTTCAGTGCAGACTGCACTCTTCCCGAAAGTCCTTCGGCGGATGAGACTATAAACCGAGGTCCCCTGTGCGAACGCACGCAGAACATCTTGCGCACACGTTAAATCCTGTTCCGCTTTTCGTAAGAGTAGGCCATTGTGTGCCGGTGGGAACAGATGACAAAAATTTACAAAACCGCATACACACGAGGACTGGATGTAAAAAAAAAAGCACATAAGTGCTTATTCCATTATCCTCGATATAAAAGAATAAAGTAAAACAAAAAACCGGTATAGTCCCGTTTTGAGCCCTTGACCCCCTCCCCTCCCCCCCCCCTACCAGTATTGCAACAAAAAGGTTGACCTTTCAAGTATATTATCAATAATCAGTTAATATCCATTCTCCCTCAGTACAGCTAGCCTCTCAAGGTAGCTAGCCAGAGGTGAGGAATGCTCTATCCCCCAACATACAAGATAACAAACGATAAGCATTTACCCTGGAGTCATCAACAACGACTTTCCTAAGTCTCACATATACCCACCATCCAGGATCAATGTCACTAATTTCTGACCCAGCACAGTGCGGTCAGAGAACCGCTATCAGCTAGGTGGACACACCGGGCCGCCTTTTGCTTTCACACAGGCAGATAGATGGTTGTTGGCTGTGATAATGCACAGTCTGGCGAGGCAACTGTCAGGAAAATCGATTCTGGATCCCCCCCCTCAACCTCCCCCCCCCCTCGCCCCCGGGGGCTTGGGTCAACATCACGCTGTATTTCTCTGCTTTGATCTGATCACAGCAGTTTTTTTTACCTTCATCCTCCCTCCACCTCTGCCCTCAAAGTAAATAATGTTAGGGTAAAGTATTCTGACAACGAGTTACGTGATGGTCAGAAGCCGTCTCACGTCACTGAACTGGCTCAGGCCAAAAGCTGTGTCAGTTATTGATGTTGGCTAATTGTCAAGGCTTTCACTAAAAATGTTGTTATGTTGTAAAAAAAATGTTGTGTGGATAATATTGGCCTTCAGCCATGACAAGCTTCTTAACTTAACCTGCACTCTCCTTTTTAAGGAGAAAAAAAATCGTCTGAAGTCGGATTCTTCTTCTTCAAGTGTCCGGTCTGGTCCTGCAGACATCGACGATCATGGCTCTCCATTCTTCCCTGTTCTCGGTCCCTCTCATGAGCTCATTGTTGGTGCCCTCTTTATTCGTTGCGAATTTGTTTAAGCTGTCTGTGAATTTTGTGCGTTGTCTTCCTCTGCTCTTGTTTCCACAGATTTTGCCACTCCATAACAGTTTCTCTAGTCCGTCAGCCCTGATTATATGGCCGAAAAATTTGAGCTGTCTTTCTCTGATGGTGTTGAGAAGGGATCTCTTGTACCCAGCCATTTCCATTACTTCTGCATTAGTTTTTCTTTTTGTCCATGAGATTTTCATGATTCTCCGGATGAACCACATTTCCACTGCTTCTAGTCGCTGTTCTGTGTCCATGGCTAGGGTCCAGCACTCACATCCGTACAGAAGAATGGACCATACGTAGGCTCTCAAAACATGGATCTTTGTCTTGAGGCTTATCTTACTGTTGGTAAAAATGCATTTCATGTTGTTAAAAGTTGCCTTAGATTGACCGATTCTCTTCTTGAAGTCGGATTATGGCTGTCTTTATGGTGAGGTGCTTATAAAAACAGTCATACCCGCAAACTTCTCATTCAGTGCGCAATTTCAATCTCACAGTGATTCCCAGGTGGGATGGGTGAGTCGGAGTGCACATTCTGGGTGACCCCCTCAGAGTGTTAAGCTGAGGAACGCACAACAACAACTTCATCGAACTAGTAAAGTGTTTCAGTGTCACACTCAATGATGCTTACTGCGTTTAATTATCCTTCAATACAACTCCAACAGACTCAGGAACTGTATTTTAAGCATAATCACTTTATCGCATATCTGAGAAGTTAAAAAAAGTTGTCTTTATGAATTAATGTGGTAGTTTCTTCTGGTTTTGTTACGTTTTAAAAAATAAACTTTATTTCATACAAGGAAAATACAACCTGTTTAAAATGCGTATTATTCAAACAACATTCAACATTTTCTTTTATCCCCAGATTAATCCAAACCTGCTACTGCTTGTACGTCAATGAAAGTTCGCCATCAATGACCTGCTAACCTCCATTCTCTCCACGGTCTAGCCTTCAGACTGCCAAGAGCCCCCACAGAAGACAGCAAGTGATACGCATTGTTCTTTAACTCATTAATAATGCAGGGCCTTTTAAGCCTTACCCTACGGTCTGGGGTTTGTGTTGTCTGATCCTGAATCACTGAACCTAATCTTGACACAGCCATTTGGAAGGTATACTGGACTGATTTTGGCTGTGCATGCACACACGCACGCACGCATACAGGCACACGCACGCACACACACACACACACACACACACACGCGCGCGCGCACTCACGCACGCGCGCGCACACACACATACATACTCACACACACACACGCACACACACACACACACACACACACTAATATCACTAAGAGTGAATAGACGTTAAATTGAAGACAACGCACACACACACACTCACGCACGCTCGCGCGCGCACACACACACTCACGCACACACCTTCCACACATACAAACGCACACACGCAAACATGCCCACACGCAAACACACACACACACAATTGCACACACGCACACACATACACATACACACACTCAAATGACCATAGTGATAAAGCATTGCTCAGCCAAATAACTATAAGAAAAAACCAATGTGTGGCTGTTGAGCACGAGCCAACACAATCACTGAACACTTCTGGTGTGGTCTCTTTGTGCTACATTCACTTCCACACACCTCGTTCTGCAATGCAAATGCGTCATTATACATAGCACGCAAATCCAGCATAACTCAGTCAAGAAAAAGGGCCCAGTACTAAATTAAGCGCGGAGCTCCCTTTTACCAAGTCCAAGAGCAGTCGGTTCCTGCTGTAATTGCCGCCAGCTGGCTTCAGCTGGGAAGGGACGAGATGGAAGGGACAGCAGCTGAGAGTAGCTGGAAGTAGCAGAAACTGACAGCTGTGATTTACAAAAGGAGAACTTTCATTGTTAGGTCACGCCACTGGCAGCTATGATCATCACAAAGAAAGACCTTTGGTAGGTCACCCTAAATCAATGCTGTAAGGGTTCAGAGGCTATGGTGATTTTATTGATTTATTAAAAGAGTGTGACAAAATGATTAGACTGGCTTCATAAATATGCTCTCTTCCTCTGGCTTTATTACATTCCGAGTGGCAACCATTTCGTTTTCAGTAAAAGTGTCTAAACTGTAGCTAACAGTAAAGGTAATTGTTGGTATGCATGGAAGCACAGACCTACACTAGTTTCACAATCCTGCTTCAATTCTTGGTTTAAGCGTAGGATTGTACTGGTAAAAAATCTGGCGAGCTAGTCTCCATTATTTCTCACATGAAAGCTTTTACTGTACCTTAGCAATAAACCAAACGTTTCTGTTCTCCCGCAGAAGGTAGCAACTGACCAACAATTCCCTTTCCCTCATCAATAATTCAGTTCCTTCTTCCCCACACACTACAGTCTGCAGCTAGAGCTGCTTGTTCCTGAACTATCAAACTCGAACTTTAACACAGTCTATAGAAAAACAACCTGGACTGACTTGGTACTTACATAACAAGAAAGTGGTTATACCGAACATATATGCGGCTAGAACAAAATTTAAACATTAGTCACGAACATTGAATTCTTGATCCTGACCTATAAGCCGACGGCTCTCAGGACTGTTCTGTTGTGGGAAAAGTGAGTGCTCTGACCACTGAGCTATCCTGTCCCCATTAACAAGGTAACGAGGGATAAACGTTGTCCCCGAACTCATCAAAAATGCAGTTGCTGTTTTCATACGCGGCAAATGGAGGATCAAGGCTGCTTCCTGCTGAGACAACCCATTTTCCTCCTAATTCCCCCATTAGGAAAACACCGGCTGACCTCCATTTCCCGCAGAGCCAGACACAGTAAAGCACAGCTTGGCCAAATATCCCAGGGGAATTGAGCACTGATCTCTGGACATAGTACAGGCCAGTATCCTGTCAGAATATTCTGCTGTCCTTCTGTCGTCTTTATTTTGCCGTCAGACGCTTTGCTCTACTTGTGATCCCAAACTGCTTCTCGATTACGTCATTTTCTGTAGAATATCAATGGTTTTCAGGGTGTGTTTGGTCAGAATAGATTAAAAAAAAATGAAGTGGTATTCTTCTTCTTCTTCTTTGAAATAACCTATAAGGTCGTAGGGGAGCGAGGCGTTAGAGACCTCACTTCTCTAGGGCCAGCATATTGAGGGCGGCGCCCATCTCCTCTCCCTCGCTGCTTTACCTTCCCTGACCCTGAAGAGGGCAGGTACCCATTTACAGCTGGGTGAACTGGGGGAACTGTACTGAAGCCAAGGCGCGCAAACGGTCACCCATCCAACTGGTAACCACGCTCGACGCTGCTTAACTTGGCTGGGGGAAAGCGAGTGCTCCGACCACTGAGCTATCCCGTCCCCTGAAATACGCCTACATGCAGAATTAAAAACATTACATATTTGAGCAAACTTTATTCAAAAGCAAAAGAAAGACAAGGCAAATTTTCATTGACAAATTCTGGACAAAAATACTGTCTGGAGAGTAGGAGACATTTTTTTTTATGTGAATAGTCTTCACAGTGGTAATCCATCTTCCGCTTCCCCACTATCTTATCTTTTGTCATTCCTAGCAACCGAAAAGATCCGAAAGCCTGTCTGGGAGGATGGCAATATAAAACTGCTGTAGAGATAAACTTGATGCGGAGATTCTTTTTTCGTTCCTTGGCTAGAGCTCCGAGGATGACCAATGTTACGGTGAGATTTATGCGTATGCGACCATTTTTTTCTGCCACCATTTAGGTAGCCGCATTATGACTTTGGGGATGCTGAAGAGATGAGCTTGCTGCAGAGGTTCCAGTCTGGTTGTTAATTGGGACAAAGTTATACACTGACATGAAAAGTTGTAAAATGGAGAAGCTGTCATGATTTTTACAAGATTCAGCGCTATATAGATTAAATTTCTTCTTGTTCTTGTTCTTGTTGTTGTTGTTGTTCTTCTTCTTCTTCTTCTCATCATCATCATCATCATCATCATCATCATCATCATCATCATCATCATCATCACCACACCATCATCATCATCATTATCACTATTATTATTATTATCATCATCATCATCATCATCATCATTATTATTATTATTATTGATGAGAAGATAGTGTATGGAAAATCCAGCAGAGAACTTTGTGTCAGATCAGGAGAGCATTTCCCCTTATTTTGGCATTTGCTATGAGGTCTCCTAGTGAAAACAAAAAGGAATGACAACGTGTATATGCTAACTCCTAGTTCTGCTTACTGCCCTCTGAGATAGGCTCTCAGACCTGTCTGATCAACAGGCACGTCAGAAAAGAAGATAGACGGGATTACACAGGAGTGTGGAAGATGGATTACCATTGTTAAGATTGCTCAGCTGTGTGTGTGTGTGTGTGTGTGTGTGTGTGTGTGTGTATGTGTGTGTGTGTGTGTGTGTGAGTGTGTGTGGTTGTGTGAGTGTTGCGCGTGTATGAGTCCTAGTCCTTCTTACTGCTCTCTGAGATAGGCTTTCAGATCTGTCTGGTCAGCAGATGCGTCAAGAAAAGAAGATAGACGGGGTTACACAGCAGCAGAGAAGATGGATTGCAATGATGAAGACTGCTCACCTGACCCTGTCTTTATACATATCCCGCTGATTAGACAGACCTGACATCCTGTCTCAGAGCACAGAGAAGAAGAGGAGCACTTACTGTATCTGTGGTGTCATACCTAATTCGCTGCAAAGACACCAGAGCAAATGTCAAAAAGGAAGGGATAATCATACACTGACACGAAAAGTTGTATGGTGATGGAGCTGTCTCGACAAGGCATTGTAGGGAAGAGCAGGCAGACCGCATTAAGCTACACGAAGACTGATCTTACACACACTGTCCTCCATTCCCTTCTTGCTGCTTCCCTGTACCTTTCATTGCTAGAGAAACGGAGACATGGGGGGACAGGAGAGAAATAGATAGAACCATCTGAGATACAAGGAGAAAGAAAGAGATTGGACTGAAGATAAAGACACTTTGATCACCTTGATAGTCTAAACCATAAATAGAAGGGGTTGAGGAAGGGAGACGAATGACAAAAATGAAAGGTACTACAGCAAAGTTATTAATGAAAGGCATGACAAAGGTATGACAGCAAAGTTGTTAATGAAAGGCATGACAAAGGTTATATAGCAAAGTTGTTAATGAAAGGCTAGACAAAGGTACTACAGCAAAGTTGTTAATGAAAGGCATGACAAAGGTACTACAGCAAAGCTATTAATGAAAGGCATGACAAAGGTACTACAGCAAAGTTGTTAATGAAAGGCATGACAAAGGTACTACAGCAAAGTTAATAATGAAAGGCATGACAAAGGTACTACAGCAAAGTTATTAGTGAAAAGCATGTTCAGAAGTGTGTGTGGTGTTACAACTGCTAAATAGAGAAGCTGTGAGAAAAAAGGGGTTGTATGAAGAAGCAAAGACGGTAAGAGAAATACAAGAATAGTGAACAAAGACATATCCCCTCATTACTATTATGTACTGACTCCCCTTGTTCGTCATAAGGTTATCTTCCTTTCTCTCCCCTCCTTCCAGAGTTGCCAATCTCCTGAACTCCTTTCAGGCAAAACCTGATCTAATCCTACCAGCACAAAATTAATGAAAAATTCTGGACAAAAGCATTCTCGAGAGTAGACGATAGCTTTTATGCAAGCAATCTGTAAACTGGTGACCCATCTTCTGCCTTCCCGTTTGACATCCCTAGTTTATTTGGACAACTTTGGCAACTGTCTGAGAGGAGTACGAGCTGAAATTGCTGTAGAGATTCCAGACTGGTATTCAAGATGGATAAGGATATCAAGATGGATAAAGTAAATAAGTTTCCATGGAAAGCTGCAAGAGAGTGGAGCTGCAATGATATGAAATAGCACTACTACATATGAATAACATACATGCTAAACTGGAATGAAATAAGTGCGAGGAAGTGAGGCAGAGAGGAGGCATTTTTTCCCAAAAGCATTTTCCCAAATACATTTCCCCTAACTTTATCATTTGCCTGATGGGTCTGCAGACATAAACGAGAATAACAACGTGTATATCTAAGCCCTAGTCCTGCCTACTGCCATGTCAGATAGGCTTTCAGACCTGTCTGGCCCGTAGGTCCGTCATAAAAAGAAGATAGAAGCAGGGTTACAGAGGAGCAGCAGGGAAGGTGGATTACTACTACTGTGAAGACTTCTCAACTGTACCCTATCTTCTTTCCAAACATCCCTGCCTATTGCACAGACCTGACAGCCTGTCTCGGAGAACAGCAAGCTCAACTAGTGCTCGGTCTATCTGCACTGACACCCCTGGTCTTTGCTGGGCAGACAGCAGAGGAAATGCCAACATGGGGGAGACAGTCATACACTGAGACAGAAAGCTGCAGGATAATGGAGTTGTTGCCTTGAGAAGAAAAAGATAAGAGTGGGGGGAAAATCAGACAGGGTGAAACATGATCAGAATAGTGATCTCAGGCGGTGTTCTCTATTTCTTGCCTCTCCCCTTCTCCCTCTTCCCTCTTTGTTTCTCAGGTCATGAGAGAAGGCAAGGGAGGCAGGAAGAAATGTACACTGTGTTTACTTTATACATTCTTTTGATTTTTGATATTTGCATTTCTCGTATAAAACTTACTTATTTCTGTAAGAAAATCTCATGTTTCTATATCGCATACATGATCATGATATAAATCAGTAAATGATTGTTTTTTAAAAAAAAAATATTCATAAATACAACGTCTTGCCTGATACTAGGTAATCCCAAGTATGAGAGTCTGACTATAAAGTTAAAAAACCTTTTTTTGAAAAATTGACACTTATTTTAAACAATAAAAAAAACATGAAATGCAGCATTTGAAAAGAATTAACATAAAATAGTTCATGCAATATACATACAATTATTTGAAATTCTAACGGGGCTATATCTTGACCATGAACATAATGCAAATCTAAGTTCTTGCAGTTACGTGATGCATATTCATGCAACCATTCCTACACCTTGACCTATCCCGTAGTCCTGTAGACCGTGTTGGCACCACTGATAATTTTGCTAGCAGCTTCCTCCACTTCTTCACCATTAGTTTACTATAAATACAAGAGGGACAAGCTGGCTTAGAAATGTAAAAATATTCTTCTTCTTAGGAAAACATGGCTAGCCTGTAAGATGAGACAAAAATACATCGTAAAATACATCACAGTGTTTTAGGAAGATGATCACCATTCTCTGATGGGGTCTCTTTCGCGCAGAGGATAAATGCATGCCAGCATTACAATATATCTTGTTACACAGCCACATTCATCAACAAATAGACCCCCTTTCTTTGCACGTTAGGTCAGACATGGCAAACATTCCATGAATAGTCTTGTCCATCTCCATAATATCTCAGCAGCAGCTTTCAGTATAAGTAGCAGGAGGCAGGCCAGGATGGTTCCATCCTTCCACAGAGAGTGGCGAGTAATCAGCATTTGCCTTCAACTCATCACTAATGCAGTTTCTGGTTTACCCCTCTTACAACTGTCTAGGATCAAAGTTGATGGTTCCTAAACCACGGCTCTGCCTCTGATACAGTCATAAAGAGGACACGGTGGATTGGTTTTCAAGTGAAGAAGCAAAAGGTGATTCTGGTTAAGCACAGCTTAGCCAAACAGCTGTCATAGGATTGATCAGCGATTCTAGGATGGTTTGCTTTCATGTTCTTTGTCATCAAGTTCGCCATCAAAACCACGCTGTGTTCTTTTAAACTGAAACTGCTGCTAGTTTGCTGAAGTGCGTTGTGTAGTTTTCTCATCGTTTGTTCATGCTTCATGCATTCGAGCTCTCTCCCGTGGTATGCCAGAGGCCTGTCAGTATTAAATAGCATCTACACCTTCTGGAAACTCTGTGCTAGGATTTCTCCCTTTTCTATCCATTTCTTTTGTTTCTGCCTTGTTCCTTTTCTTACTGTCACCTCTGCCTTGCCTTTATTCCGCCTTCTTGGTCGATTATCCTGCCCCTTTTATCCAAGAAAGACTTAAAAGGTAACAGTTCTTTCCCATGCCAAAGTCGGATGCGCTGGGCCTGACATGTCACCTCTTTGAGCAAATGAGAACGATTTCAGAAAAAAAACAACAACACCCAACAACTGTTTGATGATCACAGAACAATCTGTATCCAAAACAAACAGGACAATCTTTATCCAAACAATCTTCACAATCAAATTCCATCTTCTGCCTGGACATATAATTATCCTCTTTTCTAAAATCCTTAAGATTGGACAGACTTTTGCCATCCTGCCCCTGCTGGTAGATAGTACGCTGAACTTAGCATTAACAAGAACATGTATATTGTCGTTCCTGTAATGCTGAGAAAACGCCAGAGTCCTTATGGACATGGGAGAGAAAATCGAACGCTGACACGAAAAGCTGTAAGAGAGAGTGGACCTGTATGGATAAGAGGAAAATGATGGCTATGACGATGACGATGATGGGACAGAAGGTCAGGCAGACTGATCAGCGTAAGTGCTGGATTATAGGACAGCAAGCCTGCAAGCAATGTCCCTCCTTCTCTATTATTGTCCTGACCCTTACAGAGAGAGAGAGAGAGAGAGAGAGAGAGAGAGAGAGAGAGAGAGAGAGAAGAGAGAGAGAGATAGAGAGATAGAGAATATTATGTTGGATGACAATCGCAGTAAAAGACAATGTTCTCCATTCCTTTCTCTGCTTCATTCCGACTTAAGTCCGATGGAATGAAAGCAGGTAGGAGGGAGATTAGGGAGAGAGAAAATATAGGGGAGATACAGACAGACAGACAGACAGATAGATAGACAGATAGATAGATAGATAGATAGACAGATAGGGAGAGAGACAAATAGATAGATAGACAGATAAATAGATAGATAGATAGATAGGGAAAGAGAGACAAACAGGCAGGCATAGGAACAGACAGACACGTATACCGACAGGCAAACAGCCAGACAGACAAAATACAGACAGGCTGACAGGCAGATAGACAGTTAGACAACAGACAGAAAGGAAACAAAAAGAAGACATAGCGTACAGCACAAACTATTTTAGTATTTCTATCGTGTTTTGGCTGTACCAACTCAACTCACGTGTACAGTTCATTCTGTATACTTACATTCCTCACACAATAACAAAACGTTTTCAAACTTTTCTATCATTATAGCAATCACCCAAAATGGTTTACAACGAAAGTCAGAATTCTACAATTATACTATACATATTATGTTATGTTTATATTATATTGCGTTTATTTCCTGCCAAATTTGAGCTCTGGTCTAACATAGTCCTAAACATAGCAATTTGACAGAAAAAGGTGCAAGACTACTAGTTCGTAGAATGTCAGCCAAACTAAACCGTTTTATTTTAGATGTACGAAAGACACTGCCCGAATAGGATTAACACAAAATGTCCCTCGCCATAAAAAGGTAAAGGTGTCCTATTACCTATAAGGTCGTAGGGGAGCGAGGCGTCAGAGACCTCACTTCTCTAGGGGCCTAGCATATTGAGGGCAGCGCCCATCTCCTCTCCCTAGCTGCTTTACCTTCCCTGACCCTAAAGAGGGCAGGTACCCATTTACAGCTGGGGGAACTGGGGGAACTGTACTGAAGCCAAGGCGCGCAAACGGTCACCCATCCAACTGGTAACCATGCTCAATGCTGCTTAACTTGGCTGAGGGAAAGCGAGTGCTCCGACCACTGAACTACACCGTCCCCTCGCCATACATACAGACAAATGACATCTAAACTTCTTATGGGCTAGGTCATGGCGGTAAATGCAAATTTAAGCGCTTGCATTTAAATCATGCAGACGTATGCCGCCATCAGATTGCCATAAACACAACAAGGAAAACAGATGGCCAAAAAGGTGGCCATACAAATGGAGAATAAATCTTCCTCAGAAAAATTTGCTTGCCTTTGAAATGAGACAAAGATCAATAAGGAAAGGGGGAAAGAATGGCTTTGCGAATGTCATGGCGACATTCTGGCGAAGTTTGTATCGTGCAGGCGAAAAAAACCCAATGCCAAGATGACAGCGTGGCCTGACCTTACTTTGCACTTTGTCATCTATCGTAGACGTACCTATAGCCGAGTGGTTAAGACCGCTTGACTTCAATCCCACGGGTCCATGAAGTCGTGGGTTCGAATCTCGGTGGCATGCTGTGAATTCAGTATTTGGGATTTTTGACGTCTCCCAGGTCAACTTCAAGTGCAAACCTGCCAGTGCCTTAATTCTCTTTGCATATATTCATATGCAGAAGATTAAATATGCACGCTCAAGATCCCGTAATGTATGTCAGTATTCGACGGGTTACGGAAACATGAACTTACATAGCATACATCCCCCGAAGTTAGAATGTGGATACCATCATGGTGGGCCAAAAAAACACCCAAACGGTCGACTACGCAAAATCTCACCCTTTGTGACCCTCGAAGCTCTATCCTATAGACAACCACCCAACCCCCGCCCCCCCCCCCCCCTCGCCAAAGCCGCCCCCCCAAAAAAAAAACACCCAAACAAACACCCCCCCCCCCCACTAATCGTACATCTGCCTTCTCTCCCCAGGATGGACACGTCAAAAGGTCCTCAAACTCCTCAATAATGCAGTTTTTTTTTTAGTTGACTTTATATCAGCTCAGAAATAGCAGACGTTCTGTAGGAAATAGTCGATAATGCCGTTCGTTCACTTCTCTACAAAAAGCTGAGACAGTAAAGTTTTCCTGCAAACTTGTTCAACAGTGGTGATTCCTTCTCTCGTTGATATATACCCAGGATCAGACATAGACCACAAAAAAATCGAACTGAATGTCAGAGTCCTTGGGATGAGACTAAAAACCGAGGCCATGACTGTAAGCGCACGAAGAACATCTTGCGCATAATTATGTTAAAAACCCCGTTCTGTCTTTCAGAAGAGTAGGCCCTTTGATTTGTCTGTGCAAGATACAGCGCTATATAAATTCCATTTATTATTATTATTATTACTATCATCATCATCATCATCATCATCATCATCATCATCATCATCATCATCATCATCATCATCATCATCATCGTCATCACCGTCATCATCACCACCACCGCCACCCACCACCACCACCACCACCACCACCACCATCATCATCATCATCATCATCATCATCATCATCATCATCATCATCATCATCATCATCATCATCATCGTTATTGTTATTATTATTATTTGTTTTTTCATTATTATTTATATTTATTTTATTTTATGTGCCTGTAGGAACGGATAACAAGTTAAAAAAAAATACCCGCAAGCACACAGGTGTTGTGTTTAGACACCAGCCCCGAAGTCGGAATGCGGCTACCTAAATGATATTGGAGGAAAATAAACGATGGCATACGGGAAAAAAACAACAACTCACCATTGGTCAACCTCAGAACTTTTAGTCAATGAACGAAAATAAAAATATACCACTTTTAAAAAGTATGTGCCCACAGTCCCTTATTCTCAAGTGCAGGAGTTTGCAGGGCATAAGAAAAACTAAAGCCAAACAAAGCTATACTCGCCTGTTGGTGACTTTTATGGTTTTGCGTATGTATTTCCATGTATCCAAACATCTTTTTGGGGTTTTTTTAACATAAAGAATTTGACTTGACTGGACTTAATTTGACTTGACTTGACTTGCTTACTTTTTTTATTTATTAAAAAAATATTTTATATCGAGGATAATGGAATAAGCACTTATGTGCCTTTTTACATCTAGTCCCCGTGTGTATGCGGTTTTGTAAATTCTGTCATCTGTTCCCACCGGCACACAATGGCCTACTCTTACGAAAAGCGGAACAGGATTTAACGTGTGCGCAAGATGTTCTGCGTGCGTTCGCACACGGGGGCCTCGGTTTCTAGTCTCATCCGAAGGACTTTAGGGGAGAGAGGAGTCTGCACTGATGTTAACTGCTTACTGCTTTGCGTGTGGGTCTGGCATGGTCGGCTTTATCGAATTGGATCGGGATTATGAGGTTGCGTGCGGTGAAATCACACACACACACACACACACACACACACACACACACACAACACACACACACACACACACACACACACACACACACACACACACACACACCACGCACGCACCACGCACGCACGCACGCACGCACGCACGCACGCACGCACGCACGCGCGCACGCACACACACACACACACACACACACACACACACTCGTTGCAGTCTAACTACAGCACAGAAATTGGCTTTGATGACTTTGATGTCAGACCAGACACTGGACCTGCAGTGCTTGTGTCGAGGTTGGTAAAGCCATTATCCACCACATCAAGCCTGTAAACAGATTGGTAAAGCCTTTATTCACCACATCAAGCCTGTGAACACAAAGCCTACGCCAGGGAGATTGCGTCATATTGATCGATATCGATTCTTATCATTGTGTAATATTGATTAATAGTGGTTCTAACCTCTTTCCTGATAATATAACAAGTGTTTGTTTGGTGTCTCTATTACTGACATGTTTCTGCCATTACCAGGTCTTTTTTTGAGGAAATGTGACTTAACAATAGTGTACATGATAAGCTGGGGTAAAATAAACCATGAAAGAAGTCATGAAAAAATAACAAGTTTTTTTTAAATTTAACTTTTTTTTTGCTGCATGCCTCTGTTTCTGTGACGTTCCTGCCTGCTGCTACCATGCTGCCTGTTTAGCTGCTGGGAGACGGGGGGTAGCCTAGTGGTTAGAACATTGCGCTCGCAATCTGACGACGTGGGTTCAATTTCCGTTCAAGGGGATATTTTCCCCTGGAGTTAATATCAGTGCCGACTCCACTATCCTCAAAAGTCGTTTGGATGAGACTATAAACCGAGGCCCCCGTGTGCGAACGCACGCAGAACGAACATCTTGCGCGCACGTTAAATCCTGTCCCGCTTTTCGTAAGAGTAGGCCATTGTGTGCTGGTGGGACCAGATGACAAAATTGACAAAACTGCATACACATGGGGACTGGATGTAAAAAAGCAAGGAATGCTTATTCCATTATCCTCGATATAAAAAGAAATAAATAAATAACATAAAAGAAATAAATAAAAATAAACTGTCTCACTTTGGGATGCCCCCACAACCAACAACGACTGCCTCTTCAGAATGGAACAACATAACGATTTACCCGTGGGTGTAACTTGCCCCGAAAAAATAACGTTTGTTCTGGCAACGAAGACGTTCAACTCATCCACTTTAACGGCACAGAAGTCCCAGAAGGTAAGTAGCAGGCCCCTAAGATTCCAACGGGGGAGAAGTGAATATTCTAACAACATCATGATGTATGTATGTATGTTAGTCCGTCGTTTTCGACGATGACCTCCAAAACAGCAGAGGAGGCAGCTGCTGTTTCGGAAACTGGGCAGAAATTTGATTATAGTGGAGATGCCTTGCCCACAGTGCGTCCCCACTCTCTCGGCCAAGTGGGCATAAGGAGAGTCAGCGTTGGAGATGTTCTCCAAAGGCCAACTAGCCCCCAGGGCTGCAGCACATCAAGACTGTGCAAGTCAAGCCTCCTAGTCAGAGAGTCATAGTCGATCACTAAAGACTAAGCTGTAAAGTGGAATTCCATGAGTGGAAAAGCCACTGGTCATACAGCCTCTCACTTTGCTGTTGTTGCCCCAAGCGTCAATGGTTTAATCAAGAACTGTGATAAACCCTAGGCGCTGACGGCGTAAACAACATCATGATAATGAGAAACAGAATCAAGAGAAT
>CM054152.1:43753770-43761270 GCA_028751875.1 Rapana venosa
ACAGACAGGCAGGCAGACAGACAGACAGACAGACAGACAGACAGACAGACCGAGTGTATGTATGTAATATACATAAAAGCGCACGCGCGTGCGTGACAGGCAGGCAGGCAGGCAGGCAGGCAAGAAGATTGACATCAGCAGACAAAACAGTCTGCTCTGATATTCAAATATATACACACTGCCACCAGTAAAGCAGCCACATAAGTAGACATTCAGACAGAAAGACAGGCAGGCAGACAGACAGACAGACAGTCAGGGAGACAGACAGACAGACAGACAGTCAGACAGGCAGAAAAACAGAAAGTCAGACAGACAACGCTGACACCGGTAGTACACACAGACAAAAAAACCCAGACAAAATACAGAAAAAACAGACGGACAAAGAAACAAACAGACGGACAAGCAGACCACACAAAAAAACCCCCAGACAATCACACAGACAGACAGACAGACAGACAGGAGCTGACCTATATCGACAGCGCTGCTGTCACCAGGGGCGACCACCGCCACCTCTTTGCCTGCTGCTTGTTCCGCTAGGGGCGCTGCTCTGGTTACCATGGAAACCGCCAGCAGGGGCAGTAACGCTAGCGCCAAGGTCTGTGCCATGGCTACGTTTGATCTTTAGTCCAGATTTCTGCAACAGCCGACACATCACAGCAAATCAAGTCCAGTCGACTCAAATTATGTCAGATCAAGTGAAGTGAAGTCAAGTCAAGTGAAGTCAGGTCAAGTCAGGTCAGGTCAAATTAAATCAAATCAAAGCAAAGTCAAGCAAAGCAAAGTAGACCCAGCCAAAGCAAATCAAACCAAACTAAAACGAATGAAGAAAAAAATCAAATCAAAATCAAAGCAAATTAGAACCAGACCAACTCAAACTAAAGAAAATAAAATCAACACAAGATATAAGATCAAATCAAACGAAATACAAAAAGAAATCAGAAGAAATAAAATCAAGCAAAACGAAAGCAAATGGAATAATAATAATAATAATAATAATAATAATAATAATAATAATAATAATAATAAATGGAATTTGTATAGCGCGATATCTTGCAAAGACAAATCAGAGCGAAATCAAACCAAGCCGAACCAAACCAGATGAAATCAAATCAAAATCAAAGAAAATTCAAATTTGAAACAAATCCAATCCAATTCAAGGAAAACAAAATCCTTGATAACCCACAAAAAGCCACAGAATGCTTTCAAATGGTTCATTTTTTACATCATACTTTCACCTAAAAAAATAAGTAGCATTAGTTTAAAAAAGTTTTAAAACAAACAAGCAAACACAACACAAATCTGAAAAACAAAAACACGTACAATAAAAGGTCAGCAAAAGCATCGTTCATGCACACATTCACACGTAGATGAACACACGGATACGGACAGAGACACACAGAAACACAGAGACAGAAACACACAGACAGAAACACACAGACACACACAAACACAGAGCAGAGCAGAGCAGAGAGAGAGAGAGAGAGAGAGAGAGAGAGAGAGAGAGAGAGAGAGAGAGAGATTCGGATAGTTTATTCATTAGGCCATGGCCCCTCATAAAGGGGATTGTGAACAAAACATACAACATGAAAACCATAAAACAGCAAATAAACACACTGATTCCTATAGATATGTAACACAAACAGCATGACTATGACGTGGCGATTTCTCTTAACTTGAATGCTTTAAGCAGGAACAGAGACACATTCTGTAGGTCCTTGTGTCTGAGAGAGAGAGAGAGAGAGAGAGAGGGGGGGGGGAGAGAGAGAGAACTTATTTTGCCTTAATTTTATTCAAAGTGAGTGATGGCATGATTAAACATGCTTTCTTGCAACCAGCCCTCTGGGCACACGAACCCGCCCCACCTCCCCTCTCCTTCCCTTATTTGTTCCCTATGAAAAACAGTCAGTCAGATCGTCCAAAATGAAAGGAACATACTCTATGCATACAGCCTTATTTTCCACAAGACAAGAGCACAAAAGCCATATAGAAAATTGGAAAAAGAGTTTTAAAAAAATAGACTGGGGCAAAAGAGAGAGAGAGAGAGAAGAGAGAGAGAGAGAGAGAGAGAGAGAGAGAGATGGAGAGAGAGACAGACAGACATACAAACAGACAGACAGAAGAAGAGAAAGAGAGAGAGAGAGAGAGAGAGAGAGAGAGAGAGAGAGAGAGAGAGAGAGAGAGAGAGAGAGAGAGTACATTTCTTTCTTTTTTTTCTTTTTTTTTATAGTGATTTTAAAGCTTGAGTTTTGAGGATGGTAAATAAGCATTCATGGGATGACTGGGGAAAAAAAGAGGAAAGAGTGAAAAACACAGAACAGACAATAGAACAACCAAGCAAGAAAGCAAACAATCCTCTCTTCCTCCCCTATGCTCCTCCCTCCCCACCCCCACCCCCCTTCCACGGGTCATGTCTATAACCTATCTTATGTAATCACCATCTTCCGGTTTTTAAAAAAATCTTGTTACCAAACTTATTTGCAAACAAAACAACTCCTGCCCAACTTCTAACACTTTTTTTTCATGTGCCACTTATTTGTGGTTTCTAATTCAATCATAAGAAACTTTTTTGTAGGTTTGAGTTTGTTGCTTGATATAATAGTGTGTGTGCGTATATGTGTTTGTGTGTGTGTGTGTGAGGTTGTGTGTGTTGTGTGTGTATGTGTGTGTGTGTGTGTGTGTGTTGTGTGTGTGTGTTGTATGTGTTGTGTGTGTGTGTGTGTGAATGTATGTGTGACATATATAGAGACAGATAGATGAACAGATAAATATAAAGATGGAAGATTAGATAACTAAAAATCAGCATGATTGTGTGTGTGTGTGTATGTGTGCGTGCGTGCGTGCGTGTATATATGTATATGTGTGTATATATGTGTGTGTGTGCGTGCGTGCGTGTATGTATGTATTTGTGTGTATGTGCGTGTGTGTCTGTACGTGTGTCTGTTTCTGTGTCTCGAGTCTGTGTGTATTTTTGTGCATGTATTTGTGTGTGTGCATGTATTTGTGTCTGTATGCATATGAGTTCGTGCTTGTAAGTGTGTGTGTGTGTATATAACGCTACTCTCACAATTATTACACATCTTTCAAAGAAAAAACAAAATACCTACACATTAGAAGAGCAAAGGGGCTAGAGTAGAGACTTGCAGAAAAGAAGAACAGAATTGCAAAGAAGAAGAAAGGAATGGAGAAAAAGGCAAGGTGCATTACGTGTATGAAGGCACACTAGGAGAGAATGGCCAAAAAAAAAAAAGCAGAAGTCTGCAGAATGAAAGACAGACATTCAGGCATCTTGCCCTTTAAAGTCTCTGCTTTCATTTCCTAATGACGGAAGATCAAAGGGGAGAGAGAGAGGGGGGGAGAGAGGGAGAAGGGAGAGAGAGAGAGGGAGAGAGAGAAGAGGAGAGAGAGAGAGAGAGACGAGAGAGAGAGAGAGAGAGAGGAGAGAGAGAGGAGAGAGAGGGGAGAGAGAGAGAGAGAGAGAGGAGAGAGAGAGAGAGAGAAGGAGAGAGAAGGGAGAGGAGAGGAGGAGAGAGAGAGAGAAAGAGGAAGGAGAGAGAGAGAGAGAGGAGAGAGAGGGGAGAGAAGAGAGAGAGAGGAGGAAAGAGAGGGGAGAGAGAGAGAGGAGAGAGAGAGAGAAGAGAGAGAGAGGGGAGAGAGAGAGAGGAGGAGGAGAGAGGAAGAGAGAGGAGAAAGAGAGAGAGAGAGAGGAAGAGAGAGAGAGAGAGAGAGAGAGAGAGAGAGAGAGAGAGAGAGAGAGAGAGAGAGAGAGGAGAGAGAGAGAGAGAGAGAGAGGAGGAGAGATTTTTTATTTCTTTTTGTTCTTTTAAATTGAGGATAATGGAACAAGCACTTATGTGCTTTTTTACATCCAGTCCCCGTCTGTATGCGGTTTTGTAAATTCTGTCGTCTGTTCCCACCGGCACACAATGGCCTACTCTTACGAAAAGCGGAACAGGATTTAACGTGTGTGTGAGAGAGAGACCCTGTTCCTGTCTTCTTTCTTGCCTCTTTGCACATCTTTTTACCTCCGTCTATCTTCCTTCCTGCTAGTTTGTCATTTTCTTCGCTTGTCTGTCTGTCTCCCTTCCTGATTGATTATCCTTTTCCTCGCCTGTCTGTCTGTCTCCCTTCCTTATTGATTATCCTTTTCCTCACCTGTCTGTCTCCATTCCTGATTGATTGTACTTTTCCTCGCCTGTCTGTCTGTCTCTCTTCCTGATTGATTATCCTTTTCCTCACCTGTCTGTCTCTCTTCCTTATTGATTGTCCTTTTCCTCGCCTGTCTGTCTGTCTCTCTTTTGATTGATTGTCCTATTCCTCGCCTGTCTGTCTGTCTCCCTTCCTTATTGATTGTCCTTTTCCTCGCCTGTCTGTCTGTCTCTCTTCCTTATTGATTGTCCATTTCCTCGCCTGTCTGTTTGTCTCTATTCCTTATTGATTGTCTATTTCCTTGCCTGTCTGCCTGTCTCCCTTCCTGATTGATTGTCCTTTTCTTCGCCTGTCTGTCTGTCTTCTTTGCAGATTGATTGTCCTTTTTCTAGCCTGTCTATCTCCCTTCCTGCTTGTTTGTCTTTCTCTTCCTCTGTCTTCCTTCCTCCTTCTTTGTTCTTCTCTTCGCTTGTCTGTCTTCCTTCTGGCTTCTTTGTTTCTTCTCCTTGTCTGTCTTCCTACTTTGTTTGTCCTTCTTTTTGTCTGCCTGTCTTCCTTCCCGCCTCTTTCTCTTTCTCTTCGTTTTTGTCCTCCTTCCTACATTTTTTTGTCTTTCTCCTTCTCTGTCTGTCTTTCTTCCAGCTTCTTTGACTTTCTCCTTCTCTGTCTGTCTTTCTTCCTGCTTCTTTGTCCTTCTCTTCCTCCTGTCTTACCTCCCAGCTTGTTCATCCTTCTCCTTTTCTTTCTGTCTTCCTTAAGGCTTCCCTTGTTCCATGCTCTGAGTGGTTAGAACTTCAAAGTCATGAGCAGACTGTAAATGGGAGGGCGGGTTTGAGTACCCCGCTGAGATTCCAGCCTCTTTGAGGACATTTGTTCCTGGAGAATTAGCATTGATACCTCCCGTCTCCCCTCCACACACACACACGCGCGCGCGCGCGCGCGCGCGCGCGTGTTTTTCGGATAGAATAAACAAAAAGTTGAGAAAGGCGTTGGGGAAAAAAAGAGAAAAAAAAGCAAAAACAGAGAGACAGACAAACATTTAAGACAAACAGAAATAACGACAAACACACAGAAAGAAAGACAAAAACGATGTAAAGAAAGAATGAAAGACAGAAAGAAAGAAAGAAAGAAAGAAAGAAACAGACACACATTTAAGACAAACAGAAATAACGACAAAAATACAGAAAGACAGACATAAAACGATAGAAAGAAAGAAAGAATGAAAGACAGAAAGAAAAAAAGAGAGAAAGAAAGAAAGAAAATCAGTAAGAAAGAAAAACAGAAAGAAGACAGGCAGAAATAATTGATTGATAAGACTCTCTCTCTCTCTGTCTCTAGCTCTCTCTCTCTCTCTCGCTGTCTCTCGCTCTCTCGCTCTCTCTCTCTCGCCCTCTCTCTCTCTCTCTCTCTCTCTCTCTCTCTCTCGCTCTCTCTCGCTCTCTAGCTCTCTATCTCTCTCTCGCTCTCTCTTACTCTCTCGCTCTCGCTCTCTCTCTCTCTCCCTCGCTCTCTCTCTCTCTCTTCATCTCTCGCTCTCTCTCCTCTCTCGCTCGCTCGCTCTCTCTCTCTTTCTCTCTCTCTCGCTCGCTCGCTCTCACTTCATCTCTCGCTCTCTCCATCTCTCTCTCTCATCTCTCTCTCTCTCTATCTCTCTTTCTCTCTCACTCTCTCTCTCTCTCCATCTCTCTCTCTCGCTCTCTCTCTCTCTCTCTTTCATATCTCTCTCTCACTCTCTCTCTCTCTCTCTCTCTCTCTCTCTCTCTCTCTCTCTCTCTCTCTCTCTCTCTCGCTCCTTCTCTCTCTCTCCCTCAGCAAAAAAACAAACACATGAGCACGAAGAATGGACATTGTCCACCACATTGCATTGGTTAATTAGCACAAAAAAACCGAAGCAGGGAAGACGTACCAATGGTCCTCCCCAGATTTCTGTGCTCCCTTATTAGGCCCATATGTAATTAATCCAGTGTCGAGGAGGCCCCTTTTGTCCATTTGTCTTTGTCTTGCGCCTGTTCGTCTCCTTTTGTGTTTGTTCTTTGTTGTTGTTGTCGTTGCTGTTGTTGTTGTTGTTGCTGTAGTTGTAGTTGTTGTTTTTGTTGTTGTTGTTGTTGCTGATGTTGTTGTTGCTGTTGTTGCTGTTGCTGTTGCTGTGTTGTTGCTATTGTTGTGCTGCTGTTGTTGTTGTTGTTTTCGTTGTTGTTGTTGTTGTTGCTGTTTGTTGTTGTTCTTCTTCTTCTTCTGTTGTTGTTGTTGTTGTTGTTGCTGCTGCTGTTGTTGGTGTTGCTGCTGTAGTTGTTGTTGTGTTCTTCTTCTTCTTTTCGTCTTTTCTTCTTCTTCTTCTTCTTCTTCTTCTTCTCTTCTATTACTTCTTCTTCCTCCTCCTCCTCTTTCTTTTCCCCGCATGTTTTGTTGATTTTAATTATTTTTTGGTTCTATTGTTTTGATATAAGTATGTTTGTAAGTACATGTTGTAAAAGTAGACTTAGCCATTTTTGTCCCTTATGAATCAAAGTTCACTCATATTCATTCATTCATCCATTCATTCATTCATTCATTCATTTGTTTACGCATTCATAATTCATTGATCTGCTTATTCATTAGTTCATTCATTCTTCTTTTTTAAAATGATTTCATCTCTCAGCTTGTATAACCAACTTCATTTGAGTAATCAATCAATCAGTCAGTCAGTCAGACAGTAAGTCTATCTATCTATCTATCTATCTGTCTATCTATCTATCTATCTATCTATCTATCTATCTATCTATCTATCTATCTATCTATCTATCTATCTATCTATCTATCTATCTTATCTACCACTGTCTGTCTGCCTGCCTTTTTTAATCAATCAATTTATCTTTCTATTTACGTGCACATCTCTCTATCTCTCAGTCTTCTGTTTGTCTGTCTGTATAACTCTTTGATCTACTGTTTATCTTTGCGTTTGTCTGAATTTTTAAATATGGTCTGTCTATCTGTTTGTCTATTTTGTTTGTATCTATTGTCTATCAGTCAGTCTAACTTTTTGATCTACTGTCTGTCTGCCTGATATTTCGATCTTCTGTCTGTCTGTAAGTGTAACTTTCTGATCTACACTTTGTCTGTCTGTCTAATTTTTCAATCTATTGTCTGTCTTTCTGCCTAGAGTTTTAATATATTGTCTGTCTCACATTTTAATCTACTCTCTGTCTTTCTGAATACATTTGCTTGATCTCCTGTTGTTTGCTTCTGTGTCTGTCTGTCTGTCTAACTTTTTAATCTATTTATTTCTGTGTCCTTTCTTCTTATTGAATGTGTCTGTTTTAGCAAAGGTGACTACTCCCACACTGGAGGGTTTTTAAAGCTTTTTTTAAAAAAAAA
>CM054152.1:43763770-43793770 GCA_028751875.1 Rapana venosa
ATGGCTCCCAGGTACTTGAAGCTTTGAACTGTTTCAGCTTTCTGGTCATTAACCCTGATATCAGTGCTAATGCCGTTGGTGTTATTATCATCAGTTTGGTCTTCTCTGCACTGATTTCCATGCCGTATTTTTGGAGGCCTTATCCAAGTGTTCTGTTAGGCTGGCAAGCTCTTTTCTGATCCTGCTATTCATCAATGTCATCTGCGAAGCGGAGTTTGTGATCGTTCTGCCACCGTTTGCTGACTGATCCTTCATGATGTTCCAGTGCATCAGCCATGATTCTCTCAAGGAAGATGTTGAAAAAGTGGGTGAGAGTAGACACCCCTGCCTTACTCCAACTGTTGTTCGAAACCATTCTCCAATGTTGTTGTTGTAGTACACTGCACTGGTGGCCTCGCTGTACAGCTGTTTCATGACTCTGATCAGGTTTGCATTGATGCTGTACAAATTCATGGTTGCCCACAAAGCTGCATGCCACACCCTGTCAAATGCCTTCTTAAAATCGATAAATACGTGGTAAAGGTCTTGTTGATGTTGAAGGTACCGCTCTATTTATCTCACAGCACCCTATTTTGTTTTGTTTTTTAAAAATCTTATTGTCTGTCTCTTTCTCGCTGTCTCTGCCTGCCTCTCTGACTTTCTGTCCGACCCGTTTTGTCTCTGTCGGTTTTTTTTCTAATATAATGGTTTATGTATGTTTTTACGGTAGGTATATAGCGTAGCGTAGGGGACGGGATAGCTCAGTGGTCGGAGCACTCGCTTTCCCCCAGCCAAGTTAAGCAGCGTCGAGCGTGGTTACCAGTTGGATGGGTGACCGTTTGCGCGCCTTGGCTTCAGTACAGTTCCCCCAGTTCACCCAGCTGTAAATGGGTACCTGCCCTCTTTAGGGTCAGGGAAGGTAAAGCAGCCAGGGAGAGGAGATGGGCGCCGCCCTCGATATGCTGGCCCTAGAGAAGTGAGGTCTCTGACGCCTCGCTCCCCTACGACCTTATGGGTTATGGGACTCCTTTACCTCCTTTTTTTATATAGCGTAGCGTAGGATAGGATAAAATAACGGAGAATTGTGTAGGGTAGGGTATGAACCATTTTCTTCCCTGTCTATGTGTGTATCGATAGGATTGTTTGCACACATGGTTGAATTGATCTGAAGGGTGCTTGAACAAAGCTCTTATTCCCTTGCATTCTTTCTCATGACGTTATAAAAGCTGCCTTTTATGCCACAGTTTAGTCTGATAAATTACAACAAATCTAAACACACATACCATCACTCCCGATATTGTGTGCAGGCAAAAATTCCAGCTTTATATAAGATTCTTGTAAAAAAAAACACCAAAACAACAACCACCCCACCAAACAAACACACGTACTTCAATTCGATTCAAACACTTTATTATCTTACAGATAGATTACCATCGCTCGCGATATTGTGTGCAGGCTGAAAATCCAGTTTCATACGAGATTCAAACCGTATATCTTTCCCTTGTCAGGATCGTAACCTCTAGGTCATGTATGTAAACATGACGAACCTGCAAAACAGGGTGCATAGAAAGAACAGTGCGAAAGCAGCTTCACCTTCTATGTAAAAAAAATCCCAACCAATCATCAAATCAATGACCCGACCTGAGAATGGAGAAGGACAACTACCACCCTCTAAAAATGAAAAAAGAACAAGTTATCATTCTAAGACTCCGCATTGAGCACACCAGGCTAAATCACCACATGGTCTACAAAGCTGAAACTTGTTCTTTCTCCTCTTGTGTGCCTGTGGTAAGTAAAGAAAACCAGACTAGGGAGCACGTCCTTCAAAGATGCACGCTATACAGCAAGCCGAGGAAGAGTGTGTGGGAGACGGCAATAATCCTGCAAGCCAAGCTGTACGGCCCACGAGAGGAGCTGGAAAGGACAGGCCATTATTTTTTTCCCAGACACATCTGACGGTATAAAGCGAACGAGAGAAGAAGAATTTGAGGAAGAAGAATTGCGAAGAAAAAGAAAAAGAAGAATTGAGAAGAAGAATTTGAGTAGGAAGAATTTAAAGAAGAATTTGAAGAATTTGAAGAAGAATTTGAAGAAGAATTTGAAGAAGAAGAAGAAGAATTGCGAAGAAGAAGAAGAAGAATTGCGAAGAAGAAGAATTGCGAAGAAGAAGAATTGCGAAGAAGAAGAATTGCGAAGAAGAATTGCGAAGAAGAAGAAGAAGAAGAAGAAGAAGAAGAAGAAGAAGAAGAAGAAGAAGAAGAAGAAGAAGAAGAAAGAAGAAGAAGAAGAAAGGATTGCGAAGAAGAAGGATTGCGAAGAAGAAGAATTGCAAAGAAGAAAAGTTTGAAGAAACATTTGAAGGAGAAGAATTTGAAGAAGAATTTGAAGAATGCGAAGAAGAAGTAGAATGAGAATTTGAAGAATGCAAAGAAAAAGTAGAATGAGAAGAAGGAGAATGCGAAGACGAAGAATGCGAAGAAGAAAAAGAAGAATGCAAAGAAGAAGATGAAGAAAAGAATGTAAGCGCTGTACTAGAGGAAGACTGCTGTACTAGAGGAAGACTGCTGTACTAGAGGAAGACTGCTGTACTAGAGGAAGACTTCTGTACTATAGAAGACCGCTGTACTAGAGGAAGACCGCTGTACTATAGAAGACTGCTGTACTGGAGGAAGACTGCTGTACTATAGAAGACCGCTGTACTAGAGGAAGACTGCTGTACTAGAGGAAGACTTCTGTACTAGAGGAAGACTGCTGCACTAGAGGAAGACTGCTGGCTGTACTATAGGAAGACTGCTGTACTATAGGAAGACTGCTGTACTAGAGGAAGACTGCTGTACTAGAGGAAGACCGCTGTACTAGAGGAAGACTGCTGTACTAGAGGAAGACTGCTGTACTAGAGGAAGACTGCTGGCTGTACTAGAGGAAGACTGCTGTACTAGAGGAAGACTGCTGTACTAGAGGAAGACTGCTGTACTATAGAAGACTGCTGTACTAGAGGAAGGCTGCTGTACTATAGAAGACTGCTGCACTAGAGGAAGACTGCTGTACTATAGAAGACTGCTGCACTAGAGGAAGACTGCTGCACTAGAGGAAGACTGCTGTACTATAGAAGACTGCTGCACTAGAGGAAGACTGCTGCACTAGAGGAAGACTGCTGTACTATAGAAGACTGCTGCACTAGAGGAAGACTGCTGTACTAGAGGAAGACTGCTGTACTATAGAAGACTGCTGTACTAGAGGAAGGCTGCTGTACTATAGAAGACTGCTGCACTAGAGGAAGACTGCTGTACTATAGAAGACTGCTGCACTAGAGGAAGACTGCTGCACTAGAGGAAGACTGCTGTACTATAGAAGACTGCTGCACTAGAGGAAGACTGCTGCACTAGAGGAAGACTGCTGTACTATAGAAGACTGCTGCACTAGAGGAAGACTGCTGCACTAGAGGAGGAAGAATAGTGCTGCACCAGAAAGCAGAGAGGAGGGTAATAATAATAATAACAATAATAATAATAATAATAATAATAATGATAATAACAATAATAATAATAATAATAATAATAATAATAATACATGGAATATATATATATATAGCGCTATATCTTGCAGAAAAACAAATCAAAGCGCTTTATATATAGGGTATAGGCGAGAGGGTGGATGGAAGACAGAGAACTCCTCAAATGGTACCCACTTTTGTCTTTTCCTAATAATTATTGCTGGCGCGTCTAGCAAGGGTACGTCAGGCATGAATTATGCATGTGGAATCATCACCCAGACTGCTCGGCCTTCTGTGTAAGCGTGTGACTGATCGATTTTTCCTTTTTCTTTATATCCTCAATCTTCTGTCTTCTGTCGCCTTGCAACACCCACACACACACCCACGCCAGCCACCCACATAAGGTGTGTCTCTCCTGTGACATTTGGCCATGTCAAATTTGCACACAGAGAAAGCGCGACACATTACGCGCAGCTGTGAGGCAACCCACTGAACGATGTCCTGCCTTACCTTGATTGATGTTGGTTGACTTGAGAGTGTAGGGGAAAGTGTGATAACTTTTCTTGTTGTGATTGTGTTCTGATGCGCATCATGTTTTGAGATATTGTGTTGTGTGAAAAGAGTCTTGTAATAACAGACTAGTAAGCCTCCCCCCCTCACCCCGCCCTCCCTTCCATCCTCCCTCCCCATTCGTCCCATTGAGAAGAAAAGAATACATCACAGCATACAGCATCATTAAGGGAAATTGTAAGGGGGGTGAATGACCTTGGGGTGTGTGTGTGTGTGTGTTTGTGTGTGTGTGTGTGTGTGTGTGTGTGTGTGTGTGTGTGGTGTGTGTGTAGTGTGTGTGTGTGTGCAGTGTGTGTAGTGTGTGCAATGTGTGTGTATGTGTGTAGTGGGTGTGTGTTTTGGTGTGTGTGTATGTGTGCAGGGTAGTATAGTGTGTAGTGTGTGTGGTGTGTGTGCAGTGTGTGTAGTGTGTGTGTGTGTGCAGTGTGTGTGTAGTGTGTAGTGTGTCTGTGTAGTGTGTGTGTGTGTTACTGATGAAACCATAACACGATTAGTGGGAGTCAAATGTTGGTCAGACCATAACAATCTTTACAAAACGACCAGCTCCCACCCGCTCCGCTCCCCCCCCCCCCCCTCTCTCTCTCAAATGGTTTTTTGTTTTGGTTTTGGTTTCTTTGTTGATAGTCCCTAATCAGGGCAAGAGCCGGATGAAAAACAGTTTGTGCATGCTTATTCTGTAGCCCTTGAAAAATAAAGAAAGATGATGATGATGATGATGACGACGACGACGACGATATCATCATCATCATCATCATCATCATCATTATTATTATTTCTGTCTTAACGAATTATCTACACCTAATCAACGTTTTTGCTTTCATATAAGTGATATTCGTGTGCGTGTTGAGTGTATGTGTGTGTGTGTGTGTTTGTGTGCGTGTGTGTGTGCTTGCGTCCACGCACGCACGCACGCACGCGCGTGCATGTATGTGTATAGATATAGATAGATAGATAGATAGAGAGAGAGAGAGAGAGAGAGGAGAGAGAGAGAGATGAGAGAGAGAGAGAGAGATGAGAGAGAGAGAGAGAGTGAGAGAGAGAGAGAGAGGCCAACAGTAAATATAGTAACACCACACACACGACACAAACACGACATCCAAGGCAGTGATCTATCCACTCTCTGATGGTACAACACAACACACACTGCTCCCTTCACAGGTCTGTTCGCCATATTGCCCAATCCCTGTAATCATCGAGCTGTGTGGGAGGTGAGGTGGGAGGTGAGGTAGGAGAGAGAGGAGGTGGGAGGTGGGAGGGAGGAGAGGAGGGGATGGGGGTGGGTGGGTGAATCAATAGGCGTGGCAGAACGATCCCAAAACAGCCCTGCTCCCTAATTTTCCAACCCTCAGTGGCTGTCTCCAGGGATAGTGTTTCTGCCGCACAGCCATTATTTCATCAAATTGCCGTCAACAAGAGATCGACCGTGTTTGTGATTTGTGTCGTCAGCCAGTATAAATGACAGGGACTAGTTGGTAGTAGCCTGTTGTGTTTCTGCTGAAGTAGTATCGTGTGTTGTGTGTGTGTGTGTGTGGGGGGGGGGGGGGGTTGGTGGTGGTGGTTGGTGGTGGTTGGTGTGTGTGTGTGGGGGGGTAAGGGGGTGTACATATATGTTTGTTATGTTTGTGTATTGGGGGGGAGGTTGGGTGTTGTGGTATATATATATATATATATATATATATATATATATATATATATATATAATATATCAGAAAAAATGGTGGAGGAAAAACAAGTGCAGGTAACCAGTTACAACTTCAATCTCATCATCAAGATGATTTTTGTCCAAGATTCGAAAAGGAAAAAAAATCCTTACAAGATAAAAATCGTTGAAGGCAGCATTCGAGGAATTATTTAGTAAGGATCATACCTTAAGTCTGACCAGACTGGAGTTTCGGCTCTTGGTTGAGCACTCCTAATACACACACACACACATCATACCACATGACTGTTTGTACACACACACACACACACATACACCACATACCTAAACACACGCTAACAACCCCCCCACCCCACCCACCCCCCACACACACAAACACACACACATATAATCCAATCAAACCCATTTCTGACAAAAATCTATTTTGAGCGCAAAAGCGGATTGCAGAAGTATGGATGAAAGCAGATTGTCCAGCAGGGAGCACTTAGAGAGAACAGAGAAATCCAGACAATTTACTGTCTCTCTCTCTCTGTGGAATTCAACAACATTGCTGTGATGCTAAAACAGAATTTGTGGTCTAGAAAGTATCCATTTGGCAGGGAAGAAAGAGGGGGGGAGGGGAGGAAGGGGCTGAGTGGCGGGGGGGGGGGGGGGGGAGAAGGGAAGGGGGGTCGGTGGGAGGATAGCCGAGAGGTTAGAGCATCAAGGAGCTATTCAGTAAGGATCATCTTGCCTTTAGCCTGACCTGACAAGAGTTCTTGGTTGAGCATTCTTCATACACACAGGATCTGACGGGTCAGGTTCGAGCCCACCGAGGCGCCTGCTCGAGATTTTTTTTTTTGTGGGGGGAGGGGGGGGGGGGGGGGCGGAGGGGGAAGAGGCTGTGGCGGGTGGGTGGGTGGGGGGGTCATCCTTCCTATTGGCACAAAGTGCCTTACTCCTCTGAAATACGGAATGGGTTTTAACGTGTGTGTGCAAGCTGTTCTGCGTGCGTTTACGCACAGAGAACATCAGTTCATAGTCTCGTCCGAAGTGATCCTCAAGGGATTGGAGTCCTTGTCCACAGCGGAATAACCAATAGATGACAAAACTGACAAACTCGCTTATGTATGGGGACTTGATGTAAAAAAAAAAATCAAACACATGAGTGCTTATTCTTGTATCGTCGAAAAAAAGAATAAAAGAAAAAATGCTGCGGTTTTCAAAGTTTGACACACACACATTTTTATTTTTATTTTTATTTTATTGTATTCTTTTATATCGAGGATAATGGAATAAGCACTTATGTACTTTTTTACATCCAGTCCCCGTGTGTATGCGGTTTTGTAAATTGTCATCTGTTCCCACCGGCACACAATGGCCTACTCTTACGAAAAGCGGAACAGGATTTTAACGTGTGCGCAAGACGTTCTGCGTGCGTTCGCACACGGGGCCTAGGTTTATAGTCTCATCTGAAGGATATTTATGCACATGTGTAACTGTCAGCTTACAGGTTACACAAGCATCCCTGTCCTTATCCACATCTGAATAATAAAAAAGCCTTTTGTGTCCTTTCGCTACTAAATCTGCAGAGACAATTTTCCCCCTACTTATTTAACTTCAGCCTCCTGGCAATATTTATACAGAGTATATTCAAGAAGCTGGTTGTCAAATCTTCAGTGACGCGCCTACAGTGTACAAGACTATGGGATAGGTGAAAGTGAAGATGATGGAAGACAACTGTGGTATATTTGGGTATATTGGGGATTCTGCACTCGTTATAGCAGCTTTTGTGGGCAGAGCCAGAGAGAAAGACGCATGGTCACTGCCAATAAACTATCAACCATTGACCTGTTCTTATAGTATAGCTGCGTGCATGCTTCAGCTTCTACACAGAGGGAGAGAGAGGGGGCATGGGGAGAGAGAGGGGGGGGAAGATGGGGAGGGAGAGATAAAGAGAGGGAGAGGGATAGAGAGAGACAGAAACAAAGACAGACAAGGACAGAGCCACACTGAGAGAGACAGGGACAGGTATTAATACACACACGACACACACACTGCACATACAACACAACACACACACACACACACACACACACACACACACACCACACACACACACACACACACACACACACACACACACACGAACACACACAAAGGAAAGCAAGAGAAAGTGTACTCTGCAAAAGTTGTGAACAAAAAATAACAATCACCATCCCACCCCACTCAACCCCACCTCCGACCACCTCATACACTCACACATGTCTGCTTCCATACACCAACATGTATATTAACACACCATTTCTCTCTCTGTCTCTCTCTCAATCTGTTTCTCTCTCAGTCTGTCTGTCTGTCTGTCTGTCTGTCTCTCTGTCTGTCTCTCTCTCTCTCACTCACACACACACACTCACTTCCTTTTTCTATCCATTCGGTTTATTCATTCATATATCTATGTATTTATCTACAAGTCAGTTTGCAGGTTATACAAGCCTCCACTGACCTTATCCACAGCGCGATAATCAGAAAGCCTCTTGTGTCCTTGGCTACCAAATCTGCAGAGACAATGTCCCCCTACTTCATCAACTGAAGCCTCCTGGTAATAATTATTTTGCACAGAGCGGATTCAGACCTCCTGTGTCTCTTCCATTATCATAACAACAACAACAACCTCGGCTGCACTCTGCAGAATGGTGCTATCTATACATACTGACCGCTGTACGGACACAATAATAATATTAATAATATTAATATAATATTAATATTGATTATGGATCTTATCTCTGAGAGTGCTTGTGATTAATCAGGGGGATGGGAGGGGTGGGTGGGGGTCATTAAATGGGAAAGATTGACGTCCTTGCCAAAGCCTGTCTCTTTATTATTATTTTTTTGCTTTAAGGAGTTTAATGGTTGGAAAATGATGATGAAGTGTTCGTTAGGATTTGATCAGATAGAACACAGACATAATATACACACATGGACACACACACATGTGTGAGCATACATGTGCATACACACATGTATGTACATAAACACGCACGCACATACACACATATTGACACACACATATACAGACAGACACACTAACTTAAACACACAGAGAGATACAAACACAGAAACAGACCGAGATACACACACACACACACACACACACACACACACACACACACACACACACACACACACACACACACACACACACACACACACACACACACCTGCTTTCATATGCCATCATGTACATTAACACACTAGCATTCTGTGTGTGTGTGTCTGTCTGTCTGTCTGTGTGTGTATCTGTCTGTCTGTATATATATATCTCTCTCTCCCTCTCTCTTCCTCTCTCTCTGTTTTATTTATTCATTCATATATCTATGCTTTTGTTGACAAGTCAGCTCACAAGTTATACAAGCCTCCCCTGACCTTACCCACAGCGGAATAATCAAACAGCCTCTTGTGTCCTTGGCTACCAAATCTGCAGAGACAATGTCCCCCTACTTCATCAACTGCAGCCTCCAGGCAATCATTAATTTGCACAGAGTGGATTCAGACCTCCTGTGTCTCTTTCATTATCATAACAACAACAACAACCTCGGCTGCACTCGCAGAATGGTGCTATCTATACATACTGACCGCTGTATGGACACAGTAATAATATTAATTATGGATCTTTTCTCTGAGAGGGCCTGTGATTGATCTGGAGGGTGGAGGTGGATGTGGTCATTAAATGAGAAAGGTTGATGTCCTTGCTGAAACCAGTCTCTTCTTTGCTTTTGCTTTAAGGAGTTGAAATGTTGGACAAAATGATGCATGACGTGTTTGTTAGGATTTGATCAGATTGAGCATACATGCATTCAGAAACAGACAGACAGACATAACTACAGACACACACATGCATGCATACACGCATGCATGCGTGCACACACACACACACTCATGCATGCATGCACGCATGCACACACATATCATGCGCATGCATGCACACACACACACACAAACTCAAACACACACATAGAGCACACATACACACTTAGCCACCCTACTCCCCTAACTCAACTGCATAAGTCACATCAAAGTTCCATTTCTCAACAAGTCATACTATAACTCCAGGTGCTGTATGTGAATGCACGCTTCACGCATAATACTGCAGTTAGCAAAAGTTTGGCAACAGGCAGACGAAATGTAGAATCTACTCCTGTGGAGATGCCAGCGGCCTGTCAGAATACAATGTCATCCCCACCTTCTAGAAATTCTGTGCTAGCAATTCCCCCTTTTCTATCCTTCCCCTTCTTTCTTCCTTATTCTTTTTCCTGTCATCTACTTCTCATCTATTTTTTGCCTCCTTGGTCCATTAGCCTGGTTGTTGTTTTTTCAAGATAGTCTTAAAAGATAGCTATTCTCTCCCAGTCTGAAGTTGGATGCGCTAGGCCTGACTTGTCAGGCGCTTAACGGCAGCACAATGCATTTGTGCTCAAATGACAGAAAACAATAGTTGCTGTCTGAGCGTTTGAATAACAAGAAGAAGAAGAAGAAGAAGAAGAAGAAGAAGAAGAGAGAAGAAGAAGAAGAAGAGAAGAAGAAGAAGAAAAGAATTTGAAGAAGAAGAAGAAGAATTGAAGAAGAATTGAAGAAGAAGAAGAAGAAGAAGAAGAAGAAGAAGAAGAAGAAAAGAACAAGAAGAAGAAAAGACAAGACGAAAGAAAAAGGAAGAATGTAGAATCTGTATGAATACATCAGTATTTTAATCTCTTTTATTTTACCTATTGTACATTTTCATTTTTAAAAAACCCCAACAAAATCATCATCAACAACAGACAATCTTTTTCAATCCTGGACTAAAGCTCCGAGGTTGACCAATAACGACATTTTTTTCCTATTACCACCACTCCCTCCCCCTTCCGCCCCCTCCCTCCTCCTGATCATTCAGGTAGCCGCATTCCGACCTCAGAGAATAACGACAGACACATACAAAAAACCCACTCTAGCCCCTTGATCTGAATCAGCATAGGCAATTTCCTCCTAATTAACCTTAGGACCAGAAGTTCCAGATCTCCTTGTAGCTACAAAAGCCGACTGTTTTGTACCATACCATACCATACCACACCATACCATACCATACCATACCATACCATACCGTACCGTACCATACCATACCACACCAAACCATACCATACCATACCATACCACAATACATACACAACATACCATACCATACCATACCATACCATACCGTACCACAACATACCATACCATACCATACCATACCATACCACACCACACCATACCATACTATACCATACCCTACCATACCATACCATACCATACGGGCGGATTGTTGTGTGTAGACTTTTGGCTGTACAACAGACACAATAGAAAGGCTTTCCAAGGGTTTTCTTGCAATAGGGGGATAGTTAATTAAAAGCGAAGGGTGAACAACCTTACCTTACCACGTCCTATTCTTTTAGGGCTAAGAAGCTTTTCTCTTTTTTTTTTAAGGATGAAGTGAGTGATTAATGAAAAAGTAATACAATAGACCCGTTCTTCTCCCTCTCTCCCTCTTCCCCCCCTCTCTATCTCTTTCTCTCTCTCTCTCTCTTTCTCTCTCCATCTGCTCTCTCTGTGCCTCTGTCTCTGTGTCTGTCTGTGTCTGTCTGTACCTATCTATCTCTGTCTCTGTACCTCTGTCTCTGTGTCTCTGGCTCTGTCTCTGTGTCTCTCTCTGTCTGTCTGTCTGTCTCTGCCTGTCTGTCTGTCTGTCCCTCTGTCTGTCTCTGTCTACCTGTCTGTCTGTGTCTCTCTCTGCCTCTGTCTTTGTTTCTCTGTCCGTATATCCGCCTGTCTGTCTGTCTCTGTCTGTCTCTGTCTATCTGTCCATCTGTCTGTCTGTCTCTGTCTGTCTGTCTGTCTCTGTCTGTCTGTCTGTTTCTCTCTCTCTTTCTCACTAAGTTCTCTGTTCTCTGGAAAAAAAATAAGCCAGAGGTTTATAGACATAGCTGCGAAACAAATAAGAAAACCGCATGTACACGGAGACCAGTTGTAAAGAGAACCACTTGAATGCTTATTCCATAATCCTCGAAATAAAAGAATAACTAAATAAGAGAAAGAATAAATACTACCCCTTCTCTCTCTCTCTCTCTCTCTCTCTCTCTCTCTCTCTCTCTCTCTCTCTCTCTCTCTCTCTCTCTCTTCCAAAGCACTTTAACAGACTTTTTGAACAGCACACAGATTATTCAATAAAGGGGTGTAAACACAAACACTTGCAGAACCCTTCATTTTAAAAGCCGTCCACTTTTCAATGCCCCCTTTGATGACACATCAAGGGGAGAGAGAGAGAGAGAGAGAGAGAGAGAGAGAGAGAGAGAGAGAGAGAGAGAGAGAGAGAGAGAGGAGAGAGAGAGAGAGAGAGAGAGCGAGAGAGGACAGACAGACAGAAAAAAACAGACAGAGAAACAGAGAGAGAGACAGAGACATACAGACATACAGACAGAGACAGAAGATAGAGAGAGACATACAGACAGACAGATAAACAGACAGACAGACAGAGACAGAGAAACACAGAAAGAGACAGAGACAGACAGAAAGAGACAGAGACAGACAGACAGAGACAGAGACAGAGAGAGAAAGAGAGATAGAGAGAGAGAGAAAGACAGAGAGAGAGACATACAGACAGACAGACTTACAGACAGACTTACAGACAGACTATAGTGGACAGGAGAAAGACAAATATAAGGACACAGAACAAAGAAAAACAAGATAGTGAATAGGTTAAAAAAAAACCCACCCAACAACAACAAACACACAAATTACAACACGGGAGAAAAAAAAACAAATACAAAAACAACCAACCAAAGAAACTTGCAATAAGGACAAAAACAAACACAAAAAAGAACAAATAAACAAATTGCCATAGGGAAGAAAACAAACATGCACACAAACCACGGAACAGAAATGTTTTAACTGTAAGAAAGAGAAGATAAAGAGAAGAACGTAAAAACACAACCCCCAAAAACACATACATAACCTTAAAACAGAGAGATGAAACAAGAAAATAAGAACAGAAAAACCGAAGTAAATCAACACACACACAAATTTACGGGAAATGGGCCTGGAGATTACTTGTTAAAATCTAAAGGCAAATTCGATAAAATTAATACGAAAATCTTAACGAAGAGATAGCCAAAGAAATTAACTAAAAAGGTGTCTTTAAAGGAAGAGAAAACCAGACAATAGGTCAAAGGAGAAGAAAAAAAGAATGAAGAGGAGGAGGACATGATGATGATGATGATGATGATGATGATGATGATGATGATGATGATGATGATGATGATGATGAAGTAAAGAAAAAGACGAAGACTTAAAAAGAGAAGAAGAATGCAAAGGAGAAGAATGCAAAGAAGAAGAATACAAAGCAGAATTCAAAGAAGAAGAATGTAAAGAAGAAGAATGCAAAAAGAAAGAGAATGCAAAGAAGAAAGAAGAAGAAGAAGAAGAAGAAGAAGAAGAAGAAGAAGAAAGAAGAAGAAGAAGAAGAAGAAGAAGAAGAAGAAGAAGAAGAAGAAGAAGAAGAAGAAGAAGAATAATGCAAAGAGGAAGAAGAAGAAGAAAAAGAAGAAGAAGAAGAAGAAGAAGAAGAAGAAGAAGAAGAAGAAGAAGAAGAAGAAGAAGAAGAAGAAGAAATATGCAAGAGGAAGAAGAAGAAGAAAAGAAGAAGAAGAAGAAGAAGAAGAAATATGCAAAGAAGAAGAAGAAGAAGAAAAGAAGAAATATGCAAAGAGGAAGAAGAAGAAGAAGAAGAAGAAGAAATATGCAAAGAAGAAGAAGAAGAAGGAGAATGCCAAGAAGGAGGATAAAAAGGAGAAGAATGCCTAGAAGAAGGAGAAGAAGAAGAAGAACAACAACAACAACAGCAATAACAGCAGCAGCAACAACAACGACATTAAGAATGACACTGACAATAACAACGACACATTATTTTGTGTCAAACATAAAGAAACCCTTGAATATTAAAACAACTCAAGTGAAAAATGGATATAGAAATATATTTACAGCATTAGAATGGCATAAAATAATAATACCCTCAGGTCGCAAAGGCTTCATCAAATCCCAATGAACCAAACCCCGTGGAATAAAAAGATTACCACTCAGAAGGCATGACAGACAGACAGATAACGATACAGAGGTACTGACTGACAGACAGACAGTAAGACCGACAGAAAGACAGGTAGACAGACAGAGAGACAGGCAGACAGACAGAGAGACAGCTTAACAGGCAGGAACGGAATAGTATAGATCTTTTTTTCTTCTTTTTTTTATCTCTCGAACACAAAAAAATGAATTCTTCTTGTTGTTCTTGCTATTGTATTTTTCATGTTCTTTTGTCTCTCCCGTTGACCTTGCTCTTGGTTTTCTTCTTTATTTTGTCTTGGTCTTCTTGTTCTTGTTCTTGTTCTTGTTCTTCTTGTTCTCTGTTCTTCTTGTTCTTCCTGTTCTCCCTGTTCTTCTTGTTCTTGTTCTTGTTCTTGTTCTTCTTGTTCTTGTTCTCGTTCTTGTTCTTCTTCTTCTTCTTCTTCTTCTTCTTCGTCTTCTTCTCCTCCTCCTCCTCCTCCTCCTTTTCCTTCTTTTTTTCCTTCTTCTTTTTCGCAATTCGCAATTCTTCTTCTTCTTCTTCTTCTTCGCGTTCTTCTTGTTTGCAATCTTCTTTGCATTTTTTTGTATTGTTCCTGTTTGTTGTTGTTGCTGCTCTTCTTCTTCTTCTTCTTCTTCTTCTTCTTCTTCTTCTTCTTCTTCTTCTCCTCCTCTCCCTCCTCCTCCTCCTGTTGCTGTTGTTGTTCTCTTCCTCCTCTCCTCCTCCTCCTCCTCCTCATTCTTTGCATTCTTCTTCCTTTTTTTAACTGGCAGTCATCAGATACCGCACTGTTGAGGTGTTCACAAAAATGTAATCTTTACATTTTTTTTTATTAGCTTCAAGCCCAAACCAAAGTTTTTGCTTGTTTATCATTTGTATGTTTGTTTATTCATTTGTATGTTTGTTCTGCAAAAATGCTTTGACAAAAATGTAGCTGAATATAAACGCGGGGTATCAGACACCGTCTCTCTCCCACGCCAAAGTCGATGCATGATGGGCCGCAGAGGCTTCTCTTGTCAGGCGCTTAACGGCAGCCCAGCCCAGCCCAACCCACTTTCGCTCATAGCACCAGACAATAATTGCTGTCTGAGCGTTCAAGAAAAAATCCCAACAAAAAACCCAAGAAGACACCCTCAACAGACTAATAGCAGGGGTGGAGCATTAGCATTAACAAGGGCAAGAGATTTGACTGAAAACGTGGTCGTGGGTCGCTCGATTGCAACGCAATTCTTGACTGAATCGAGATAAAAATAGCAAAGGGAGAGACCATGAAACCTGGCAGGTTGCTATAGGGACGGTGATTCTTGAATGAAGATGACCTTCAGCTCTGATCTGATCAGGAATTCCTAAAACATGGACCATCACGATTGTAGACCTTTGCTCTTCAGTAACAAGCAGATGTAAAAAAAAAAAAATGCTAGCGTTCTGTCGGAAAGTTATGTGTGTGAAGGAGGACCATAAAAAGAACAGCTAATGAAAACGAAGAGGTGGACGAGGGAAAAAATAATCATAGTGATGAAGAAGAAGAATACAAAGAAGAAGAAGGAGGAAGGAAGAGGAGGAGGAGGAGGAGAAGGAGGAGGAAGAGAAGGAGGAGGAGGAGAATGCAAAGACGAAGAATGCAAAGAAGAAGAATGCAAAGAAGATAAAGAAGAAGGAGGAGGAGGAGAGGGGGTTTTGGGAAATGGGGAAAAACAAGACTACCAACAAGAAGAATACAGAGAAGAAGAAAACTGCAAAGAATGCGAAGAAGGCGAAGAAGGCGAAGAAGGCGAAGAAGAAGAATGCAAAGATTGCAAAGAATTCATATTAGAAGAAGAAGAAGAAGAAGAATTGCGAAGAAGAAGAAGAAGAATTGCGAAGAAAAAGAAGAATTGCAAAGAAGAAGAAGAAGAATTGCGAAGAAGAAGAAGAAGAATTGCGAAGAAGAAGAAGAAGAAGAAGAAGAAGAAGAAGCAGCAGTAGTAGTAGTAGTAGTAGAAGAGAGACTGACACACACACATACATGCATACATACATCATACGTCATACATGCATACATATATACATGCATACATACATACATCATACGTCATAAATACATACATACATACATACATACATACATACATACATACATACATACATACATACATACATGCATGCATGCATGCATGCATGCATGCACAGATTATACATACTCTTATACAACAAAAGTCGATACAAAACCTTTAATGCTACCTGAAATCGATGGACGTAAAACGAACTCAGAATACACAGTTAAAGAGAAACGCGGGGAAAACTTGTGTTTAGATAATTCTTCCTTTACCTTTCTTGTATAGCCATGTGTGGACTCGTCTGGCACATCTCCAGAGTGTTACTGACTGACTGGCTGGTGCATCGATTGGTCGTCTAGTTATCTGGTTGATTTGATAAATATTGGTGTTGTGGTTTTTGTAATTATTTATTTTTATGCTGTTCTTTTGTTTGTGTAGTTTTCGTTTGTGTTTGGCCGAGGATGTTTTCACGTAGCTATGCAGTTTCAGGCAAAAATGAGTTTGTTCTGCATTCTTATTTGTGTTTTTGTTTTTGGTTTCTCAGGTTTTGTGAATGTTCAAGGAATACAGGGTCAACTAGTTCTAAATGACATTAATTCCTATATATTTGTTACAGTTTCACTCACCGTGTATTTTGGGGGGGCATGAAATTCTGGCTGCAAGAGCTTATCACTACAAAAGCCGTACCAACTTTTTTCTTCTGTCTCCTTGTGTACCTGTGCATTGATAAGCGCAGAATGAGATAAGATATGTTGGTCATCCAAACTGAAACCATAAACAAATCTGATTATTATTGTTTTACAAAGCAAGGCTGGGAACAGAAGGAAAAGAGGCAGATCACCAACGTTCTACATTGCCAGCATCAGAGATCAGTAGTCTGGGAGGGCTACAGAAGATCGTAGGACTCAGCAGAGGAAGAGAAAGATTGCAAACTCTGATGACATTGTGTGGAGCTTCTACCGTCAACAGCCGGTTATGGAGACAGATGACAGGGGTGTTTGTTTCCCTTGGAAAGTGGCACTTTCTGTATATTTTACCAAGGACAATTCTCTTGCTGCTATGTTTGCTTTCTGCGCTGATTTTGTTTGTGTCGCAGGGAACGTCAGTTCATTGTTTCATCCAAAAGTCTAGCACCAAGCCCACTGCTCAAACCGTTAAGGATGGAAAGAACAATTCGATTTAAACAGGAATCAGTCCTCTCGTCTAGTCTAGTACATTACTTCTTGACCACCAATTCACCATCATCGTACGTATTTCTTTTTGTAAGTCAGCACAAGATACTTTTCTCTATCATATTCCTACTTGACATTATCATGCTTACCATGAATATCAGCTCCTCTTACTTTGCGGATCAAGCATTTTTTTTCTCTCTTCTTTAACCTCCCCCCCCCCCCCCAAATGACCCTAACTATCTGTGTTCTGTGGATTGGTAAATCTCAGTACAGAAAAGCACTGGCAGGATCAGGATGGCTGAAGTACTCCGATGGACCGTGAGCAAATCCTGATTGATGTCTGCAGCTTAGAACAGGGCTTAGAGCTCTGAACCCTGTCAAGAACAGGAGCAGGAGGGATCGATTTCTTTGTCACCGGTCCTGTTCAATCAGTTTTTGTTCCCTAGGCGGGTTGGCTGAATGGCTTGCAGTGTAGAGGAGCTTCAGTGTCTATTGTTGGGTAAAAGTGGGTGTAGTTTCATCTTAGCCATGATTTCAGTCTCACTGTGTGCTGATTGCAAGCTTTCTTTCGTCAGGATTCTTTGTTCGACCTGTCAACAGGTCTCACACTGTGCTTCATGCAGGGTTTCTTGGCCTGTCAAAAACTGCACACTGTCCAGCTTGCAATGTTTCTTGGTCTGTCAACCTTAAAATGTGCATCTTGCGGGTTTCTTGGCCTGTCAACAACCTTAAAATGTGCATCTTGCAGGGTTTCTTGGTCTGTCAACAACCTTAAAATGTGCATCTTGCAGGGTTTCTTGGCCTGTCAACAACCTTAAAATGTGCATCTTGCAGGGTTTCTTGGTCTGTCAACAACTTAAAATGTGCATCTTGCAGGGTTTCTTGGCCTGTCAACAACCTTAAAATGTGCATCTTGCAGGGTTTCTTGGCCTGTCAACAACCTTAAAATGTGCAGCTTACAGGGTTTCATGGCCTGTCAACAATCTCAAACTGTGCATCTTGTAAAGTTTTTTGGCCTGTCAACAATCTCACACTGTCAACAAATTCAAACTATGCATAATGCAAAGTTTTTTGGCCTGTCAACAAACTGACACTGTGCATAATGCATGGTTTCTTGGCCTGTCAACAATCGCACACTGTGCATAATGCATGGTTTCTTGGCCTGTCAACAACATCACACTGTGCATAATGCAAGGTTTCTTGGCCTGTCAACAACATCACACTGTGCATAATGCAAGGTTTCTTGGCCTGTCAACAACACCACACTGTGCATAATGCAAGGTTTCTTGGCCTGTCAACAACACCACACTGTGCATAATGAAGGTTTCTTGGCCTGTCAACAACACCACACTGTGCATAATGCAAGGTTTCTTGGCCTGTCAACAACATCACACTGTGCATAAGCAAGGTTTCTTGGCCTGTCATCAATCTCATCTGTGTATCTTGCAAGGTTTCTTGGCCTGTCAACAATCCCACACTGTGCATCTTGCAAGGTTTCTTGGCCTGTCAACAATCTCACACTGTGCATCTTGCAATTTTCCTTGGCCTGTCAACAATCTCATCTGTGCATCTTGCAAGGTTTCTTGGCCTGTCAACAATTCCAAACTGTGCATCTTGCAAGGTTATTGGCCTGTCAACAGTTTCACTCAACGCATTGTTCAAAGTTTCTTTTGTCAGGTTCTCTTTTTTCTTTTTTGGGCCCGACACCAGTATCACTCAGTACGTTCTGCATGTGTTTTATTTGACAGTTTCTTTTTCGTGGCCAATCATCAATATCACTCTGTTGCAAGCTTTCTTTTGCTAGGTTTTTCTTTTTTGGCCTGTCACTAATCTCATTCTGCTGCAAAGTGTTGTTTTTATTTTTGGGGGGATGGGCAGGTTTTTCTTTGGCCTTTCATCAGTTTCACCCTGTTGCATCTCACAAGGTTTCGTTTGTCAGGTTTTCTTTTGCCAGGCAATAATCTTACTCTATCGAAAGATTTCTTTTGCTAGGTTTCTTTAGCTAGGTTTCTTTTGCAAGGTTTCTTTTAACCTGTCATCAATGTCACTCTGTTGCATGTTGCAAGGTTTCTTGTGCAAGGTTTCTTGTGCAAAGTTTTGTTTGCAAGGTTTCTTGTGCAAGGTTTCTTTTGTGATGTTTATTTTGCAAGGTTTCTTTTGCAAAGTTTCGTTTGCAAGGTTTCTTGTGCAAGGTTTCTTTTGCAAGGTTTCTTGTGCAAAGTTTCTTTTGCAATGTTTCTTTTGCAGAGTTTCGTTTGCAAGGTTTCTTTTGCGATGTTTATTTTGAAAGATTTATTTTACAAGATTTCTTTTGCAATGTTTGTTGGCCTGTGATCAATTTCACACTGTCCTTCTCATAATGATTCTTCTGTCAGGTGTTTTTTCGGGGGAGCGGGAGGAGCTGTCACCAACATCACTCTGTGCATCTTTGAAAAAAACATTTTCTTGGCCTGGCTTCTCAGCCTACAACCTGATATTGTGTGGCAACCAGTGGGTTTTAGGTAGTTGATCTTTAGTGTATGTGTAGGTGTGTGTGTGTGTGTGTGTGTGTGTGTGTGTGTGTGTGTGTGTGTGTGTGTTTGTGTGTTTGCGCGTGTGTGTGTTTCTGTGTTTACTTAAAGTTTCAATGTTTCCAAAACAGTATCACAGCGTGGACAACGTCTTAAACACCCATTTCACGCCCACGTTGAAAATTCACTTAGCCGCTGACTGATCAGTTGCATGACTCTATCTTCTGGTGAAAGCTCGGGCGCATGTTGAGTAGATTACATTTTCCAGAAGGTGACCAACCGGTAACTTGATTACGGGATCTTGCACGTGCATAGCTTTCTCGATGGTTTGTGTGTGTGTGTGTGTGTGTGTGTGTGTGCCTACACACTTACGCACCGCCCTCAACATGCTGGCCCCTTTGAGATCTCTGACGCTTCGCTCTCCTTCGATCACTTAAGGTTATGGGACACCTTTACCTTTACTTTACTTACACACAAAGGGTTTAAAACATGCGCATAACTGTATTTCAATAACCTGAGAGATTGAAAAAACAAAATCACGCACTTTATTTTCCACTATTTTCCAGGTACCTGCGAACATTTGAAATAATTATGCGATTCTTTGTTTTAGTATCATTATGACATGAAGCGGTTTTTGCCTCAACAGTGTGGATAGTGAGCGTGGTTTTCGATAAGAATTTTTTGGGGGTCAAGAGGTATGTTACAGAAACAATTAAAAATAAAATCCCGTGATCTTACCAGATGAAACCCCCTCTATCAAATAAACAAACAAAAAAACCCCGAAACAAACAAAACAAAAATAAACAAACTGACTGATCGGGAGCAGAAAAAGGATTATTCCTGCAGGTAACAGAAACAATTCAAGAATTGCAGATTTCACTGGTCATATCTTCATGTTTGTACGCATGTCAAACGTAGACCATAACAGTAGACATTGACAGAGGGATACTGGCAATGGAGATGAGATGTTTCAGAGAGAGAGAGAGAGAGAGAGAGAGAGAGAGAGAGAGAGAGAGAGAGAGAGAAGACAGACAGACAGACAGACAGACAGACAGAGACAGAGACACAAAGAGACAGACAGTCAGGTAGAGAGAAAGAGAAGAGAAGAGAAGATATATATATATATATATATATATATATATATATATATATATATATATATATATATATAATAGATCAGAGAGAGAGAGAGAGAGAGAGTACAAACTGTGTGTGTGTGTGTGTGTGTGTGGAGGGGGGGGGGGGCGTGTGCACGTTTTTGTGTATGTACATCTGTGTGCCTGTGCGCTTCCAGGCGTGTGCAGCTGCTTGTTTTTCTTTTGTTTAGCAAAACTAAACAACTGTTATCTTCAACTATGTCTATGAGTCCATCTGGGCATCCCCCCCAACAACAATATCATCATCGCCCAAGACGACCTCAGGACAGAAACAGCAGTTCACACAAAAGCTTCCTAACGACAAACTAATGCACTGTTGGCCTCAACGCCTCGCCAAGGGGAAGCCATCCACAAACGCAGCACGTGACCGGAATCGTTCTGACAGGAAGCGGAAAAGGATTATAGGGGGAGGAGAAGAAGAGAGGAGACTTGGCATCGTCTTCCTCATCAAGACTCTCTGTCTCCTCAGAGTGCAATCATTTGAATATTATAGATTTTTCTGTGAAGGGGTGGGAAGAAAAGATGGTTTCGCTGATGGTTTGGTTAAGTGGCTGCCTGGTTGAGTTGGTGGTTGGCTGGTACATTGGTAGGCTAGGTTGCTTGGTTGCTTGGTTGGTAGGCTGATTGGCTTATTGATTGATTGATTGATTGACTAGTTCTGTTGACTGGACGGTTTATTGATTGGTTCATTTATTAATTGTTTGATTGACTCAATAATGGGAAGCTACATTAGCTAGTTTGTCAGGTACTTCTAAACATTTTTTAAAGTCTTGCTGAGCTTGCTAGTAAATTCGGGGAGAGAAGCCTGAATTTCACGTAGAGAAATCTCGTGACTTAAAGAGGTATAAAAAAAAATTCTCAGCCTGCAAGGAGTCAGTTATATAGACATAAAAGACAGAAAATAAAACAAAAACAGGTAGTCTTTTCTCATAACTTTTTTACAATTCAGACGCACAAATGCGAACAACAGATACTTATACTATGAATGCATCAAACGCTCCTCATCCATCACACAACCTGTCAAACTTTCCTGCCTAGTCTGTACGAAATTCTTCCATTGAAGGTTGGCTTGTGCAGGCTTAGCTTCACTCTTTAGCATTCCTGTAATTCTGCTATTTGCAGATCCGGGCTTGAGTTACATATTCAGGACATGCCTGCGTTTATCAATTCATATCAAGCGTTTAGAGCATTGATAGGCGCAGATTGAGATAGATTGACCATGCAAACAGAAACACACACACACACACGCACGCACGCACACACATTTGGGATGACAACAGTTCTTTGAGGCAAGGTTGAGGGCAGAAGGAAAAGAGGCAGACCACCAACATCCTACATTGCCAGCATCACTGAAGTCAGTGATCTGAGAGGGCTACAGGAGATGGTAGAACGCAGCAGCGACAGAAAAAGATGGCGAGCCATGGTGGAATTGCGTGGAGCTCCTACCGTCGATAGTGTCGATTGAAACGGTTCACAGATAAAACAGGACAATTGACAAGTAAAGCCTAAATATAACAACAAACCTAAGATGATGGAATAGAGAAACTGGGAAAGCAAGAAGGTAGAACATAAAAGCACAGAAAAAAGGAAATAGGGGAAATAATCTGCTTGCACAGGATGTCTTAGAAGTGCGAATATTGCCATTTTTAAACAGTTTCCAAAACACACAAGCATCTGATGACGACAGTTCTTGAAGGTAAGGTTCAGAGTAGAAGAAAAAAGAAGCAGACCACCAACATCCTACATTACCAACATCACTGAGCTGAGATCAGTGGTCTGAGAGGGCTACAGGAGATCGTAGATATCAGCAGCGACATAGGAAGATAGTGAACCCTGGTGGCATTGCGTGGAGCTCCTAAGAATGACAGCACTGATGAAGACATTTGAAAATGGTTCCCACTATCACCATTGAGGCACAAGCTATCTGACTAGGCCACAGTCAGGTTAAAAACAGATAGATCAGTAGAAAAGAATATTTTTCGACTCAGTAAATATAAATTCCCAGTGCTTCAGTCGGCTCATTCGTCTAATCGTCCACCAGAATAGCTAAATTACCTTCTTAGGTTAAGTGAGTTAAGTTTAAAAGTATGCCAAAAGTTAAGTTGGTCAGCTTCCAAGCCAGCCAGCTAGTCAACAGAAAGGCAGACAGACAAAGTTCCACAGTCTGCGCTTCGTTCATTGTTTAGTTGCAATTCGTTTGTTCCTCAGCTGGGTCACTGATTGGCTAATCAGTTTAGGAGTTTATACTATATATACCAGGTCAGTAGGTTAGCTGCCTGATCAGTTAGTAGGTCAACTGGGTTGTTAGTGAATCACTTGATTAAATAGTTACCTTCCTAGTTATTTAGTTTAAGGACTATTTAATGGTTTTGTGAAAGAATGAGTGAGTGGATGAGTGAGTGTGAGTGATGGAGAGAGGGAGCAAGTCGTTCAATGACGAATTGTAGCTTCTACCTCCATTTTATATTATTCCGACATTGGGATTTTTCCTTGCATGTCTCTTTGTGCCCATTCATATGGGCCTTCTCTTTATTCAGCATACCTCACCTTGCATAATATGTTCCAAAATAATTCTAAAACAAAAACAAAAGATGATTTCGTACAAATTTGACTTTCCTTCATGTGTGCAGTTTTCTCATTCTAAAAGGTGTTTGCCCACCAAGCACTATGGTGATTGCTATTCATCACACACACACACGCACACAGAGTCAGATAGAAAAAAAACAGAGACAGAGAGAGTCCATCATCTAATGCTAGCTTTCAAGTTACAGATTTTTGACACATACGCAGGTATTTTTCCCCCAGGGGAATGTAAACCCAGAATTCAACATCCTTTGAATTATGCAGAATTAAACCTGTCATGTTTCTCTTTGATCTTACACCTAAACATGCACAAAGTACTTGTTTTGATACCAACTAGCTGCCAAAAATCTAAATTTTGCAAACCATGTTTTCAGGATCAAACAGAGAGAAAAAACCTAGAATGATATAAAAACTTCGAAAAAATGTCATGAAGAAAAAAAACCTAGAATTATATCAAAACTTCGCAAAAATGTAATGACTGAGTGTTGCCATGCCTAGGCAGAAAACCACCAGTCACATACAAACTTGTTCCCACTTACTCACCAAGCCAGAAAGGTACAGATGACGTCAGTGTTTGGGTGGCTCTCAAAAGTGACACATAACAATTGCAGGCTCCTGCAGTGCCTGCCTACACAGAAATAGCCATCCCTTTACTTAGTCCCTTGGTGACCCTGGTTGCAGGGAAATTCCTGCTATTTGTATTCTCCACTGCAGTCTCTGTCTGTCACGTACATGGTGAAGGGGAGAGGGGTAACTGCTAATGCAAGGTAGAGAGATAGTGTGTGGAAGGGGGTTATAGAGCAAGCAGGTAAACTAGGGTTTCAGTACAATGCTGATTTAGTTAAGACTAACGCAGATAAGTCTCTGATGTCTTGCTCTCCTTGAAGTTTCTTTTAACAGGGGAAGAAGGTAAGGACTGGTGAAATAAGTGACAAAAACATGCTACAGGCATTATGCCATTTTAGCCTGCTATGTGTTTGACAGGTCATTGTAAAAGAGCACCTCACGCAAACCGTTTGGTACAGACTATATCATGTACCACAACAGCTAGTTTACTTTTGCTTCTTTCAGAATTACTAACTTTGGCATATGGTGCCCATTTAAGCAGCCCCAATCACATCACTGCAGGCCAGTTCTGTTGCAAATCATATTGGTTTTAACAAAGAAAAATGTGTAAGAGAACCTGCTCCTATTTTCTCTATGATCATACCACAGTTTCACAAAATGTTGAACTTTATAAGCTATCTAGACAGCTATTGATTCTTCTTTCAATGGAATTGTGGAATCAAAAAGAAGAAAAGACTTACTAAAGCTTTTTAAGAAAAAAAATGAATTACTGGGTTTTATCATGTGAAGACTGTCAAATTCATCAATCGCAAACATTTTGCTCCCTGATCCACTACAAGAAAACCAAGTAAATGAGGTCAATGTTTGCCTAGCAATGTCAACATCGTTGTAGCCTTTACATTCCAGACTGCTGCCCACCCACACAGAAGTTGTCTTTTCTGTATATACCATCTCGTGACTCTCGTTCCTGAAAAGTTCCACAACTTACGTCTTCTCTTCCATATTCCGTCGTTGTGTGTATACAAAAGTTGAAGGGTTTTTCTTTATTGTGCCAATAGACAATAGAGGATGGGGTGTGGGGGTGAGTCTACAGAGTAAATCTGGTTTTAAAACACAATGCTAATCAATTTTGACTCACTTTCAAAGCACAATGCGTTAATCAATTTTAACTGACTCTCAAAGGAGGATGCTGATTAATTTTAACTCACCTGCAAATCACAGTCTGGCTGTCTTTGGAGTTTCTTTCAAAAGGTTAGAACTGATGGTGAAAGTAACCAGAACAGGCTGGTGTCATTTTAAGATCATCTCAGCCTGATGTATGTTTGACAAGTTATTGTAAAAGAGCAACTCACGCAGATCGTATGGTACAGTCTACATCCTGTACCTCCAGAAGGGTGAGTCTACTTTGCTTCTTTCATAATTACTAACCTTGGCATATGGTGCTCATTTAAGCAGCGCCAATCACATTATCGCAGGCCAGTTCAGTTGCAAGTAATATCGGTTTTATGAAAAGGAAAACAAGTTTAAAGAGAACCTGCCCACACTTGGTGTATGATTATACCACTGTTTCACAAAATGTCGAACTTTATAAACTATCTCGACACAACTTGAATTTGGTTTGATAATTGTGGGATCAAACAGACGACAAGACTTACTGAAACTTTTCAGAAAAAAACCCACCTCCAGAATGACTGGCTTTTACCATGTGGAGACAGCTAAATCCATCAATTACAAACTTTCTGCCCCCTTAACCACTACAAGAAAACCAAGTGAATGATGTCAATGTTTGCCTAGCAATGTCAACATCGTTGAAGCCTCTACATTCCAGACTGCTGCCAGCCCCCACACAGGCTGTCTTTCCTTTCTATACCCTCTAGTTCCTGAACAGCTCTACAACTTACGACTTTTCTTCCAGTTTCTGGTCGTTGTGTGTATATTGGAGTGGAAGGGGGTGGTTATTCTGGGTCAATAGAGGGTGGGAAGTGGGGGCAAATCTGCAGAGCTAATCTGATTTTAAAGCACAATGCTAATCAATTTTAACTCACGTTCAAAGCACAATGCCGATCAATTGTAACTCACATTCAAAGCAAAATGTTGATCCTTTTACATTATTTTCAAAGCACAATGATCAATTCAAATTACTTTCAAAACAAAGTTGATCAATTTTAACTCACTCTCAAAGCACAAAGTTGATTAGTTTTTACTAAATTCCAAAGCAGAATGATTAAGTTTTACTTCTTTTATAGCACTATGAATAATTTTAACTAATGTCAAAGCCTAGTGATTAATTTTAACTAACTTTCAAAGCACAATAATACGTTGTAACTAGTTTTTAAAACACAATGATCAATTTGAACCCAAAAAATCCCCCTTTCTGTTTGGTCTCTAAAACATATTTAAAAAATGTTAAACTCATTAAGCCATCTGCACAAAACAGGTCTCCTGTTTGCACTGAATTGTGAGATGAAACCAACAAAACAATTTCTTGACACTTTAGAAAACAGAGTCATTGTACTTTAATTGATATGGTGGGCAGAAGAAAAATACTTTCACCGATCACGCATAATACTTCTTCCACTTTACCTCCAAAAGAAAAAAAAACGAAGGTCGTCTATATTGGGTGGCAGGGCAAGTACCCTTTGTGACTTCTCGAAACTGAGGTGAAACCTATTACATTTCAGACTGCTGATCCTGCCTGCCTGCCTGCCCACGCAGAGTTAGTCATTCCTTTCTGTATTGCCTGGAGACTCAAGCTGCTGACATGTCCCCATCATTTGCCTCCTTTCTTTCAGTTCCGCAGGAGAGGAGTGGTGGTGGTGTGAGGGTAGGATTACCAAGCCAGCCAGTCAAAATAGGTTTCAACCCAGTGCCGATCAAGTTTGACTAACGTATATCGCAGAACAAAGCACTCTTGCTGTCTGGTTTGTGTTTAGGCTTCTTTTAACAGAACAGAGAGGAGTGGTGGTGGTCTGAGGGTAGGATTAGGAAGCGAGCAAGTCAAAATAGGTTTCAGTTCAGTGCTGATCAAGTTTGACTAACCTATAACCGGAAACCAAACACTCTTGCTGTCTGGTTTGTGTTTAGGCTTCTTTTAACAGAACAGAACAGAAAGTTCTTGCTGATGAAGAGGAGTAGTGGTGGTCTGAGGGTAGGATTAGAAAGCGAGCAAGTCAAAATAGGTTTCATTCCAGTGCTGATCAAGTTTGACTAACGAATAACGCAGAACAAAGCACTCTTGCTGTCTGATTTCTGTTTAGGATTCTTTTAACCAAACAGAACGAATCTGTGGTCTAGAGGTAACGTGCCTGTCTAGAAAGCGAAAAGTCGGGGTCGGAAGTGTGCGGTGGTTCGTATCCCGTCTGGGCCCGAAACTTTTCCCCCATCCATTAGACCATGAGTGGTGGTCTGGGCGCTAGTCTTTCGGATGAGACGATAAACCGAGGTCCCGTGTGTTACAGAAAATTATGCAGCACACGTAAAAGAACCCACGGCAACAAGAGAGTTTTCCCTGGCAAAATTCTTAGAAAAAGCCACTCAGATAGGGAAAGAAATACAATTGCAGACAAAAAAAAGAAGGGTGGCGCTGCTCTTGTGGCGACGTGTTCTCCCCGGGGAGAGCAGCCCAAATTTCACGCAGAGAAATCTCGTGACTTAAAGTTGTATAAATGAAATAAATAAATGAAATGAAGAACAGAAAGTTCTTGCTGATGAAGAGGAGTGGTGGTGATCTGAAGGTAGGATTACCAAGTCAGCGAGTCAAAATAGGTTTCAGCCCAGTGTTTATCAAGTTTGACTAACGTATAACCAGGAACAAAACTCTCTCTTGCTGTCTGGTTTCTGTTTAGGTTTCTTTTAACCGAACAGAACAGAAAGTTCTTGCTGATGAAGAGGAGTGGTGGTGATCTGAAGGTAGGATTACCAAGTCAGCGAGTCAAAATAGGTTTCAGCCCAGTGTTTATCAAGTTTGACTAACGTATAACGCAGAACAAAGCACTCTTGTTGTCTGGCTTCTGTTTAGGCTTCTTTTAACCAAACAGAATAGAACAGAAAGCTCTTGCTTGCTGGAGAGGAGTGGTGGTGGTGTGAAGGTAAGACTACCAAGCCAGCGAGTCAAAATAGGTTTCAGTACAGTGCCGATCAAGTTTGACTAGCCTATAACGCAGAGCAAAACACTCTTGATGTCTGGTTTCTGTTTAGGTTTCTTTTAACCGAACAGAACAGAAAGTTCTTGCTGATGAAGAGGAGTGGTGGTGGTCTGAAGGTAGGATTACCAAGTCAGCGAGTCAAAATAGGTTTCAGCCCAGTGTTTATCAAGTTTGACTAACGTATAACGCAGAACAAAGCACTCTTGCTGTCTGGCTTCTGTTTAGGCTTCTTTTAACAGAACAGAGAGGAGTGGTGGTGGTCTGAGGGTAGGATTAGGAAGTGAGCAAGTCAAGATAGGTTTCAGTTCTATACTGATCAAGTTTGACTAACGTATAACGCAGAACAAAGCACTCTTGCTGTCTGGTTTTTGTTTTAGGCTTCTTTTAACAGAACAGAACAGAAAGTTCTTGCTGATGAAGAGGAGTGGTGGTGATCTGAAGGTAGGATTACCAAGTCAGTGAGTCAAAATAGGTTTCAGCCCAGTGTTTATCAAGTTTGACTAACGTATAACCAGGAACAAAACTCTCTCTTGCTGTCTGGTTTCTGTTTAGGCTTCTTTTAACCGAACAGAACAGCAACCTCTTGCTTGCTGAAGAGGAGTGGTGAAGGTCTGAGGGTAGGATTAGGAAGCGAGCAAGTCAAGATAGGTTTCAGTTCAGTGCTGATCAAGTTTGACTAACCTATAACCAGTAACAAAACACTCTCTTGCTGTCTGGCTTGTCTCTGGGTTTCTTTTAACAGATCAGGAAGCTCAGGATTCGTGACAGAACGAAAAACATGCTCCTGTCAGTTATCATTATATTCCCTATTTGTTTCTGTTTGATCCCAAAACTTTTTTTGGTGAAAAAAACCATGTGACACTGTATCAGCTATCAGACCAAAACAGGAAGCGTGTTTCGAGTCAGTTGTAAAGTGAATCATCATCAATGCCTTTGTTCCTTATTGGCACGTAGAGCAGCAACAAATGTTCTCCACTCCTGTCTGTCCTGGGCCAGCTTCCGAATGGTTCCCCAGGTATGTTGGAAGGTCTTCAGCTCTGTTTCGACAGTCCGACGCCAAGTGTTCTTGGGTCGTCCTCGTTTGCGTTTTCCCTCTGGTGTCCAGTGGAGGGCTGTTCGGGCGATGTTTCACTGTTCCCGACGGCAGATATGCCCTATCCATCCCCATCGCCTATGCATGATGATGTTGTCCATGCTTTCTTGGTTGCAACGGGCAAAAAGTTCTTGGTTGGAGATGGTCTTAGGCCAGAAGATGCGCAAGATTCTTCTGAGATTCTTCGTGTGGAATGTGGATAGTTTGTCGAGGTCACTCTCAGTCATCCTCCAGCACTCCGAGTCGTACAAAAGGGTGGAAGTACACAGCTCTGGTATAGTTTTAGTTTGGTTCTGGTGCTGTACTGGGACGATTTCCACACATTGTTCAGATTTCTATAAGCATTTCTTGCTTTGCTAATCCGTTTCTTGATGTCGCTGCCTGCTCCGCCGTCATGCCTAACAGTGCTCCCGAGGTACGTGAACTCTTCAGTTGTTGGTAAATCTTCTCCATTCACTGTGACCGGTGAGGGGTTCTGAACGTTCAGTGTCATCACCTCTGTCTTCTTCTGACTTAAAAGTGAATGGTGTGTTTGAAACTTTACAACAATGCAGTTACCGTGATTTACTTTGTTTATCTTATTCATTTATTTATTCTTTTATATCGAGGATAATGGAATAAGCACTTATGTGGTTTTTTACATCCAGTCCCCGTTTGTATGCGGTTTTGTAAATTTTGTCATCCGTTCCCATTGTAAGTGTGTGTGTGTGTTGTTGTTGCTTTGATTTTACGTCTGTTCACTCAAAATGTAATTAAAGTAAGTGTAAATGCTGTGTGGTGTGTGTGTGTGCGCGCGCGCGTGCGTGTGCGTATGCGTGCGTGCATGCATGTGTGTGAGGGGGTGGAGGGAGCTGACAAATCCACTAGTCACACGCACTCTTCTACCAAAAACAGACTCAAGTGACGTCAGTTTTTGCGTAGCAAGGACAAC
>CM054152.1:43798770-43803770 GCA_028751875.1 Rapana venosa
AGGAGAGGAGAGAGAGAGAGGAGAGAGAGAGAGAGCAGAGAGAGAGAGAGAGAGAGACAGAGAGAGAGAGAGAGGAGAGAGAGAGAGAGCGAGAGAGAGAGAGAAGAGAGAGAGACAGAGAGAGAGACAGAGGAGAGACGAGAGAGAAGCGAGAGCGAGAGAGAGAGAGAGAGGAGAGAGAGACAGAGAGAGAGACAGAGAGAGCGAGAGCGAGAGCGAGAGAGAGAGAGAGAGAGAGAGAGAGAGGAGAGAGAGGAGAAGAGCGAGAGAGAGAGAGAGAGGAGAGAGAGGAGAGAGAGAGAGAAAGAGCGAGAGAGAGAGAGAGAGATGTTGGCAAGCATAGCATAGGCGAAGAGAAAGAGAGAGATAGAAAGAGATGACAGATATATATATTTTAGATAGATGGATAGACAGATAGACAGACAGACAGATAGATAGATAGACAGATAGATAGTGTGTGTGTGTTTTGTGTGTGTGTGTTGTTTGTGTATAAGAGTATCTGTGTATGTGTGTGTGTGTGTGTGTGTGTGTGTGTGTGTGTGTGTGTAGCTCTGTGTGTATATGTGCGTGCACGCGCTTGTGTGTGTGTGTGGTGTGTGTGTGTGTGTGTGTGTGTGTGTGTGTTTTTACCACCCCCAACACCTTCCTCTTCCTTCCTTTTTTTGGCCCTCTCTGTCAGCCTGTATAATCACCTATTTTATTTCTTATTTACATTCTTCTATTTCGAAGGTAATAATTTGAATAAGAATGTTTACATCCAGTCCATAGCTCTCGAACCAGAAGCCTACTTCCCCCTACACACACACACACACACATATATATATATATATACATATATACAATATATATTAATATAATATATATATATATATATTTATATACATATATACAACAAACACTCACACACATACACTCTCTCTCTCACACACACACATGTACGCGCACACACACACACACACACACACACCGCTCACTGCCACTGTTAAGTCGGTCAGAGAGTGTAGCATGACAAGTGAATTCAGAATCACGATGAAGGTCACAGACCAAAGTGTGTAAACTACAGTTCCGCGCCCTATCTGTAGTTAGTTGACTTCCTTTCCCTGTAACTGAACTGCACAACACGTCTCTGAAGTCCTGTAACATTTGTTGTTGCTGTTGGGTATTTAAAAAAATCTCTTTTGAGGTTTACCTGTCTGTTTGTGGTGGTCTGTCAACATCTCTTAAATCCTGTAAAATTTGTTGCTGTTTTTTAAAAAAATCTCTTTGAGGTTTATCTGTCTGTATGTTTGTCAACATCTCTTAAATCCTGAAAAAATTCTTCTGTTTCTTATTTGAGGTTTACCTGTCTGTCTATCTGTCTGTCCGTCAGCATCTCTGAATTCCTGCTAATTTTTATTTGAGGTTTACCTGTCTGTCTGTCTGTCTGTCTATCTGTCTGTCCGTCAGCATCTCTGAATTCCTGCTAATTTTTATTTGAGGTTTACCTGTCTGTCTATCTGTCTGTCCGTCAGCATCTCTGAATTCCTGCTAATTTTTATTTGAGGTTTACCTGTATGTCTATCTGTCTGTCCGTCAGCATCTCTGAATTCCTGCTAATTTTTATTTGAGGTTTACCTGCCTGTCTGTCTGTCTGTCAGCATCTCTGAAGTAAAGATAAATGTCCTCTTCCTTTCTTTATTTGAGGTTTCCTTGTCTGTCTGTCTGTCTGTCTGTTTGTCTCTCTGTCTGTCAGCATCTCTGGAGTAGAGATAAATGTCATCTTTTTTTCTTTAGTTGAGGTTTATTTGTCGGTCTGTCAGCATCTGTGAATTCCTGCTAAATGTCCTTTTTCCTTTAGTTGAGGTTTGCCTGTCTGTCTGTCTGTCTGTCTGTCTGTCAGCATCTCTGGAGTAGAGATAAATGTCCTCTTCCTTTCTTTATTTGAGGTTTATTTGGATGTCTGTAAGCGTCTGTGAAATCCTGCTAAATGTCTTTTTTTCCCTTTACTTGATGTTTGCCTGTCTGTCTGTCTGTCTGTTAGCATACACACACACACACTCACATACACAGATACTCTTATACACAAACAACACACACACAAAATACACACACACTCACACACACAGAGCACCACACCACAACACACACACCACAACACACACACACACCACAACACACACCACACCACAACACACCCCCCCCCACACACACACACACAACACACACACACACACACACACACACACACACACACACACACACACCACACACACACACACACACACAACACACACACACGCACACACACAAAACACACATCAAAATCAAATTTCCTGCTTAAACAAAACTCCCTCAACCACCCAGAACCCTCCACCACCACCCTCTCCTACCACCCCATCTCCCTCCCCCATCTATCCCCCCCTCCAATCAAAACCTCTCTCACCCCTTAGCCCAAAGCCACAATGCCAGAACTATTGATCTGGCTGGTTCTCTGTTGTTCCGATTATTCCTTGCATCCCATGGCCAGTGACATGTGTTGATGTGATGCAGAGAGAGAACAACAACAAGGACCACTTGCCTTACCCCATCCCAACGCATTCTCTCACATACATCACAGGTTGTTTCTCCTAAAGCAATGTGCTGTTAGTAGACTGCTCATGTGTGTGGGGTTTGTGTGTGTGTGTGTAGTGTGTGTGGCGTGTGTGTGTGAGTGTGTGTGTGTGTGTGTGTGTGCACGCATGTATATGTGTGTTTGGAAGTTGATCCAGAAAATACTAGTGTTGGGGTACTAATCAAAAGCCTGATGGTATCAACGTTTGGGTTGAAGTATCTGTTTGGAAATTGTTGGTGGCTGTCTGAAGGTAACTTTGTGGAATCCAGATTTTTAAAAAAAAGTTCAAAATACTATGCTCATGTACAATATAGGGAGGGACAAAGATGGAGAGGTGATTGTGATAGGGCAACACAGAGTGAGGATAAAAGAGAAAGAAAGCAGACAGACAAAATAGAAATATCGACCAGGAGAAAGGGGAAAAAAGGTTGTTATTGCTAGTTGAAGCATGAACAAGGAAGCTCTTATGAGTACTAGGATAATGTTTATGATATTTTTGTGTGAACTCCTGTTTTCTCAACATAACACATACGCATGCATACATGCACACACGCGCTCACACACACGCACACCACAACACACATCAAAATCAAATTTCCTGCCTAAACAAAACTCCCTCAACCACCCAGAACCCCCTCTCCCCAACCACCACCCCCTCCTACCCCCTCCCATCCCCTCCATCCTCCCCCCAATCAAAACCTCTCTCACCCCATAGCCCAAAGCCACAATGCCAAAACTATTGATCTGGCTGGTTCTCTGCTGTTCCGATTATTCCTTGCATCCCATGGTCAGTGACATGTGTTGATGTCATGCAGAGAGAGAACAACAACAAGGACCACTTGCCTTTCCCCCATCCCAACACATTCTCTCACACACATCACAGGTTGTTTCTCCGAAAGCAATGTGATGTCAGTAGACTGCTCATGTGTGTGGGGTTTGTGTGTGTGTAGAGTGTGTGTGTGTAGTGTGTGCGCGTGTATAGTGTGTGTGTGTTTGTGAGTGTGTGTGTGAGACAATTTTTTTTAAAATATCGAGGATAATGGAATAAGCACTCATGTGCTTTTTTACATCCTGTCCCCATGTGTATGCGGTTTTGTAAATTTTGTCATCTGTTCCCACCAGCACACAATGGCCTACTCTTTCGAAAAGTGGAACAGGATTTAATGTGTGCACAAGATGTTCTGCATTCGTTCGCACACGGGGCCTTAGTTTATAGTCTCATCTGAAGGAGAGTGTGTGTGTGTGCAGTGTGTGTGTGCGTGTGTGTGTGCGTGTGCGCACATGTATGTGTGTGTTTGGGAGTTGATCCAGAAAATACTTGTGTTGGGGTACTAATCAAAGGCCTGATGGTATAAACATTTGGGTTGAAGTATCTGTTTGGAAATTGTTGGTGGCTGTCTGAAGGTAACTTTATGGAATCCAGATTTATAAAAAATGCTCAAAATACTTTGCTCATGTACAATACAGGGAGGGACAAAGATGGAGAGGTGATTGTGATAGGGCAACACAGAGTGAGGATAAAAGAGAAAGAAAGCAGACAGACAAATAGAAATATCGACCAGGAGAAAGGGAGAAAAAAAGGCTATTATTGCCAGTTGAAGCATGAACAAGGAAGCTCTTAAGAGTACCAAGGATAATGTTTACGATATTTTTGTGTGAACTCCTGTTTTCTCAACATAACACATACGCATGCGTACATGCACACACGCACTCACACACACAGTCATACACACACACACACGTACACCACAACACACATCAAAATCAAATTTCCTGCTTAAACAAAACTCCCTCAACCACACCCCCCCAGAACCCCCCCACACCACCACCACCACCACCACCCCCCCCTACCCCCCCTCACCCCCCCACCCCCTCCTACCCCCTCCTACACCCCCTCCTACCCCCCCCCCCCCCCCCCCCCTCCAATCAAAACCTCTCTCACCCCATAGCCCAAAGCCACAATGCCAGAACTAGTGATCTGGCTGGTCTCTGTTGTTCCGATTATTCCGTGCATCCCATGGTCAGTGAGAACAACAACAAGGACCTCTTGCTTTCCCCCATCCCAACACATTCTCTCACACACATCACAGGTTGTTTCTCCTAAAGCAGTGTGCTGTTAGTAGACTGCTCATGTGTGTGGGGGTTTTTGTGTGTGTGTAATGTGTGTGTGTGTGTGTGTGTAGTGTGTGTGTGTGTGAGTGAGTTTGTGCGTGTGTGTGTGAGTGTGTGTGCATGTGTCTGTATATGCATTTAAAAATATTTTCTTTTATTTCGAGGATATTAGAATAAGCACTTATGTGCTTTGTGTGTGTGTGAAAGTGTTCATGTGTGCGTATGTGTGTCTGTGCATTTATTTACTCATTTATTTATTTTATTCTTTTATTTCGAGGATATTGGAATAAGCACTCAT
>CM054152.1:43818770-43821270 GCA_028751875.1 Rapana venosa
TCAGACAATGCCTATGAGGTAATGGAATAAATGGTTAGTGAGACGGACAGGCGGGCTAAGGGACATACAGACACTGATAGGCAGGCAGACGGACAGGTTGACAGTTAAGAGGATAGTTAGACACACTAATAGATAGATGGATAGATGGATAGATAGATAGATAGATGAATAGATGAATAGATAGGTAGATATATAAATAGATAGATTGATCGGTAGATAGGTAAATAGATAGGTAGATAGATAGGTAGACAGATAGGTAGATAGTTAGATGGATGAATGGATGAATGGATGGATGGATAGAGAGAGAGATATATATAGAGAGAGCTCGCGATAGAGAGGGAGAGAGATAGAGAGAGAGAGAGATTGATAGATACAGACATAGATAGAGAGAGATAGAGATAGATAGATAGGTAGCTAGGCAGGTGGGTAGGTAGGTGGGCAGGCAGATAGATAGATAGATAGATAGATAGATAGACAGACAGATAGATAGATAGATAGAAAGATAGATAGATAGATAGATACACACACACATAAAAAGAGACAGTGAAACAGAAACAGAAAGAGACAGAGACAAACAAACAATACAGGCAGACACACAGACACAGCTAGAAACAGACAAGAGACAGATAAAAAAAACAACACTTAGCTGCCAAACATTGGGAAAGCTCTCAAACAAACCGAAAATGATGATGAGGAGGAATCGTTGAAGAAATGGGAAACCGACGGTTATGCCGTTATCTGTCCAATACATCAGCACATGGATCTGGCCAGGGAAGGCCAATGTTGACAGGCCCGGCAGTAGCAGACCCCCAGAGAATCAATACTCCTGTCTTTGACAGTTTGGCCAGTGAGACCAGAGAGCAGGGCACAGAGAAGTATATATATAGTGTGCATTGATAGATGTTTTGGTCTCCCTTATTCTTCTTGTTCTTCTCGTTCTTGTTGTTGTTGTTGTTGTTGTTTTTGTTCTTGTTCTTCTTGTTTTTGTTCTTGTTGTTCTTCTTGTTCTCTTGTTGTTGTTGTTGCTGTTGTTGTTGTTGTTGTTGTTGTTGTTGTTGTTGTTGTTGTTGTTGTTGTTCTTCTTCTTCTTCTTCTTCTTCTTCTTCTTCTTCTTCTTCTTCTTCTTCTTCTTCTTCTTCTTCTTCTTCTTCTTCTTCTTCTTCTTCTTCTTCTTCTTCTTCTTCTTTGCATTCTTCTCCTTCTTTTTCTTCGCATTCTTCACATTCTTCTTATCCTTCTTCTTCTTCTTCGCATTCTTCGCATTCTTCTTCTTCGTCTTTGCATTGTTGTTGTTGTTGTTGTTGTTGTTGTTGTTGTTGTTGTTGTTGTTGTTGTTGTTCTTCTTCTTCTTCTTCTTCTTCTTCTTCTTCTTCTTCTTCTTCTTCTTCTTCTTCTTCTTCTTCTTCTTCTTCTTCAAATTCTTCAATTTCTTCAATTTCTTCAAATTCTTCAAATTCTTCTTCTTCTTCTTCTTCAAATTCTTCAAATTCTTCTTCAAATTCTTCTTCAAATTCTTCAAAATCTTCTTCAAATTCTTCAAATTCTTTTGCTTCTTCTTCTTCTTCTTCTTCTTCAAATTCTTCAAATTCTTCTTCTTCAAATTCTTCTTCTTCAAATTCTTCTTCCTCAAATTCTTCTTCTTTTTCTTCTTCAAATTCTTCTTCTTCTTCTTCTTCTTCTTCTTCTTCTTCTTCTTCTTCTTCTTCTTCTTCTTCTTCTTCTTCTTCTCTTCTTCTTCTTCTTCTCTTCTTCTTTCAAATTCTTCTTCTTCAAATTCTTCTTCTTCAAATTCTTCTTTTTCTTCTTCTTCTTCTTCTTCAAATTCTTCTTCAAATTCTTCTTCTTCTTCAAATTCTTCTTCAAATTCTTCTTCAAATTCTTCAAATTCTTCAAATTCTTCTTCTTCCTCTTCCTCTTCCTCTTCCTCTTCTTCTTCCTCATCCTCTTCCTCTTCCTCTTCTTCTTCTTCTTCTTCTTCTTCTTCTTCTTCAAATTCTCTTCAAATTTCTTCTTCTTCTTCTTCTTCTTCTTCTTCTTCTTCTTCTTCTTCTTCTTCTTCTTCTTCTTCTTCTTCTTCTTCTTCTTCTTCTTCAAATTCTTCTTCTTCTTCTTCTTCAAATTCTTCTTCAAATTCTTCTTCTTCTTCTTCTTCTTCTTCAAATTCTTCTTCTTCTTCTTCTTCAAATTCTTCTTCAAATTCTTCTTCTTCTTCAAATTCTTCTTCAAATTCTTCTTCTTCTTCAAATTCTTCTTCAAATTCTTCAAATTCTTCTTCTTCAAATTCTTCTTCTTTTTCTTCTTCAAATTCTTTTTTCTTCTTTCTTCTTCTTCTTCTTCTTCTCTTCTTCTTCTTCTTCTTCTTTTTCTTCTTCTTCTTCTTCTTCTTCAAATTCTTCTTCAAATTCTTCAAATTTTTCAATTTCTTCAAATTCTTCTTCTTCTCTTCTTTTCTTCTTCAAATTCTTCAATTCTTCTCAATTCTTTTCTTCTTCAATTCTTC
>CM054152.1:43826270-43843770 GCA_028751875.1 Rapana venosa
ATCTGTCTCTCTATCTCTCTCTGTCTCTCTCTGTCTCTCTCTGTGTCTCTCTCTGTCTCTCTCTGTCTCTAACTCTCTCTGTCTCTCTCTGTCTCTCTCGCGCGCTCTCTCTCTCTCTGTCTCTGTATCTCTGTCTCTGTTTCTATCTCTGTCTCTCTCTCTCTCTCTCTCTCTCTCTCTCTCTCTCTCTCTCTCTCTCCTTCTCTCTCGTTTTGTCTCTCTATCTCGATCTGTCTCTGTCTCTCTCCCTCTCTGTCTCTCTGTCTCCCCTTCCTATATTTTATATCTTAGCTTCTGGATTATTCTTTGGGGAACTGCACAGATTTTTGTTTTTGGGCTCTGTCTCGTGGGTAAGATTGAACCTGGTGGAGTCCATCCCTCTACTAATACGAATTGCATGCTGGGTTTCGCTGTGTGTCCGTAACCCACTGAACGCTGATCTTCTTCTTCTTCGTCGAACGCTCAGACAGCAACTCCTGAGGCCCTGACAAATGCTGCCGTGCGCTCAAGGCCCTCCCTCCAGGGATCCGAAAGAGTTTGTCCCTCATCGGCAGGTCAGTAGGCCAGATATTGGCCCTCGAGATTGCTGATATGTGTTAGTTTGTCCTTCGGATGAGACTATAAACCGAGGACCCGTGTTCGAACGCATGCAGAACATCTTGCGCACACGTTAAATCCTGTTCCGCTTTTCGGAAGAGTAGGCCATTGTGCGCCGTTGGAAACAGATGACAAAATTTACAAAACCGCATACACACGGGGACTGGATGTAAAATAGCACATGAGTGCTTATTCCATTATTCTCGATATAAAAGAATAAATAAATAAATAAAATAAATAAATAGTTAATATTAATATATCACTAGTGCTCACTTTTGACGAACTCTCAGCGCAAAGACAAATGCTGGCCGAAATTGATAAGCGCAGACTGGGATACGTTGGTCATGCGAACAGAAACACACAGACAAATCTGATGACGCCAGTTCTCCAAGGCAAGGTTGAGTGAGGACAGAAGGAAAAAAGAGGCAGACCACCAACAACATCCTGCATTGCCAACATCACTGAGATCAGTGGTCTGGGAGGAGGGCTACAGGAGATAGTAGACACTCAGCAGAGACAGAGAGAAAGATGGTGATTTCTGGAGCCATTGCGTGGAGCTTCTATCAACGAAAGCGGCGATGGAGACAGCTGAACTGGTGTGATGTATATAGGTTTAGAATAAAGATAGAAATAGTATTTCCAAGTAGTAAAAATATAAATCCATGAAGCCAGTGGTGTCTTCAATGCCTTGATAGAGGATTTGAAACGAGTGAATGAGAAGAATAGGTTCCCGTAAAGAGGGAGAGAGAAAGAGAGAGAGAGAGAGAGAGAGAGAGAGAGAGAGAGAGAGAGAGAGAGAGAGAGAGAGAGTGGGGGGGGGGGAGAGGGAGGGAGAAGGAGAGAGTGAGAGAGACAGACAGAGACAGACAGAGAGGGAGAGACAGACAGACAGACAGATATGAGCGTAGGAGAGAGAGACAGAGAGAGAGGGACAGACAGAGAGACAGACAAACAGAGACAGAGACAGACAGGCAGAGACAGACAGAGGAGGGATAGACATACAAAAAGACACAAACAAACAGATACGTGACCGAAAAGCAGACAGAAAAGTAAGCTTACAGCAAGAAGAAGAAGGAAAAAAAGACTAAAATTCCAAGGCAGACAGAACAAGCAGATTAAGAAAGATAAAGAAAAGAAAACAGCTAAACTGTCATTTCACTAACAATCTGCGTCACTGTTTAGACCACAATACCAATATAGTAACTTTTTTTTTTTAAGTTAAAGACAACTAGAGTTAATCTGTAATCACTGTACAAATAATATAGCAATCAATATAAAAAATAAAAAAAGAATACCAACGACTAAAGTCAATATGTAACAGCTAGAGCCAATCTGTAATCACTGTTTAACAATATAGCAATCATAAAGATGAATCACAACAACTACAATTCATCTGTAATCACCTTACAAATCATTAAAGCAATCGTTGAAGATGAATAACAAGTAGAATCAGCCTGCAATCAGTGTATCAATAATTATAGCAATCAATAAAGATGAATAACAACAGTTAGAGTTAAAATTTAATCACTGTGTCAATAATGTAAAAATCATTAAAGATAAATAACAACAACTACAGTCAATCTGTAATCACTGTATCAATAATTATAGCAATCAATCACTGCACCATTAATTATAACAACGTAAAAGATGAATAACAACAAATAGAGTCAATCTATAATCCCTCTACCAACAATACGGCAATAATACAAGATAAATAACAACAAATAGAGTTAATCTGTAATTACTCTTCCAATAATTTTGCAATGATAAAAGATAAATGACAACTGGAGTTAATCTGTAATCACTGTGCCATTAATATAGCAATCGCAAAAGATGAATTACAATTACTAGAGTCAATGTGTAATCACTGTACCAATAATCTAGCAATCATAAAAGATTAATAAAAACAAAAATCTTCAATTTCAAATCACCAATTTTCTACAAAGGATAATTATTCCTTAGAGGAACCGATCAGGGCTGATTATCAACGTTAATAAGTAATCAGCCACCAATCAGACCGCCAATGATTAAGGGAAAGAATAATGACGTAAGGAAACTTTTCGGATACATGATTAGTTTAAGGTAATAGGATTTACAGCAACAAAAATAATAGTACACATATCTTTTATACATGCACGCACGCACGCGCGCACAGAGAGAGAGAGAGAGAGAGAGAGAGAGAGAGAGAGAGAGAGAGAGAGAAGAGAAACACACACACACACACACACACACACACACACACACACACACACACACACACACACGCACGCACGCACGCACACACACATTGACCTGGGTTCGAATCCAGTTCACGGGGATTTTTCCCCTGGAGTTACCATCAATGCCAACTCCACTCCGCCCCCCCCCCCCCCTTCCTTAAAAAAAGTCTTTTAGATAAGACTATAAAAACAAGGTGTAAAAAAAAGTAGATGAGTGTTTATTCTATTATCCTAGAAATAAAATAATAAAATAATAGATAAATAAAAAAATAAATAATCACTTTACCACCTACTCAAATTCCACCACATCAACATATCACTACCCCAAGATAATTTCCATACCACCACCACATCAAGACCATCGCCACAACCGTCACCACCACATCATCGCCACATGCACATCACACCACATCATCGCCACAACCACACCACCACACCACACCATCCCTACAACCACACCACATCATCGCCACATCCACACCACATTAAGACCATCGCCACAACCACCACACCACATCATCGCCTCATCCTCCACCACATCATCACCACAACCACACACCACCACACCATCGCTACAACCACACCACATCATCACCACAACCACACCACCACCACATCATCGCCACAACCACACCATCACACCACATCATCGCCACAACCACATCATCTCCACCACATCTATCGAAACTGTCTACTCACCCTAGACTAGGCATTCTGTATCACATCAACTAAAAGACGTCTCTCCCCGAATTCGGATTGCGGCTACCTAAACCGTAGTAGGGGTAGAACGGTTGCAAAAGGCAAAAACTCTCACCATTGGTGAATCTAGGAGCTCTAGCCAAGGAACGAAAGCAAAACAAACAAGATAGGTTGTCTACCATATGGTTCCTCGTCTTCCGCACTGTTTTGCCGTTATAGTGCAAACCCAGCGCTGACATGGGCCTAGTTTAATTAATTTACAGTGAGTTCTATTCAAAACGGGGTCGGGATAGCTCAGTGGTCAGAGCACTCGCTTTCCCCCCAGCCAAGGTTAAGCAGCGTCGAGCGTGGTTACCACTTGGATGGGTGAGCGTTTGCGCGCCTTGGTTTCAGTACAGTCTCCCAGTTCTATCTATCTATCTATCTATGTGGATCGGTGGTCTAGAGGTAACGCGCCTGTCTAGAAAGCGAAAAGTCCGGGTTCGTATCCCGTCTGGGCCCGAAACTTTTCCCCCATCCATTAGACCATGAGTGGTGGTCTGGGCGCTAGGCTTTCGGATGAGACGATAAACCGAGGTCCCGTGTGTTACAGAAAATTATGCAGCGCACGAAAAAGAACCCACGGCAACAAGAGAGTTGTCCCTGGCAAAATTCTTAGAAAAAAGCCACTCTGATAGGGAAAGAAATACAGTTGCAGCCAAAAAAAAAAAAAAAAAAAAAAAAAAAGGGTGGCGCTGCTCTTGTGGCGACGTGCTCTCCCCGGGGAGAGCAGCCCGAATTTCACGCAGAGAAATCTCGTGACTTAAAGTGGTATAAATAAATAAATAAATCTATCTGTCCCGTAGTCTGACGACCGTGGGGGCACCCTCAAAGACTCAACAACCAGTTCCTTCCATTCCTCTCTCTGTTCTGCCTTTCTCAGGGTTTTGTTGAGTTCTAGGCCTGTCCATTCGCTGATGTTATCCTCCCAGCTCTTCCTTGGTCTGCCTCTTCTTCTTCCTCCTTGCAAAGACAATTTTACAAGGCACTGTCCAAGGAGGAAGAAGAAGTCTCCCAGTTCCCCCAGCTGTAAATGGGTACCTGCCCTTTTTAGGTTCAGGGAAGGTAAAGCAGCGAGGGAGAGGAGATGGGCGCCGCCCTCAATATGCTGGTCCCTGGAGAAGTGAGGTCTTTGACGCCTTTGCTTCCCTGCGACCTTAAAGGTTATGGGACTCCTTTACTTTTTACAATTCAAAACACATCACACTCGTAAGACGAGCTATCAAGCAAAATACCTTGGATGAAGAGTAACTCATACATCCAGCGATTATGAGATTTTTTTCCCGTTTCTGCTGAATAGAATCAAAGAATGTTTTATAACAATGTATTTAAACAGACTCATACATTTCACAGTGGCTTTCTTGGTAGATGCCGGGTAGCTATATTTCTCTATAACTTGAGAGAGTTAACTACAATAAACCATTGCGAGTTGTGTAAATTGTACTTGCATACCTACCTACTTACATAAATGCATACATACATACATACATACATACTTACATACATACATACATACGTACATACATACATACATACGTACGTACATACAGACAGACAGACAGACATGGTAGATGCATATATTTCTCTATAACTTCAGAAAGTTAACTAAAACAAACCATTGTGAGTTGTGTAAATTGTACTTGCATACATACATACATACATACATACATACATACATACATACATACATACATACATACATACATACATACATACATACATACATACATACCCTAAGCAATCAATCAAAACTACCATACGCTAACACACACAAACAGATTTACACAAAAACTATCGTAATAAATCCTACGAGAAAAACACAGACAAAACACAACTTAACATTGATTATCATTATGTACAAATTAAACAACAAAACCCATGCCAGGCTGCAACAACAACATCACAACAGACAAAAATACCATAACATAGAACAACAACAATACAACAGCAGACAGCAATACCATAACATAGAACAACAACAGCATCACAACAGGCATCAATACCACCACATAGAACAACAGTACAACATCAGAAAACAATACCATAACATAGAACAATAACAACATCACAACAGACATCAATACCACAACATTCAATAACAACATCACAACAGACATCCAATACCCCAACATAGTACAGCAACAATAACATCACAGCAGACGACATACAGCTATATCACAGTAAACAACAATACCATAACATACAACAACATACAACATCACAGCAGACAATTCTACAGCATACAACAACAACAACAACAGCATCACAACATACAACTTCTATATCACAACAGACAACTACAACATCACAACATCGTCACAAACATACAAGAACACCACAGCAGACAACAATTCTACAGCATAATAGCATCACAACATACAATTCCAACATCCCAACATACAATTCCAACAACATCACAACATACAATTCCAACAAAATCACAACATGCAACTCCAGCATCACAGCATACAGTTCCAACATCACAACATACAATTCTAACAACATCACAACATACAATTCCAACATCACAACATCCAATTCCAACATCACAACGACCAACAACAACATCACAGCATACAATTCCAATAACATCACAACAAACAATTCCAATAACATCACAACATACAATTCCAACATCACAACATACAATTCCAACAACACAACATACAACACCTACAACATCACAGCATACAACTACAACAACATCACAACAACAACAAAAACAACAAACAACACAACACAACAACAACACCAACAACACCACAACCTCATCACAACAACAACACAACAACAACAACAACGAACATATTCCAACTTCACTCCACAAATCGCTACCCGCACCCTCTCTCGCCACTCTCACGTACCTGCTAAGGAGGAAAACAGCCAACGAAAGCAGACGTCCACTTCTAAACTGCGACAGCGACGACAACAACAGCAGCACCAGCACCACCAGCAGCACCAGCAGCAGCAACAACAACGGCTACAGCAGCCAGTCGTTATTAGTAGTAGTAGTAGAAGTAGTAGTAGCAGTAGTAGTAGTAGTAGTTGTAGTCGTAGTCGCAGTAGCCTAGGCTTCCTTTACCCGTCGCTGACAGTTTCTGCGAATTCTGGAATCGATCCTTTTTCTGCCAGTCCTTCCTCCCTTCCTCTCTGCTTTTCGACAAGAGAAACAGACAAGGAGGGTGGAGGGGGTAGGTTGGGGTAGGGTGGGTTGGGGTGGGTTGGGGTGGGGTTGGGGGGGGGGGGGAAGGGAGTGGATGGAAGGAAGGAAGGAAGGAAGGGAGAGGTGGGTAGGGGTAAGTAGGGGTGGATGAGGGAGGATGGAGGGTTAGGGGGGAGACAGTGAGTGAGAAGGAGGAGGAGGAGGAGGAAAAAATTCCAGAGGAGAGGAGGAGGAGAGAGGAGGAGGGAGGAGGAGGAGGGAGGAGAGGAGGAGGAGGGGAGGAGGAGGATGTCCAATAGCAAAGGGACAGATGACGAGGAGAAAGAGAGAGAGAGAGAGAGAGAGAGAGAGAGAGAGAGAGAGAGAGAGAGGAGAGAGAGAGAGAGAGATGAGAGAGAGAGAGGAGAGAGAGAGAGAGAGAGAGAGAAGAAGAAGAAGAAGAAGAAGAAGAAGAAGAAGAAAGAAGAAGAAGTGGGAGGAGGGAGATTATAAAAGATGGACGGGCTAAATATGTGAGGGATTAAAGGATGTTGATGAGATGTTGTTGTTGTTGTTGCTACCTTGTGTTGCTTCTGTGTTTTGTTATGCTGTACGTTGTTGTGATGGCTGCTGTTGCTAGTGTATATGTTGCATTTGTATACTGTAGTTGATATGGTTTGTGATGCTGATCAGCAAGTGTTTGAGGATGAGCTTACTAAAAGATGAGGAGAGCTAATATGGAGAGAGATTAGAGGAGTGAGTTGGGATTGAGGGAGGAGACCTGGAGATGTGCAGAGAGAGACTGAGGACTGAATGAAAGCAGAGAGAGAGACACATACACACAGAGAGGACCAGCGCAGAGAGAGGGAGACAGCGAAGAGACAGAGAGAGGCATATAGACGACAGAGAGAGAGAGAGAGAGAAGAGAGAGAGAGAGAGAGAGAGATAGAGAGCGGAGAAGAGAGAGAGAGAGAGAGAGAGAGACATAGAGAGATGGAGAGAGAGAAACAGGAGAGACAGAAGAGAAGCAGAGAGAGAGAACAAAAGACAGAGAGACACACTGAGAGAGAGAGAGACAGAGAGAGACACAGAGAGAGGAGAAGACAAGTAGAAGAGAGAGTAGAGAGAGAGAAAAGAGAGAGAGAGAGAACATAGAGAGAGAAACAGGACAGAGAGAGAAGCAGAGAGGAGGAAAAGAAAGAGTGGAGAAGAGACAGAGAGAGACTACAGAGGAGAGACAGAGAGGAGACAGAGACAGACAGAGCAAGAGAGAGACAGAGAGACAAGAGAGAGAGAGAGAGAGAGAGAGAAAAAGACGAGAGGAGTACGAGAGAGAGAAGAGAGGAGAGAAAAGCAGAGAGACGAGAGAGAGGAGAGAGAGAGAGAATGAGAGAGAGAGAGAGAGAGAGAGAGAGAGGAGGAGAGATAGAGAGAGAGAGGAGAGAGAGAGAGAGAGAGAGAGAGAGACTCGGAGACTCTAAGTGATGTGGTCGAAGATCTTGTGGTTTGCGTGGGTTGGAGGAGGGGGGAGTGGGGGGGGGGGGGGGGGGGGGGGGGGGGAGGGCTGGGGAGGGAAGGGGGAGGAAGAAGGGGAATAGTGAAGTGGTGGTGGTGGTGGTGGTGGTGGAGATTCCGGTGGATGGAAGAGGATGGGGGGTACATTCCTCCTGTCTGGATTGACGGTGTTCTTTTTTCTGTTATGTTCCGCTTTTGTTAGAATGCGATTGCTGTCCTCCGACATCAATGCAGATGAGTAGTGTTACACCGTATCGTGTCGTGGTACGTTGTTGTATCGTGTGGTGTATTAGTTCCAGACTTGAGATGAAAAAACAGCAAGACTAGTTTAATGTCGCAAAGGAGAAATTTCAAATGCCACAAGGACGTAATACTGAAATATATGTGTGTGTGTGTGTGTGTGTGTGTGTGTGTGTGTGTGTGTGTGTGTGTGTGTGTGTGTGTGTGTGTGTGTGTGTGTGAAAGAAGGAACATACATATGTGTAAATATGCAATGTTTGTGTTTTTTGTTTATTTGCTTGTGTATGTGCGCGCGTGCACAGGTGTGCATGTGTATATCTGTATTTGTGTGTATGATGTATTTTATTGTACTTTATTGTATTGTATTATTCTGTATTGTGTACCATAGGATCTCTCTGTGTGAAATTCGGGCTGCTCTTCCCGGGGAAAGCACGTCGCCACAAGAGCAGCGCCCCCCCCCCCCCCCCCACCCTTATTTTTTTTTTTCCTGCTCCTGTCTACAACTGCATTTGTTTTCCTACCATAGCTTCTTTTTCTACAGAATTTTGCCAGGGAGAACTCTGTTGTTACCGTGGGTTCTTTTTCGTGCGCTAAATATGTGTAACACACGGGACCTCAGCTTCTCGTCTCATCCGAAAGACTAGCACCCAGACCACCATTCATGGTCTAATGGTTGTGGGGGAAAAGCTTTGGTCTCAAACCACCACATACTTCCAGCCCGGACTTTTCGCTTCCTAGGCAGGTGCTTTACCTATAGTTTCATTTTCTTTTATTTATTCTCTTATTTCGAGGATAATGGAATAAGCAATCGTGTGCTTTTTAGGACATCCAGTCCCCGTGTCTATGCAGTTTTTGAAAATGTTGTCACCCGTCCCCACCGGCACACAATGGCCTTCTCTTCCATAAAAGCGGAACGGGTTTTAACGTGTGCGCGAAATGTTCTGCGTGCGTTCGCAGACGGGATCTCGGTTTATAGTCTCATCCGAAGGACTTTTAGGGGAAGTGGTGTCGGCACTGATGTTAACTCCAGAGAAAAAACTCCTTTTGAACGGGAATCGAACCCGGATCAGCGAGATCACGAGTGCATCACGTTAACCACTAGGCTATAACGTACCTCTAGACCACCAGTCTGTGTGTATGCAGACATTTATGTGTCCAAGTGTGTTATACCTACTCGTGAGTGCATTATACGTCCGCGCGCATTAAAATAAACCCAACCAACATCATAAACTGTAGTCATGAAAAGATTACACAGCAGTGCATCCTCCCTATACAGGCTACACTTCAGTATTACTTTGGGAGTCATGTAGTATCTTGTATAGAGTAAAAGTAAAGGTAAAGGCGTCCCATAACCTATAAGGTCGTAGGGGAGCGAGGCGTCAGAGACCTCACTTCTCTAGGGCCAGCATATTGAGGGCGGCGCCCATCTCCTCTCCCTCGCTGCTTTACCTTCCCTGACCCTAAAGAGGGCAGGTACCCATTTACAGCTGGGTGAACTGGGGGAACTGTACTAAAGCCAAGGCGCGCAAACGGTCACCCATCCAACTGGTAACCACGCTCGACGGGATAGCTCAGTGGTCGGAGCACTCGCTTTCCCCCAGCCAAGTTAAGCAGCGTCAAGCGTGGTTGTTGTATAGAGTGCGAGTCGAAAAATATGTTGGAGATTTTCACAGGTTGTCTTTTTTTAAGTATGAAAAATTGCATTGTGCACTTGTTTTTTGGGGGGATTGAGGACATCGAGCAATACCAGGTAGTCACGAAAAAGTTGGAAATAATCATCAAATGAGGATATGCCTGTATTCCTACAGCGTTGACCCCGCGCATGTATATTGCGGTAAAAGAAGCTTGCAGACGACAAAGGACTGAGGGGGTAAAATGTTTGCTGAAAATTAATTTTGAAAATTTCAAACCTACCAAAATTTGTTCAAAATCACACGAGTTTTGAGTCAGAGGCTAGTCTTTCACAAAAAAGTGGGTTTTATGTCTGTGGATGCCTTAGTACGTGCGGTATGAATGTAAGAGTCACATAGAAAAAATAGAAGGAAAAGAGTGGATTTTAAAAAAAAATACTGGTGTGATTCCTCCCAAGTTTTGATAGAAATGAATGATGGCAAAGCGCTTCAACCACTGAACCACCTCCGGACTGCAAATCCCCATCCTCCATCACTTCGATCGATTGATCACACAGAACAGACGGACACACCACACCATTTTTCTTCAGCTTCTTTCCTTCTGTCTGCGCGCGCGTGTGCGTGTGTGTGTGTGTGTGTGTGGGGGGGGGGGGTGGAGGATGGGAGGGAGGGTGTGGGGGGGTGAATATGTGTGTGTATGTGTGTTTAGGAGGAGGGGTTGAGGTGGTTGGGAGGGTGAAATGTGTGTGTGTGGGGTGGGGGTGGGGTGGGGTAATTTGTGTGTATGTGGTGTGTGTGTGTGTGTGTGTGTGTGAGGGGGGTGTTAGTGTATGAATGTGTGTGATGTGTGAGGTGTGTTTGCAGTGTGTTTGGTGCCTGGGTGGGTAAGGTGGGTCGTAATGTGTGTGTGTGTGTGTGTGCGTGAGTGCGTGCGTGCATTGGGCGGTGGTAGTGTGTTTGTGTGGGTAGGGGGTGTAGTGGTGTAATATGTGTTGTTGGGGGGGGGGGGTAGTGTCTGGTGTGTGTGTGTGTGTGTGTGTGTGTGTGTGTGTGTGTGTGTGTGTGTGTGTGTGTGTGTGTGTGTGTGTAGTGTAGTGTTGTGTAGTGTAGTTCTTTTTATATATTTATTCTTTTATTTCGAGGGTAAAGGAATAAGCTCTCCTGACCTTTTATTTATCTAGTCCCCGTCTGTATGCAGTTTTATTATTTTTTGTCATCCGTTCCCACCGGCACACAATGGCCAACTTTTTCGAAAAGCGGAACAGGTTTTAATGTATGCGCAATATGTTCTGCGTGTGTTTGCACACGGGATCTTGGTTTATAGTCTCATCCGAAGGACTGTGGGGGGGGGGGGGGGAGTGGAGTCGGCACTGATGTTAATTCCAGGATAAAATATTCCCTGGAGCAGAATTCGAACTCGGGTTTTCAGGTGATGATGATGAAGAGTACTAATAGTAGTAGTAGTAGTAGTAGTAGCAGTAGCAGCAGCAGCAGCAGCAGTAGTAGTAGTAGTAGTAATAGTAGTAGTAGTTGTAGTAGTAGTAGTAGTAGTAGTAGTAGTAGTAGTAGTAGTAGTAGTAGTAGTAGTAGTAGTACCGTGTCCTCCTCCTCCTCCTCCTCGTCCTCCTCCTCCTCCTCCTCCTCCTCCTCCTCCTACTACTACTACTACTACTACTACTACTACTACTACTACTACTACTACTACTACTACTACTACTACTACAACTACTACTACTACGACTACGACTAAGACTACGACTAAGACTACGACTAAATCATGACAATTCTGAAGGAAATGACTATAAAATCATGCGACCTTGATCCCATACCTGCTCCTGTTTTCTCACAATGCCTTCCACAACTTGTACATATTATCACTAAAATAGTAAACTCATCTCTTGTGTCAGGAATTTTTCCATCAGCTCTTAAAACCACAATAGTCACACCTCTACTGAAAAAGCACGACCTCGATCCCAACATTCTGAAGAATTATAGGCCTGTCTCAAACTTACCCTTTGTCTCTAAAGTACTAGAAAAAGTCGTTCTCAAACAGCTCAACAGTCACCTTCATTCCAATGATCTCCTTCCCCCCTTTCAATCTGCCTATCGCCCCAACCACAGCACCAAAACCACCCTATTCCACACTTTGATACACTTCTACTTGCTTCTGATGCAGGAAAAATCTCCTCCCCACTCTTCTTGACTAATCTGCAGCCTTTGACACTATAGATCACTCAATTCTTCTTTCTCGTCTCCAAAATACGTTTGTTATTAATGGCACAGCCCTCACCTGGTTTACTTCATACCTCACAGACCGATTCCAGAAAGTTATTGTAAACAAAACTCAATAAAATCCTGTCAAAATGGAATATGGAGTCCCACAGGGATCAGTCCTGGGCCCTGTTCTCTTTACTCTCTACACTGCTCCACTCTCACCTATAATAAATAAACACCATATTGACCATTTCTGTGCCGATGATACTCAGCTTCAGTGCAGTGATACTGTTGAAAACTTTCCTTCCCTCCTGACAAATATGTCCTACTGCCTTCAAGATATTCAAAACTGGATGACTCAGAACAAGTTACAACTTAATGCCGATAAAACCGAAGCCATGCTCATAGGGACCGAACATAAACTTTCCTCCATCACAAAAAGCTTGATTAGAATTTGGCAATACGTCAGTTCCTTTGTCCAACTCTGTGAAGTATTTAGGAGTTCTTGACAACACACACTCTATGAAAAAGTTAATCACCCAGACCTGCCAGTCTTACTACTATCAATTACGGCGCATAAGCGCGATTCCCAAGTATCTGTCCACTGATGCAACTTCCAAGCTTGTCATATCTCTCATTCTTTCACGTTTAGACCACTGTAATTCTCTTTTGGCTGACCTACCAGCATCATCTATCCACTCTCTTCAACGCATACAAAACTCTGCAGCTCGGTTGGTCCTAAGAAAGAAAAAAGTCTGAACATTTCACTCCTCTTCTGCGATCTCTTCACTGGCTGCTTGTCTCACGAAGATTGAAGTATAAGGTCAATACCCTCTGTTTCAAATGTCTCCACAAATCTGCACCCTCTTATCTCTGTAACTGTCTTCACCTGTACACTCCGTCCCGTTCCCTTTGTTCAGCCGCATATACTTTGCGCTTTCGAACAACCAGATTCAAACAAACCACTGTTGGCCGTCGCTCTTTCTCTGTTTCTGGTCCATCCACCTGAAATGACTTCCCTCTTTCACTTCGCCAAAAGCCTTCATTTGATACCTTCAAATCCAGCCTCAAAACACACTTATTTCCTACCTGAGACTTTCCCCTCATATCTGTCCCTAATTTTCAACAGCATCCTTCACCTCCTAGGTGTGTTCGCGAGTGGTGTGTGTGTGTGTGTGTGTGTGTGTGTGTGTGTGTGTGTGTGTGTGTGTGTGTGTGTGTGTGTGTGCGTGCGTACTTGCGTGCGCGCATGCATCGATTTGAAATCTGTTGTTCATTATGTTTCAGGAGAGTTGCATGCGTGTAAATGATTTGAGTGCAAGCGCTTCGATTTATTTGTTTTTACAAGATTCAGCACTATATAGTTTCTATATATTATCATTATTACTATTACTACTGATAATAATAACAACAACAACAACAATAATAGTAATAATTATAATAATAATAATATACGTGATTTGTAAAGCGCTGAATCTTGTTAAGCACTCAAATCAAAGTGCTTACATCCATAACTTTCACGCGCATGCAACCCTTCATAAATGATTAGCAGAATTTGGATTCACACACACACACACACACACCACACACACACACACGCACACACACACACACACTAACACTAACACACACACTCACACACACGCACAGTAACACACACATACACACACACACGCGCGCACACACACACACACACACACACACACACACTGTTATTAGGGGGTTGTGTGTCTAATATCACTTAGAGTGAACAGACGTTGAATTGAAGACAACAACAACACTGTTGTGTACGTATGTTTGTGTTTGATTATTTGCTTGTTGTGGTTGTTCTTGTTGGTTTATCTTTTTTTGTTTGTTTTATTCAGTTGTTTGTATAGTTGAAGGTTTTTGTGTGTATGTGTGTGTGAACGGGGAGGGGGGGGGGAGGAGTTGGTGTGTCTTTTTTTTGTCTTCTTTGTTTGTTTTGGTTTGGTTTGTCTTCGCTGCTTGTTTGTTTGTACTATGGTGGATATATTTTCAAGATTTTTTAAAAATTATTTGAATTGTATGGTTTAATATCGTTCAGGGATTTTTGTTTTGTTTTTAATTCCATGCATGCATATAATTATTATTGTCTTCTCTTGTTTGATTTATATGGTTTATCATTGATTAGGGTTTTTTTGTGTTCTATGTCTGCAAATATAAATTATTATCTCTCTCTCTCTCTCTCTCTCTCTCTCTCTCTTTTCTATAGATAGATGGCTTGATGAAGAAAAAAAAAGCAAATGCACTGCTTAATCAATGTACCATCTAAAAAAAAATAAAAGTTTGACTTTGACTTTGACACTTTTTTTTTATACCTTACATGTTACATGTGTTACCTTCTGCCTGTCAGTGTGGAGGCTAAAGCTATTCGTCTGTCGTGCAGTCTCCAGAGAACGGGATGACTAGAAGAACATCTGGGGCTGAGAGTGTCAGAAATGATAATAGAGAGGGTTGGTCGGTCTCCCATGGGGAAGTTAAAGGAATTGGAAAAGTGTATGTGTCGGGGGGTGGGGGTGCGTGGGGGGGGGGGGGTGCGTGGTGGGTGGGGGTTGTGTGTGTTAGTGTGTGTGTGTGTGTTGTGTTTGCGCGCGTGTGTGGGGGGGGGGGTGGGGGGGTGTTGTGTTGTATTGTGTGTTGTGTGGGGGAGGGGGGGCGGGGGCGGGGTTGTGTTGTGTGTGTGTGTTGGGAAAGCACACATGTATGTATGTATGTATGTATGTATGTATGTATGTATGTATGTATGTATGTATGTGTGTGTGTGTGGGGGGGGGGGGGGTGTTGTGGTGTGTGTTTGTGTGTGTGTGTGTTGGGAAATCACACATGCATGTATGTATGTATGTATGTGTGCTTGTGTGTGTATGTGTGTGTATGTATGCATGCATGTATGTATGTATGTATGTATGTATGTATATATGTATGTATGTATGTATGTATGTATGTATGTATGTATGTGTGGTTTTTTACCTTACATTTTACATGTGTTACCCTGTGTCTATGTGTTACCCTGTGTGTATGTATGTCAAATAACACGGCTGGCAGGTCCACAGGAACCCCTTCTCGCCATCGTCAAGAAGAAAAAGCTGACATGGTTCGGCCACGTCACCCGCCACAACACTCTGCCCAAAACAGTACTGCAGGGAACACTCGAAGGTGGTAGAAAGAGGGGAAGACAGAACAAGTCATGGATGGACAACATCAGAGAATGGACCAGGATGAATGACTCGGCACTACTGCGCAGAGCCGAGGACCGAGATGGATGGAGGAGGCTTACCACGGCATCGTCTTTCGTGTCTCCCCCACGACCGCCAAGGTCACGGGTCTGATGATGATGATGATGTATGTATGTATGTATGTATGTATGTATGTATCCATGTATGTATGTATGTATGTATCCATGTATGTTTGTATATATGTATCCATGTATGTATGCATGTATGTATATATGTATGTATGTGTGTGTGTATGTATGTGTGTATGTATATTTTCCTACATCTATATTTCTGCATTAATATGAAGATAAAATTATGGGATATCTGGGGACGGGATAACTCAGTGGTCAGAGCATTCGCTTTTACCAAAGCTACAGTCAAGCAGTATCGAGCCTGGTTACCAAGTGGATGGGTGACCGTTTGCGCGCCTTGGCTTAAAAACAGTCCCTCAGTTCACCGAACTTTAAATGGGTACGTACCTGCCCTCTTTAGGGTCAGGGAAGGTAAAGCAGCAAGGGAGAGGAGATGGGCGCCGCCCTCAATTTACTGGCCCCTAGAGAAGTTGAGGTCTCTGATGCCTCGCTCCCCAACAACTGCATTGGGTATGGGACATCTTGGCTGTGCTTTTTACCCTCACAGATATACAGTGTCTGAAATACTGTGATTCAGTTTGCAGCCAAAGAAAAAGGGTTAAGACCATGACAGCTTCAGAAAGCAACATACGGCTATAGAACAGTGTTACCAGTGTAAGTTAACTTCTTTTTATTTAAGTTATTTTTAGTCTTTCATTTCGAGAATAGGAGAAAAAGCACTCATGCTCTATTTTCTTTTTATCCAGTCCCCGCGTGTATATGATTTTGTAAATTTTGCCATCCGTTCCCACCGGTACGTAATGGCCTACTCTTTCGGAAAAGAGGGAAGGTAGCAGGATGGTTAAGACGTTTGCCTGCCAACCAGTAAACCGTGAGGTTCTGGGTTTGATTCCCAGCCTCGCCCTTTCTTCTTAGTTTGACAAAAAAAATCGAACTGAATGTCAAAGTTCTTCGGATGAGACTATAAACCGAGGCCCCGTGTGCGAACGCATTCAGAACATCTTGCGCACACGTTAAATCCTGTTCCGCTTTTCGAAAGAGTAGACCATTGTGTGCCGGTGGGAACAGATGACAAAATTTACAAAAACGCATACACACGGGGACTGGATGTAAAAAAAGCACCCGAGTGCTTATTCCATTATCCTCGATAAAAAAACAAATCATGTCATCTGAGTGCTTTGATTTGTTGCTTTACAAGATTCAGCGCTATATGAATTCCATACATTATTATTATTATTATTATTATTATTATTATTAAAAGCGGAACAGGTTTTAGCGTGTGCGCAAGATGTTCTGCGTGCGTTCGTACACAGGACCTGGCTTTATAGTCTTATTCGAAGGACTTTTGGGTGTTGTTAAGTGGGTTGTTTCATAAAGGGGATAGGCTCAACAGACATAAGCACTGCCCCGAAAACCTCATCCCCCCAGCCCTTCCTAACTGGAATCTTTGTGTAGAATGCCGCTTACCATATTTGGCAAAAAGACTAGATGCTATAGCAAGGTCCAGGCTTTCTTTGATTTACTGTCTCTTGACTGGAATCCACAAGGGAAGCGGAAAGCTGGTCGACCAAAACAGACCTGGCGCAGAAGTGTTGACGAAGAAACGAAGGCAGCCGGAATGACATGGGCACGAGCTGAAGAGGATCTCCCAAAAACAAGAGTTCGTTGGAGGGGTTTGTTGCAGCCCTATGTTCCCCAAGGAACCAAGAGGCATAAGTCAAGTCACTCATAGTGATATTAGACAAGACCAAGCTAAGAGCTCAAGATTGAATTCGCCTTTAACCCCTGTTGGAGTATGGAGGATTTCAGCAAACAAAATCAACTGCAACATAATATAATTTGCATTAATTACAAAAAAGTTTACAACACTGCATGTAAC
>CM054152.1:43851270-43858257 GCA_028751875.1 Rapana venosa
AATTTTGGCACGTGGCAAGAGAGATGGGCTCTGCCAGATTCAACCTAAGCCATAAGGGACAGGACAGTGTTTAGAGCGTTGCACATTGCGTTCGTGATCTGTTGAACCGGGTTCGAATCCCTTTTAAGGGAATTTTTCCTCTGGAGTTAACATCAATGCTAACTCCACTCCCTCCAACAGTCCTTCGGGTGAGACTTTAAACCCAGGTCCTGTGTGCGAACACACGCAGAACACCTTGCGCACACGTTAAAACTTTACCGCAGGTCATTGTGTGCTGGAGGGAACGGATGACAAAACTTACAGAACTACATACACACGGGATTAAAGTGTAAAAAAGCACATGAGTGTTTATTTCATTATCCTCAAAATTAAAATCAATTTTTTAAAAATGACACAGTGCCTGGTAATATTTGTGACATCAGGGACTGCCTAGGAAGTTATCGCAGAAGTCATTTGTTCTCTTTTTGTTTTTAAAAACCGAACATTTTCTTCGTATGAGAGTAGTAGTACCTTTATCTGGTAGTTGATTTTTACAGCCAACATGTTCATAATTTTCTTTCTGTAGCCCCGGTCAGAAATGGTTTGGAAAGCTTTTAGTTCGTTCGCCTCTGCTCTCACGTATACACAAAACGCCATCAAAAGCTTTCTTTATGCAAAAACTAAGCCATCTGAAAGCAATGATGTTCTGTGGGCAAGGAATAGCTTGAAAGCTTTGTAAATGCTCTGTCTGTAAGTATCGGCACTTTGTCTAGCGTTTCGATTGGGGGGAAAAAATCTCCATTTTTATCTCAACAACATTCATAGTTCAGCAGAAGCAGCTGTGTAGCCAAAGCAATATGGCGGTAGTGTCAAGGCTACACTTCAGAGTTGAGCTTCCGGCTCATGTAGTGTCTTTCATAGTGTTTTTTTTTAAATACAAAATCTGTTGTAATTAGACGCATAGGCAGACAGATGAAGAACTGAGGAAACTTTTCTCTGGTTACGAACCAGATGCGATCCCGACACTTGTCACTTTTGAAAATGGGTGCATTACCACAGGACCACCTAACTTCTACTTTGACATTAGCTTATGTTGGGTAAGGGGACGGAATAGCCTAGTGGTCAGAACATTGCGCTCACAATTTGATGACCCGGGTTCGATTCCCGTTCAAGGGGATATTTTCACCTGGAGTTAACATTAGTGCAGACTCCACTCTCCCCAAAAGTCCTTTGGATGAGACTATAAACCGAGGCCCCGTGTGCGAACGCACACAGAACATCTGGCGCACACGTTAAATCCTGTTCCGCTTTTCGTAAGAGTAGGCCATTGTATGCCGGTGGGAACAAATGACAGAATTTACAAAACCACATACACACGGGGACTGGATGTAAAAAAGCACATAAGTGCTTATTCCATTATCCTCGATATAAAAGAATATAAAAAAAACCAACATAAATAAAGTGGTCAGAGCACTAGCTTTCCTCAAGATAAGATTAATCAGCTTTGAACATGGTTACCAAGTGGATGGGTGACTGTGCACCTTGGCTTCAATACAGTCCCTCAGTTCACACAGCTGTAAATGGGTACCTGACCTCTTTGGGTCCAGGTAAGATAAAGCAGCGAGGGAGAAGAGATGGGCATCATCCTCAATGTGCTGGTCCCTAGAGAAGTTGAGGTCTCTGACACCTTGTTCCCCAATGACTTGAGCAGGTTATGGGAACAACTTCATTGTTTGTGCTGAGATATCCTGTGGTATATTGTGCTATGCTGTACTGTGTTGTGCTGTGCTATACTACGCTAGCCTACAATATGCTATGCTAGGCTAGGCTATGATATGATATGCTACACTATTGGTCATTGCAACAATACTGGTCTACCATGTCACCACAAAATATTAGATGTCATGTCCACATTGTTCTCTCTTAGCATCTGCATACCAAATAATTACATACTGACATTTAAAAAAATAATTTTTCTTTCTTTTCTTTATCTTCCGAGCATACTACACTGCTTGTTTCACAGTCAGAGCTGTGACCTACTTTTCCCATGCACGTGAAACACAGTGACAGTCCTACATCCAGTCTGTGTGTGTGTGTGTGTGAAAATCTACAATCCAAAAAAATTCCATTTTCTCTTTGTTTCTTTTTCCCCAGCACACTGTCTAGACTGCTGGTGTCACAGTCAAGAGCTGTGACCTACTTTCCCCATGCACGTGAAACACAGAGACAGTCCTACATTCAGTCTATATGTATGTGTGTGAATGTGTGTGTATGTATGTGTGTGTGTGTGCATGTGTGTGTGTGTGTTTCCTAAAATTTACACACCAAAGACACCATTTTTCAGTTTCTTTTCTCACTCTAATTTTTCCCCCAAGCAAACTGCCTACACTAACCCATGTCACAGTCAACACTGTGACCTACTTTCCCCACGCCTGTGAAACACAGCTTAAAAGTTCTACATCTAGTCTATGCGTGCGTGCTTGCGGGCGTGCTAAAAAATCTACACACACCCCAAAAAACAACAACAACAACACTATTTTTCTCTCTACTCTTTCTTTCTCTCTCTCTCGTCTCTCTCCCAGCATACTGCCCCCCCCCCCCCCCCCATCCAGTCTATATGTATGTGTGGTGATGTGTGTGTGTGTGTGTGTTTCCTAAAATCTACACACCAAAGAAACAATTTTCAAACTGCATACACTAACCCTGTCACAGTCAACACTGTGACCTACTTTCCCCAGGCGCGTGAAACGCAGCGACAGTTCTGCATCCAGAGGTTGCAGCGACACACCAGGCGCCGATAGGGGCAGCAGGTCTCGCCGATCTCGTTGGACCAGGGCACGCAAGGATTGCTCCACCGACGACAGGGGAGTTTCTGACGGCGTTTCACCTTCGCTAGGGATCGCAGGGTGGCTTGGCTAAGGCTCGGCGCGTGGTCGTCAGCGTGGTGGCTGTTTGGTAGAGTGAGGTTGGCGTCGTAGTAGTCTAGCCCTTGGTGGTAGTGTTGTTGTTGGTGTTGTTGTTGGTGGTGTTGTTGGTGTTGTTGTTGGTGGTGTTGGTGTTGTTGTTGTTGTTGGTGGTGGTGGTGGTGGTGGTGGTGGTGGAGGAGGAGGTGGTCGTAGTGGTGGTGGTGGTTGTGGAGCGGCAGTTGGGTTATCATCCTTCTGAAACATTGGATGAATATCTTTTTGGATAGGGACGAGCCGGTTTATGTGGAAATTCTTGTATGTTGATGTTTTGCGGCATGACAGCAGGTTTATTGTGTGGATGGGTGGGGTAGGGTGAGTCCAGGGTATGGTATGGTAGGATAGGGTAGAATAGGGTAAGATGGGTGTAGGGTAGGTGGATGGTGGGTGGAGGGTACGGTGGGTGCATGGTAAGATAGGGTAGGTTCGATGTAGGGTAGAGTATGTGTAGGGTAGGGAAAGTAAGGTAGGTAGAGTAGGGTAGGTGTAGGACATAGTAGAGTAGGATGGGATAGGGTAGTTTAGGGTACATTGAGGTAGTGTATGGTATGATATGATATCGTATGGTATCGTACGGTATGTATGCTTGTACGTGTGTGCGTGAGTGGGTGCGCGCGCATGTGTCTGTATGTGTCTGTCTGCCTATTTGTCTGTGTCTGGTCTTATCACACACCCATCCAGAACACACCCATACACACAACACAACACACACATACACACAAAACACACAACACACACACAACACACACACAACACTACACACACAACACACACACACACACAAACACACACAAACACACACACGACAACACACACACACACACACACACACACACACGCACGCACACACACACACACACACACACACAACACAACACACACTTAACACTACACACACACACACCCTACCACCCCCACCCCCTACCCCCCCTGCCTCCCACACACACTCAAACGTTACTCTATGGTCCATATTCTCACCTTTTAATCGTCCTCAGTGTGTTCAAGGCGACATTGCGATCCTGAGTCAGATACACAGCCTCAGCATCCGTACCTGGTACACAACCATATGGGTTCAGGACAGCATTAGCAGCAGCATCCTTCAGTGTTGAATGTTACTGCGAAATTAAATAAATAAATAAATAATCGCATACACACGCATAACTTTTTTAAAAAGTCATCTGAGCTCTTTGATTTGTTGCTTTACAAGATTCAGCGCTATATAAATTCCATAGATTATTATTATTATATTTTTGTCATCATGATTATTATTATTATTATTATTATTATTATTATTAAATACACAATGGTTTAAAGATACATCTCCACACCAACAAGAAATAGCATCTGATGCAGTGTATGTCTGCTTGAGATTGTCCTGGCAAGTACACGCACGCACGCACGCATGCACAAACGCATGCATGCGCGCATATATACTTACACAAACACACAGGCACGCACATATCTATGCACCCATACACACTCACGTGTGTGTGTGTGTTTGTGTATGTGTGTATGTATGTATGTATGTATGTATGTATGTATGTATGTGTATATGTATGTACGGTTGGATGGATGGATGGATGGATGTATGCATGCATGTATGTATTCCTCATTATATAGATATATGTAAAACTCATTCGTTATTTTCTGAGATAAAGATCGTCATCAACAACATCGCCATTGCACCCTCTCTCATCTCTCTCTCTCTCTCTCTCTCTCTCTCTCTCTCTCTCTCACTCTCCGTCTCTCTCTCTCTCACTCTCTCTATCTCACTCTCTGTCTCTCCTGTCTCTCTCTGTCTCTCTCTCTCTCTCTCTCTCTCTCTCTCTCTCTGTCTCCTGTCTGTCTCTCTGTCTCTCCATCTCTCTCTCTCTCTTCATTTTTCTCCTGAGTTCCCGTCACAATGTCTGTCTTTATTTTTCTCTCTATTCTGGAGCTTTCACTCGCCCATCTGTAACTTGATTTGTGCCATACGATCTGTCCCCCCCCCCCTCTCTCTGTCTCTGTCTCTGTCTCTCTCTGTGTGTCTCTCTGTGTAACATTTTACAATGTGTAGACGTTCCTTTTTATGACTTTATAAGTTTGCCTTTTTTGTTTTTTCTCTTGTTCTTTTTTTTCTTTGGGGATTTTTTCCCCTTTTTTGTCTTTGTTTTTTTGTGGGGTTTGTTGGTTGGTTTTTTCTTTTGTTTGTGTGCGTTTTGGCGGGGAGGGGGCTGAGGGGGGGTGTGGGTGGTTGTTTTTTTTTTGGGGGGGGGGTGTTTGTTTCGGAGGTTTCTTTTATTTGTTTGTTTGGTTTTTAATTTTTTCCCCTTTGTTTCTACTGTGTGAGAGTATGGTATTTGATTTATTATTAGATGTATCCCTATGGGCGGGGCTGGATGTAAAAAAGTACATGAATGCTTAGTTATTATCTCTCGAAATAAGAGAGTTTGTCATTGTCGTTCTCTCTCTCTCTCTCTCTCTCTCTTCTCTCTCTCTCTCTCTCTCTCTCTCTTCTCTCTCTCTCTCTCTCTCTCTCTTACCGAGCTTTCACTCTCTCTCTTACCGAGCTTTCACTCTCTCTCTTACCGAGCTTTCACTCTCTCTCTTACCGAGCTTTCCTCACTCAGCTGTAACTTGATTTTGTGCCATACTATCTGTCCTTTCTCTCTGTGTCTCTGTCTCTCTCCTTCTCTCTCTGTCTCTCTCTGTCTGTCTGTCTGTCTGTCTGTTTCATCTCTCTCTCTCTCTCTCTCTCTCTCTCTCTCTCTCTCTCTCTCTCTCTCTCTCTCTCTCTCTCTCTTCCCGAGATTTCACTTACTCAGTTGTAACTATATTACCTATCTGTCCTTCTCCTCTCTGTGTCTCTGTCTCTCTTTGTCTCTGTTTCTCTTCTCCTTCTCTCTCTGTCTTTCTCTGTCTCTGTATCTCTTTCTCTGTCTCTGTTTCTCTCTCCGTCCCTCTCTCTTTCTCTCTCTATCTCTGTCTTTTTCTCTCTATCTCTCTCTGTCTCTCTGTCTCTGTCTCTCTGCATGTCTCTCTTCCTCTCTGTCTGTCTGTTTGTCTGTCTCACTCCCCTCTCCAGCGCTTAAGAGCCACACAGATAGAAAGAAAAATCGATAGAGAAGCATTACATACATCTGTCGCAGAAGAATTTGGTAACACACTTACCCATTTTCTCTCCGGGATTCTTTTTAGGATAGATGTATACGATACACTCGCTACATACAACACTTGTATAGTCTACTACATATTTTTTTGCTTTTGGTTTTATGTCATCTCTGAAAACTCAGAAAAATATGGTCATGGGTTTAAAAAAACACCAGGAAAACAGTATAAAGCAAGCAAATCATTCATTTAAAAAAAAGTATAGCGCTACATTTGTAGGCCCGACACTTCAAGCTGTAAGTAGAGCGATTTATAATTATTATCCCAAAGGATCAAAATATTGTCTTGAAGGGTAACTAGACCTCTTCTTCTTCGTCGTCGTCGAACGCTCAGACAGCAACTATTGTTGTGTGTCATATGAGCAAAAATGCGTCCCGCTGCCGTTAAGCGCCTGACAAGTCAGGCCCAGCGCATCCGACTTCCCTCAAAAGAGAGAATTGTTTTCTGTTAAGTCTTTTTTTTTTAAACGAAATGCAGGAGAATGGACCAAAAAGGCCGAAAATAGACAAGAAGGATATGACAGGAAGAAAAAAAACAACAAGGCAGAATCAGAAAGAGTGATCGAAAAGAGGAAATATCTAGCACAGCATTTCCGGAAGTGAGGATGCATTTTATACTCACAGACCCCCAGCATCCCCACGGGGGATAACTGGAGGGAAATGGAAAAACAAATCAGTCGTTCTGTTCACAGCTTCGAATTTGTAAGTGACCACTTTTCCGAAGTCAGCATACAGAACCTATGTATGTAACCACCAACATTGGACAATAATAATTATATTTCCATGAATTTAAAAACCGAAAAGAATTGAGAAAACAAATCAGTAGTGATGCTTGTAGCTTTAGATGTAATCATAATTATCTGCCTTTGCGCCTGTCGGCGCCTGTGTGGGGCTCTGGT
>CM054152.1:43858757-43883757 GCA_028751875.1 Rapana venosa
TTGCATTCTATCCCTTTTTATATAAACCCTAAATTCTTTTCTTAGTTTGTTTTGTATTTGATCTAACTTTTAAACACGCTCGTATAATCATTTCTCCACATTTGGCTCAAGTTTTCAACCGTGAGTAGCAGAGCGTTTATGTTCTTTCTTAAGACCAGACTTTTTTTTTAAACCAATACAAATGGGAAATTTCTGATCGTTATCCTTACACTCACTTCTTATCCAAACAAAACAATCTTAGCCTTCAGTTACAATAATTCATATCTGGAATACCAAATTTGCCTTTCTGGACCGTACAGTACGTGAGTCTAACGAGTGTGTACTTTTTTTATGGTTTCAGGGCATAATAGCTTACCTTTCTTCTTCTTCTTCTTGGCTCAAAGTCTATTCACTACTAGGTGATTTAGACCAGTAAAATAATTCATAACGAAAGGAGTTACCAAAGCAGAGGAGAGTATACAGAGTCCCATGAAAGACTGTAGTAATCTTCAAGATTCAAGAATTCCTTTCATCTGTTTTGGGGTATGGAGGATTACAAACAAATTGAAGAGGAGAATAAACCTAACATTAATACACCCCAAAATAATATGGATACTAACAGTAACTGAAAAGCAAGAGTTCATCGCATAATGATAAGCAATCAATATTAATGACTCAATGCTATTTTTAAGTATACACATTTCTTTAAAATACATAATCTACACATATATATGAAAGACAATTGAACTTTCAAGAAATACCTGCAAATCTTATGAATTTTGAGAGCGACAAGAGAACTTTCCGAGATTTGCATTTCATTAGCCTACAAAAATTATAACTGGACATGGGTTGAAGAAAATGTCGGGGAATAAAATCTTGTCGTAAATGTTTGAAGTGAGGACATTCTATGATAACAATTTTTTAATGATATTCCCTCTGTTGAAAAATAAATGACTTCAGCAATGGATGTTATATATAGCCCAGAATACACTCTGAATGTCCTCATATACTGAAGTCGTATCAGTTTCCTTTCTTTGTATCCAAGTCTTTAAGAATAGAACAATGCAACATTCCATAATGGTCTGTGACTGAGTACGAACATGAGAACAGCAGACATTTTCGAGTAATCTGTATTCCAAACATTTAATCGCAGTATTTTTTAAAAATACATTTTTCACTGTAGTTCTTGTGGGAGAAAGACTTACGAAATGCATTTTCTGCAGTATAGAATTATGTATTTACAGTTAACGGTTTGATTTCATCTAGTCATTTACTTTAGACTTTTCGCTTAGTCTTAAACATATTTTAGACTATCTGGAGTATTATTACTTTTGTTATTTGCAGGAAGCAAATTGTGTTCACTTGTTATGTATTATTCTGGAGAACTCGCATATCTTCCCCCTCCCCCCAAAAAAAAACAAAATTACCATCAAAACAAAACATTTAACTTGTGCACACAACGAGCGATGGTTACAAATCAAATTGTATAAAAGCCAGACATTAACAGACAAGCAAGCGATCAAAAATACATCATACCTCCACCCCTTCTCTCTCTCCCTGCCTTTCTTGTCTATCTGTCTATGCATGTGTGTGTGTCTGAGCGTCCCTGTGTCTGTAAGTCTCTGTCTGTATCTATAAAAAAAACAACCCACCTTTTGTTATACTGAATACATTCTATATATGCAATAACTACTCTAATTAGAACTATATATATATATACATATATATATATATATATATAATATATATAAGTGTGTGTGTAACAATTCTGGAATAAACATATTTTTTTTAAAAGCGGTCTTGGAGCGGAAAATCTTACTTCAATTGTGTGTGAGAGTGTATGTTAGGTTTTTCTTTCATTCTTATTGTTTTGGATAAGCAATTATCATTAGCATTGTAAACATACACGTAACTTCAACCTGAAGTTATTCTGAATAAATAACAGCACTATTCATTAGTCTTACAGCCCTCAAAATGTTATGGTACGTTCCCCATTGTCGATCTCAACCTATTTTTTGTAAGGAAAAAAACCATTGCATCAGATTCCATAATATACAATCTCGTTTCGATATTTACAAAAAGAAATCTTTCTGAAGTTTAGACTTTTCGTGGGAATAGCCGGATACTAAATAAGTCACCCTGTTATGCATTTCGTTGCAAGAATGCTTTGACGTTTATTATTATTCATAAATTCCTTCGGTCTGAATCATTAATAGACTAGGGGAGACAACAAGTATCACAGCAGCTAGAACTGTGTTACTTCCCTTACAAATACATCACTCTAGTTGTTTTGATTTATTTTTTAATGCAGTGAAAGTGTGATGGTTTGTTGGTATGGAAACGAACCCCAAAACTGACAAGTGTTGCTGTGGGGTTTTTGGGGTTCTATATCGCCAGCATCGTCATTGTCGACATCTTTTTCTTTTTTGTCTTCGTTTTTCTTTCTTTCTTTCTTTCGTTCGTTCGTTCGTTCGTTCGTTCGTTCGTTCGTTCTTTCGTTCGTTCTTTCTTTCTTCTTCTTTCTTTCTTTCTTTCTTTCTTTCCTGCCCCCCTCCCTCCCCCTACTCATTATCCTCATCGTCATCGTCATCATCATCATTATCATCATCATCTTCTTCGTCATATTCATCTTCTTCTTCTACTTTTTCGTCGTTTTCATCATCATCATCATCATCATCATTATCATAAGGAAACATCCATCAATCCCCATCATCGTCATTAGCAGCAGCAGGAGCAGTGATGATGATGATGATGATGATGATGATGACGACGACGACGGTGACAATGACGACGACGACGACGACGACGATAATGATGATGACACAGAACATTGGACAAACAGGAACACTCGATTTTAAAAGAAATGTTTATTCCACGTGTAATGATTGTCCATCCACAGGCAGCGGTTTGACTACAATGTATTTTCTTGTAAACACGTCTTACGAAGAATTCTTACGCAGGCCACATGTCATCGTTAAACAGCTGGTTTTCTTGTGGAGTGGTGCAGTGTGTGTCCACAGACTTCGTTTATCCTACTGGCTCCGAAAGCTCCAATCTGTTTGACAATTGATAAACAAAATGTGAATCAAGGAGCAAATAGATCGTAAAGCAAAAAAAGTAAGTAAATGAGTCAATAGATTACAAAGCAAAAGAGTAATTGAGTCAATAGATCGCAAAGCCAAAAAGTAAATGAGTCAATAGATCACAAAGCATAAAAGTAAATGAGTCAATAGATCGCAAAGCAAAAAAGTAAATGAGTCAATAGATCGCAAAGCAAAAAAGTAAATGAGTCAATAGATCGCAAAGCAAAAAAGTAAATGAGTCAATAGATCGCAAAGCACAAAAGTAAATGAGTCAATAGATCACAAAGCAAAAAAGTAAATGAGTCAATAGATTGCAAAGCAAAAAAGTAAATGAGTCAATAGATCACAAAGCAAAAGAGTAAATGAGTCAATAGATCACAAAGCAAAAAAAAGAGTCAATAGATTGCATAACAAATAAGTAAATAGTGATTTGTTTTTTCAATATTTAGCAAGTTACAAAGTCCATATCATCATCATCATTTTTATGATAAAGATTATGGTTGTTGTTATTTTTTTATTTTATTTTTTTTATTATTATCATCATCATCATCATTATTCTTCTTCTTCTTGTCGTCGTAGTCGTCGTAGTCATCGTCATCATCATCATCACCACCACCACCACCACCACCATCGTCGTCATCATCATCATCATCATCATCATCATCATCATCATCATCATCATCATTATTAGTAGTAGTAGTAGTAGTAGTAGTAGTAATAAGTAGTAGTAGTAGTAGTAGTAGTAGTAGTGTGTCGTCGTCGTCATCATCACCATCATCATTATCACCACCATAATCATCCACCACTACCACCACCACCACCATCACCACCACAACTACCAACGTAACCATCACCACCACCAACAATCATTCCCATCATCATCATCATCATCATCATCATCATCATCATCATCATCATCACCCTACCACTCAAACCCCTACCATCACACTACCACTCATCAATCATCACCCCCACCACCAATCATTCCCATCATCACCATCATCATCACCACCATCACCCTCGCCCTCACCACTCAAACCCCTACCATCACACTTCCACTCATCAACCAACACCACCACCATGGCATCACCCATCACCCATCAACCATCACCAACAATGGAGAGGCCGCAGTGGCGAGCAGCTGTACGCAGTGGCGCCAAGGCCCACGAAGCAAACAGAATTGCGACAGCTGAGCAACGCAGGCAAGACAGGAAAGATGGAGCCTGCAAGTCTCCAAAAGCAGCCCCTATACCCTGTCCATACTGCTCAAGAACTTTTCAAGCGCGGATTGGCCAAATAAGTCATCTTCGCACCCACAGAAATGGGACCCCCCCCCAATCCCACCATGAATAGATGGTCATCATCGATCCCGATGGACGAAGAAGAAGCATCACCCATCACCCATCAACCACCCACCACCAACACGCCACCATCCACACTCACGGCTTTTCGCAGACGACAGCAGGTTTGTAAGGGGTGGCGTAGATGTCCTCACACCACAGGTCCCCCCAGCTCCAGAATCGGTGATCCACACGCAGTCTTCCCCGGACAGTCCTTCGTGGGTTCGGGCGTTGTCAGGCTGGCCCCGGATCCAGTTGAGGAAGACGGGAGCCTGCTGATGGACTGTTGGTCCTCCACTCCCCTTCCTTCAGCAGGTCGTTCAGGCCCAGCCAAGCTCCGTGCATCCCTGGATGTTGGAGGGAGGGGGGGGGGGGTGAGGAGGAAGGTGGAGGTGGGGGTTGGGGGTGGGAGGGTGGTAGGTGGTGGTGGTTGTGAAAGTGTTTGGCGTGTTAAGATAGGTCAGGTCATGTTGGGTTGGGTCGGGTTGTGTTGGGTCGGGTCAGGTCAAGCCAAGTGAAGCCAAAACCAAGCCAGGACAGGCCAAGGCAGGTGAACTCAGGTCAGGTCAGGTGAGATGAGGTCAAGCCGAATCAAGATTAGTCAAGCCAAGTTCAGTCTAGTCAGGTCAGCCAGGTCAGGTCAGGTGATGTCAGGTCAGGTCAAGTCAGGCCAGGTCAACTCAGGTCAAGTCAGGCCAGGTCAGGTCAAGTCAGGTCAGGTCAAGTCCAATCAGGTCAATTCAGGTAAGATCAAGTTAAGTCCAGTCAAGTAAAGTCATGTCAAGTACAATCAAAGCCAAGCCAAGCCAGACGAAGTCAGCTCAGGTCAGGTCAAGTCAAGTCAGCCAATTTAAGTCCAGTCCAGTCATATATATTTTTTTTAAATATTGAAAAATAGAAACTTCAATCCGTAAAGTGGATGAAGCTCGACTGTGTGGTCCCAGTCTTGCCAATGAGCCCATAAGCAAACTCACTCTGGGGAAGGAGCCGGCCAGAGTCTGAATACAATCCCTGTGACCCATATGGGATGAATACAGTCCCTGTGATTCGTATGGGATGAATACAATCCCTGTGACTCATATGGGATGAATACAATCCCTGTGGCTCGTATGGGATGAATACAGTTCCGGTGACTCAGATGGGATGAATACAATCCCGGTGACTCGTATGGGATGAATACAATCCGTGTGACTCATATGGGATGAATACAATCCGTGTGACTCATATGGGATGAATACAATCCCGGTGACTCATATGGGATGAACACAATCCCTGTGACTCATATGGGATGAATACAATCCCGGTGACTCATATGGGATGAACACAATCCCTGTGACTCATATGGGATGAATACAATCCCTGTGACTCATAATATGGGATTGAAACCCGCAATCTTCCAATCCGTAACCCAAGGCACGAACCACTGCACAGAGGTGGCTAGCATGTGTGTGTTGTGTGTGTGTGTGTGTGTGTGTGTGTGTTTGTGTGTGTGTGTGTGTGTGTGTTGTGTGTTTTGTTGTGTGTGTGGTTGTGTGTGTGTGTGTGTGTGTGTTGTGTGTGTGTGTGTGTGTAAGTCTTCAATTTTAACGTCTTTCCACTTTAAGTGATACAGACGGCCCTAGATAGGAGACTGAATGAAAGAGATAGATGGATGGATAGATATAGATAGACAGATCTACTCTGTGTGGTGCGTGCATGTGTGTGTGTGTGTGTGTGTTTGTGCGTATGCGTTTGTGTGTGTGAAAGAGAGAGAGAGGGAGGGGGGGAAAGAGACAGACAGATGAACAGACAGACATACAAACAAATAGAATACAGACAGACAAACAAAAAGAAACACACAGACAGACCAAATGACAGACAGACCAAAGGACAGACCAAAGGACAGACAGACTAGACAGACAGACTAGACAGACAGACAGACAGATACACAGGTACAAAAAGAAATACCTTTCACGTGGAGTTCTCCAGTGATGAAGTCATTCTCATCCTGGCTCTCAATCTCCAGCAGATAGAAGAAAACATGCGACAGAAGGGTGCACAAACACACACACACCACCAAAAAACACACACACACACACCACACACCACACACAAAACACCACACACAACACACACACACACACAGAGGAGAGGAGAGAAGAGACAGAAAAACAGCTGTACATTCGTATGGACCACAAACATGTACACATACTCGCGTGCCCGACCGCACGAGTGCGCGTACGAACACAAACACACACACACACACACACACACACACACACACACACACACACACATGCTTTTAAAAAAAAAAAAAATTTTTATCGAGAATAATGGAATAAGCACCTATGTGCTTTTTTTTTAGATCCAGTCCCCGTGTATATGCTGTTTTGTAAATTGTCATCTGTTCCAAACCTGCTAACTCAATGGACTACTCTTACGAAAAGCGGAACAGGATTTAACGTGTGCACATGATGTTTTGCGTGCGTTCGCACACGGGACCTCGGTTTATGGTCTCATCCGAAGGACTTGCATGCATGAAGGACTGCTTGCATGCACGTGCACACACAGACACACAGACACACACACACACACACACACACCACACACACACACACACACATGGGGGGCGGGATAAGCCTAGTGGTCAGAACATTGCGCTGGCAATCTGACGACCCGGGTTCGATTCCCCTTCAAGGGGATATTTTTCTCTGGAGTTAACATCAGTGCAGACTCCACTCTCCCCCAAAGTCCTTCGGATGAGACTATAAACCGAGGCCCCCGTGTGCGAACGCACGCAGAACATCTCGCTCACACGATAAATCCTGTTCCGCTTTCCCTAAGAGTAGGCCATTGTGTGCCGCTTGGAACAGATGACGGAATTTACAAAACCGCATACACATGGGGACTGGATCTAAAAAAAGCAGATAAGTGCTTATTTCATTATCCTCGATATAAAAGAATTTAAAAGAAAAACAACCCGAGTGCGCGCGCGAACACAAACACACACACACACACATGCTCGCATGCGTGCGCATACACAGACACACAAACACAAACACAGACACGCACAAACACACACACACACACACACACACACACACACACACAAACAACACACACACACACACACACACACACACACACACACACACACTTGAAGAAGCATCTGATGGACAAATTGTAAGTTCACTTTTTATACTCGAGGTTACCTTACATCTGGCTGCTTTGTTGTTATTCCTACCTTTGTTATTTTGTATTTTCTTCATTTGTCTGTATGACTTGATCTTATGTTATACCGTCTTGACTTGCTTTATCATGTTTTGTTAGTCTGGATTTATATATATATACATATATATAAATATAATATATATATATATATATATATATAAATAAATATATATATATATATATATAAATCCTCATATATTTTTGTTTTCAACACGTATCAATATTGTATTTTGAATGCTTTTATATATCAATTTTCTTTATTCTTTTTTTGGTGGTGATGGCAGGATGAAAAGAAGTTGTATAAACTTAATCTTTTTACCCTCAATAAAGATCATTTTGACTTGACTTGACTGACTTGACTTCACACATACACACACGCACGCACACACACACAACACACACACACACACACACACACACACACACACACACACACACACACACACACACACACACACACACACCGTCTAAAACCACTTTAAGAGAACAGACGTAAAATCGAAGCAACAACACCACCAACACCACCACCACCACCACCAACAACAACACACACAAGTTTGCATAGATGGAGTGGAGAGAGAGGAAGGATGTCATTGCTGACATGTCGAAACTATTGTCAATGCTAAGGATGATGAATACCTCGTATTTTTGTGTTTTGTTCTGTTCTTTATTTTGCTTTCTTTCTTTCTTTTCTTCTTTTTTTATTTTGACTTTTATAACAGATGAACGTAAAAGAATGGATAGTATTTTAACCTGATGTAATTTTTGTTTGTTTGACAATTTATGATTTTTTATTTAATTAATTAATATTTTTTTACCTGGGTATGTGCGCGCGCGTGCGTGTATGTACGCGTGTATGTATGTATGCATGTTTGAATGTATGTATGTGTGTATGTATGTATGTATGACTGTATGTATGACTGTATGTATGTATGTATGTATGTATGTATGTATGTATGTATGTATGTATGTATGTATGTATGTATGTATGTATGTATGTATATGTATGTGTGTATGTATGTATGTATGATGTGTATGTATGTATGTATGCATGTATGTATGCATTTATGTTTGTATGACTATGTATGTATGACATTATGTATGTATGTATGTATGTATGTATGTATGTATGTATGTATGTATGTATGTATGTATGTATGTATGTATGTATGTATGTATGACTGTATGTATGTATGACTGTATGAATGTATGTATTATGTATGTATGTCTTCAATGTTATGTCTGTACACTTAAAGTGATATTAGACAATATTAGATGTATGCATGTATGTATGTATGTAAGTATGTATGTATGTATGTATGATCATGCATGCATGCATGTATGTATGTATGTATGTATGTATGTATGTATGTATGTATGTATGTATGTATGTATGTATGTATGTATGTATATATGCATGTATGCATGTAATTCTGCGTCTGTGTGTGTGTCTGTGTGTATACGTGTGTGCGCGCACGCGCGCGTGTGTGTGTGTGTCTGCGACTGCGTGTGCATCTGTGTGTATACGTGTGTATGTATGTGTATGTGCGCGCGCGCGTGTGCGCGTGCGTGCGTGCGTGTGTCTGTCTGCGTTTGCGTCTGTGTCTGTGTGTGTATACGTGCATTCGTGAGTGCGTGCATGCGAGATGGTATACGTTCGTGTGTGTGCGTGTGCACGTGTGTGTGTGTATGTGTATGTGTGCGTGTACACACCTCAGCAGTCGCCCAGGGTACCACATCATCCAGAAAGGCATAGCAGGACTGGCCGAACTGAAGCCAATGTGTCGGACACTGAGCCCTCACTGTACGCACACAGTCGAGCACTCACTGATTTATACGCTTTTGGTAACACATACACGCGCACAAACACGCACGCACGCACGTACACACGCACACAAACACACACACACACACACACACACACACACACACACATCGTTTCTGTGCGAACGCACGCAGAAGATCTTGCACACACATTAAAACCCGTTCCTCTTTTCAGGAGAGTAAGCTATAGTGTCCCGGTGGGAGCGGATGACAAAATTGACAAAACTGCATACACGCGTGGACAGGATGCTAAAAAAACACAACATGAGTGTTTTTTAATACATTACTCTCGAAATGAAAAAATATATATAAATAAGTAGGTAAATAAATAAAAGAAAAAATAAATAAGAGAAGTCAAGATGATTCCAGTGAAGTCAAAAACATTGTCATCATCCAATGAATGGCACAGCCGCCAAGGAATAAAATCTAACATGAAGAGTGACAGCAAGCCAGTTTACATACATATACTTACTATCATAGTGAACCATATTAACATGGGAAACAATGAACTTGTGCCCCCTTCACCTCCAGCCTATTCCCCTTCCTATCTATCCATCACCTCACCCACTCCTTATGTCCCTCGGACCCCTATACTTTCACACCCCCCCCCCCCCTCTCCAGCACAAACATGGGAAGATAGACAACACATCTCCAAACTTCAGAGGATTAGAAGTTAAGGGGGTGATCCCCATAGGAATCACACATTCCTAACTCACAGCTAAAGCTGTTGTCATCAGACTTTTATAACATCTTATTAAGCTAACAATTCCACAATTTAAAGGCTTTTTCCCTATAACTTTTCAGAAATCGAAAAATAGCTTATTCTAGATCATTCAGTTTCATTATGTCCTCTGCTGCAGATACCTTGTGCATGTGTAGATGCACACACACACACACACACACACACACACACACACACACACACACACACACACACACACAAACACACACACTATACAACTTTGATGGACATGACATTGAAAGTAGGGCATACAACTACCATTTACAGAAAATTCTTTAAAACTTAAACGAGCAAGATTATCTTCATACTTGATAAACTTGCCATAGTATGATATATATCAAATTAGGGACCCAAATGAAGCTGCTGAAATGTGGATTAGCACATTTATTTCTGTGTATGACAAGCATGCCCCCTTCATAAAGAAAAGAGTCATAAAATGAAACTTCTTTGGATTACAAAAGACATAGAATCTGAAATACACTTAAGAGACTGTTTGAAAATCCATGGTTCAAAAGAACAATTTGGAATGCAAAGAAAAAAAATAACTTCACTAAAAGGCAAATCAAAACATGACTACTTTCAAAAGTTGTTAATTACAAATACTGACTCATGCCAAGTATGGAAAGCCATCAATCCATTATGTAAAAAACCTAAATAAAAAAGTCAACAGACAGTGAAAGACATTGGTTGATGAATTGAACAACCACTTCTCAAACATGCTACTAAAGTAATATCTTGTGACAAGTCAAGTGAAAATGCTCTCCATTACTTACAACAAAATCAAAAGAAATAAAATTCCCGTTTGAACTATTTCCAGTAACAATCATAAACGTGTTGAAAAGCCAATCACCCAAACAGATTCCAGACCACGTGATCTAGACTATCTGGATGGAAGAATAATGAAACTTTCTGGTCCAGTTATAGTTGATATACTGACATATCTATTTAACTTGTGCATAGAGAAAAACAACTTTCCTCTCATGTTTAAAAGGGCAAAAATGATACCAGTCCGCAAATCAGGTGATTCTTCTTGTCCTTTAAATTACAGACCAGTTTTAATTCTGTCTGTTTTACCTAAGCCCATCAAAAAACATTAAAAATCTGTATATTCCTACTTTGTAAACAACAATCTAATAAATGAAGATCAGTCAGCTTTTCGTAAAAAAAACTATTCCTGCCAAACAACTCTTACTTAACTTACAGACAGTCTTCGGCACAATATCAATGAAAATAAATAATTATACAGGTCCTCTTTTTGTTGATATTCAAAAAAGCATTTGACGTAATTTATCACTCCCTGCGACTGCTAAAACTTCACTTGTATAAACTAATCCCAGAACTGATCAAGCTTCTAACAAGTTTTTTTGTCAGATTGGCAGAAGCTAGTAACTGCAAATAACCAAACATCAGAACTGGTATCTATTAAACATGGAGTATCACAAGGGTAAACATTGTGGCCACCTTTATTTTCAATCTATGTAAATGACTTGCCCCAATTTCTAGAATGTTGCTGTGAAGTTTGCTGATGACACATCCCTCTTTGTAGTGATCCTGATCCTCACAGACTAACTATCAAACTTCAAAACAGTATTGGTAGATTAGTTACTTGAACTCATTTAAACTATATGTCTTTAAATGCACACAAAATCAAGTGTGTGTACGTATTAGCAAACAAAAGACACGAGAAATGAAAGATAAATTCCAGCCTCTGTTGATAGGTAAAAGAGTAATTGAAGAAGTTGACTCGCACAAAATTCTGGGTGTAATTATTGACAAAACTCTTACTTGAACTGACCTCGTGATGGCACTAGGAAAACGTCTTGCTTCGGATGAGACTATAAACCAAGGCCCCGTGTGCGAACGCACGCAGAACATCTTGCGCACATGTTAAATCCTTTCCGCTTTTTGTAAGAGTAGGCCATTGTGTGCCGGTGGGAATGAATGACAAAATTTACAAAACCGCATACACACGGGGACTGGATGTAAAAAGGTTCATGAGTGCTTATTCCATTATCCTCAATATAAAAGAAGAAATAAGAAAAAATAAATAAAATAAAAAAATATTCAAAAACAAAACACGTTCTGATTAACTATTCACGCAAACTCTTTCTGTGTTGCCATATTTTGCCTATTGTTGATTATACTTTATCCCTTTGGGACAGCTGCAGTGAAACAAATTTAAGATTAATTCACAGAATATATAATAGAGCACTGAAACTTATTCTATTAAAATCAGTCTCCTTAACCGTCAACGATTATAAGCAAACAAAGCAGAAATTTATCTAAATAAAGCTCTATTTGTACATGAAGTTGTCCATGGAAATACCCCTCCACCCCCCACAAAGATCACCAATAGGTTCGAGCGCTTTGATTTGTTGCTTTACAAGATTCAGCACTATATAAATTCCATACATTATTATTGTTATTATTATTATTATACAATCAGTAATCACAGGCATAATCATCTACTAACATTTAGAAGACCCAGAAATAATCTTTACAAAACAAGCTTCTTATATTCAGGTAGTGATTTATGGAACTAGCTCCAAAACTGTTTAAAATGTATCAAAAACAAAAATCAGTTCAAGGCACAGCTGAAAAAAAAATCATGTGATACATAAATGCTGAGGAGGTAACTTAGAGGTCAAATTAGCCTTACTTAGATTAAATGCATCAGCACTTTCTGCATCTCTTAAACACATTTCAGGTGTGATTTACTGTAACACGAAATATTACAGTTGCATGCTGTGTATGTGTGTGGAAGTAGGGGGGGGGGGGCATTTTCATGAAGTTTTTGAGACATTTTTGATTAAGATATTGTTCATGTTCATGAAAGCATAAGAGTAATCTATATAAGCAGGGTGTACAATCTGCAACTCTTAATAAGCAATGGAAAGGAGAAAACCAAATGGTTGACCTGATCTCTCTCTCTCTCTCTCTCTCTCTCTCTCTCTCTCTCTCTCTCTCTCTCTCTCTCTCTCTCTCTCTCTCTCTCTCTCTCCATGCTTTTACTCTTGTCCAGTGCAATAGGTTTGATCATGGATATTGCTTTTATCGTTGTTGTGATGGGATTAATAGAACTATTATAAGTGTTATTTGTTTTGGTTTGATAGTCTTGATGCTTTTGGGTTTTTTTCTTTCTATTATGTAGGATGTTTTTTAAAAATTGTTTTTGATGATTATTTTTCTGTTTGATTATTTGTGTTTCCCTTCCTCCTCGATACTCCTCTTGTCTCCCCCCCCCTCCCCCCTGCCCCCTTCTAATCGATCCTCTCCATTGTTTTTTTGTTGTTTGTTATCAATGTTGTTGCTCTCAATGGTTATGGGTGATTATCAGTAAGATTGTATTACTATTATCATTATCATTATTATTGATTTATTTGTGTGAGATTTATCATTTGTTAGAGTGTTTTTGTATGGATATATTATGTTTAAAAAGCTACTTTAAGAGTATGAGCGCATAATTATGGGTACATTTTTGCATAGGTGGAGGGGGAGAGGAGGGATGTAATTACTGACAGTATTGTCAATGGTTACGACTATGAATGACTAGTATTTTTTGTTCCTGTTCTTTTTGTTGCTTTCTTTCCTTCTTTTGTTTTGTTTTGTTTTGGTTTTTTAAAAAAGTATGAACGTGAAAGAATGGGTGATATTGTAACCTGATATAATTTGTTTGACATTTCATGATTTTTTTTTAACCTAAGTATGTGCACGAACATGCTTGTATATACGTGTGTGTGTGTGTGTGTGTGTGTGTGTGTGTGTGTGTGTGTGTGTTGTGTGTGTGTGTGTGTGTTGTGGATGTCCTGGATTTATTACCCCCAGCTATAAAATTTTTCAGTGATAACTGATTTCAAACTGTTAAGTTACACTGTATATTAACGTTGCTCAACTAAGTTTAGAGCTTTTGACACATTTTCTGTGCGTGATAAAACTATCATCTTGTTTTATGGCAATATTAACTCCCCTTCATAGGCTCTGATAAACAGTTATATTCCTTTTTATTGTTTGAAATCGCCCATAAGTCCAGATAACAGATTTTTTGTACTGGAAATGAAACAGCATTTTTTAAATCTAAAATTATAGAATCAACCATTTACCTGTCTAAAACAAGGACATGATGAAATTTAATGATTTAAAATAAGTTGTTTTTTTAATTAATTTCTGAAGAGATATAGGGAAAAAAACACCTTTAAATTGTGGAATTGTTAGTTTAATAAGACGTTATAAAAGTATGTTGACAACAACTTTAACTGTGAGTTAGGAATGTGCGATTCCTATGAGGATCATTGCCCTAACTTCAAATCCTCTGAAGTTTGGAGGAGATGTGTTGTCTATCTTCCCATGTTTGTGCTGGGTTGTTCTTTATTTTAGGGGGCAGGGAAGAGGAAGATGAGGGAGGGGGGGGGGGGAGAAAGATGGGGGGGGGGGGAGAAAGATGGGGGGATGGGGGTGCATGCGGTGGAGGGTGACAAGGGTGGAGGGGATTGTGTGGGAGGAGGAGGGGTGAGGGTAGGAGGATTGTGGGAGGGAGGGAGGAAGGGTGATAGGGGGAGGGATTAGGGGAAGGAGGGTGTTAGGTGAGGAGGAGGGGGTTAGGAGAAGAATGGGGTAAGGAGGGGATACATTAGGGGAGGGGGATGTTAAAAGATAGGGGGGAGTAGGTTAGGGGAAGGCTACATTTGTCATAAGGGGACAGTATATCTTTAAGTATCAAATTAATAGGAAACAGATGATCAGTGAGGTGTTTCCCATGCCAGTATTGTAGAGGAGGGTCCAAAGTATGTGTATACAGAGAGGCACGCTGCTGTCACCCTCATTTGCAGGTTTTGACCAATGTCCTTGCATTAGCCGCTGGACTAGAAGGGCAATGACAATACTGACAGACACATTTGATACTTAGCATTATCTCGAAAAGACACAAGAAAGCTACATTTCATATTGATATTAAAATTCAAAGAAATTTTCAAATAAAAGTATCACACACACATACACATACACACACGCACGCACGCACGCATGCTCGCACGCACACGCGCACACACACACGCATGCACTCACGCGCACATATTCTCTCTCTCTCTCTCTCTCTCTCTCTCTCTCTCTCTCTCTCTCTCTCTCTCTCTCCTCTCACACACACACACACACACACACCACACACTAATGTAGGAATACAATGTTAGACAAACCATTGACCGGAAAAACATATAAACTTATTATTTACGGCACATACCTCGCGCGCGCGCGCACACACCACGCTACACACACACAACACACACACACACAACACACACACGCACGACAACACACCACACACACACACACACACACCAAGGTAAACACATGGGGGACAGTCTGATATCACTAGATAGTGAAAAGACGTACAGTGTAAAAGAACAAACACGGGGTGAAGAAAGGCGTAGTGGTTAAAGCGTTGCACTCGTGATCTGACAGCCCGGGTTCAAACCGCCTCCAGGGTACTACTACCGATCGAGGGGATTTGCTACCTGCAGTTGACACCACCAGTACCGACTCCACACTCTTAAGAAAGTCTTTTGGATAAGACAATAAAGCAAAATACTCGTGTACTCATGCTCGCAGATTATCTTACACACACGTTAAAACCCGATCAGCTTCTCTTTTGTTTTTGTTTTTTCCCAAAATAACATGCACATTTGTGCCGTCTCTCTAAAAACGTTATCTCTCAAGTCGGAATGCTGCTGTCTTGCGCACATGTTAAAACCTGATCTGCTTATCAGAAGAGTAGGCTTTTTGCGTGCTAGCAGGTACAGATGACAGTTTGTTTGGGTTTTTTTCCCCAAAACGCATACACATTTGTGTGGTCTCTCTAGGGACGTTATCCGTATGCGAACGCACGCAGAACATCTTGCGCACACGTTAAAATCCTGATCCGCTTTTTGTAAGAGTAGGCCATTGTGTGCCGGTGGGAACAGATGACAATTTACAAAACCGCATACACACGGGGACTAGATGTAAAAACAAAAGCACATAAGTGCTTATTCCATTATCCTCGATATAAAAGAATAAAAAAAATTCTAATCTTTAAAGTCGGAATGCGGCTACCTTAGTGGTAAGCAAAAACGGTTGCATTTATAAAATGTCACCATTCGTGAACCTTGGACCTTTATCCCTAGGAACAAAAAAAGCAAAACCAAAATTTCAAACAGATGACCAAGAAAGAACGACAACTGAGCCCTGTCTGCATCTGAATAAAACTGTTTTTTATAGATACACCAAGACTTACATCAACAATCCCTTCAGCGCCTGGGGTTTTTCACAGTTCTTGATTAAACCATTGACGCTGGGGGCTACAGCAAAGTGAGAGGCTGTATGACCAGTGGCTTTTCTTTCCCACTCATGGAATTAAAACTCACAGCTTAGTCTTTTAGTGATAACTATGACTCTCTGACTAGGAGGCTTGACTCGCACAGTCCTTATGTGCAGCAGCCCTGGGGGCTGGTTGGCCTTTGGAGAACATCTCCAACGCTGACTGTCCTTTTGCCCATTTAGCCGAGAGAGTAGGGGTCTACTGTGGGCAATCATCTCCACTTAAATAAGATTTCTGCCCCATTTAAAAACTCCAGCTGCCTCCTCTATTGTTTTTGCGAGGGTCATTGTCAAACACGACAGACAAACATTTTTTAAAATTTATTTATGCCTCTTTGTTCCTTGGGGAACATAGGGCTGCAACAACACCCCTCCGACGAACTCGGTTTTGGGGAGATCCTCTTCAGCTCGGCCCATGTCGTTCCGGCTGCCTTGTTTCTTCGTCAACACTCAAACAGACAAACATACATCCACAATAAGAGTAAGCGTGAGTACTTACCAGAACTGCCAAAGACCAAAATGCAGACGAGAAAAGAACCGACGTTTGCAGGAGTTCTCATGGTGCTCTTCTTTCTTTTCTAATTTTCTGAAGAAGCAGACTGAAAAACTCTCTGATTACAAAACGGATTCCTGGCACGTGAGAGGTTCACACAGAGTTTCGCCCTTATCAATTGGAACAAAAGTGGAGGGTCGTGTAGGTATGGCCGACGTTTTTCGTCTATAGTTTGAAAAACGTGATCAATCGATTGTTTTGTGTTCTGAATGACGTGTATGAAGCAATATGTGTAACATATGTTGGTCCGATTTGTTCATCGTAGCTAGCTCAACCTCTGTCTCTGTTGTGTTTTAAACAATAATATGTGTAATACTTGTAAAGATGGGATAGCTCAGTGGTCAGAGCACTCGCTTTCCCAAAGCTAAGGTTAAGCAATATTGAGTGTGGTTACCAAGTGGATGGGTGACCGTTTGAGAGCCTTGGCTTCAGTAAAGTCCCCCAGTTCAACCAGCTGTAAATGGGTACCTGCCCTCTAAAGGGTCAGGGAAGGTAAAGCAGCGAGGGAGAGGAGATGGACGCCGCCCTCAATATGCTGGCCCCTGGAGAAACAGGTCTCTGATATCTTGCTCCCAAATGACCGCATACGTTATGAGAATACCTTCACCTTTTTATGTGTAAGAGAATGAGGCTGGATTTATTTGTCATAATTCTGAGTTAGTAACTATCTCTGTTTCTATCCGTCTGACTGTCTAGTTCTCTGTTTGTTTGTTTGTCTGTCTGTCTCTGTCTCTGTCTCTCTCTCTCTCTTATTTCTCAACAAAATGTATTCAGGAAAATTTCTGGCACTTTTTCTGTCTGTCGGATTGTCTATCTGACTGAATGTCTCTGTATGCATGTATGTATGGAGGTATGTATGGAGATGTTAAGGTATGAAGGTATATATTATAGTGTATGGAGGTAGGTGAGGAGATATTATGGAGGTATATTTGGAGGTATATATGGAGGCGTGTGGAGGCATATACGGCGGTATGTGTGGAGGTATGGAGGTACGTATGGAGGCATAATTATGTGGAAGAATGTGTGGCGGTATGAAAGTATATGTAGTGTGTCGAGGTAGGGAGGTACGTATAGAGGTATAGAGGTATGAAGGTATGTATATGGTGTATGTAGGTCTGTGTGGAGATATGTGTGGAATTATGGAGGTATAAAGGTATATAATGATGGTATATGTGGAGATATAGAGGTATTTGAGAAGGTGTGGATGTATGTGTAGAGGTATGCATGGACGTATGTGTAGAGGTATGTATGGAGGTATTAAGGTGTAGTGAGGTATATTTGGAAGTATGAAGTTACATATGGTGTGTGTGGGTATTGCAGAGGTATACAGGTATGTGTGGAGGTGTGGAGGTATGTGTGGAGATGTGGAGGAAGGTGTGGAGGTATGTGTGAAAGCATGTGCGGAGGGATATGTGAAGGCATGTGGGTAGGTATGGAGGTATGTGTGAAGGCATGTGTGGAGGTATGAAGGTATGTGTGAAGGCATGTGTGGAGGTATGGAGGTATGTGTAAAGGCATGTGGGTAGGTATGGAGGTATGTGTGAAGGCATGTGTGGAGGTATGTATGGAGGTATGTGTGAAGGCATGTGTGGAGGTATGTATGGAGGTATGTGTGAAGGTATAGTGGTATGTGTGGAGGTATGTGTGGAGGCATAGATGTCTGTATGGAGGTAGGTATGGAGGTATAAAGGTATGTATGGAGGTAGAAAGGTATGTATTGATGTGTGGAGGTATGTGTGGAGGTATAGAGGTATGTGTGTAGGTATAGAGGTATGTGTGGAGGTATAGAGGCATGTGTTGAGGTAAAGAGGTATGTGTGGAGGTATAGAAGTATGTGGGGAAGTAAAGAGGTATGCGTAGAGGTATAGAGGTATGTGTGGAGGTATAGCGGTATGTGTGAAGGTATATGTGAAGGTATAGAGGTATGTGTGGAGGTATATATGGAGGTATGTATGGAGGTATGTGTGAAGGTATAGAGGTATGTGTGGAGGTAAGTGTGGAGGTATATAGGTCTGTATGGAGGTATGTATGGAGGTGTTGAGGTATGTGTGGAGGTATTTTTTCATATTTTATTTAATTTTTATTTTATTCTTTTATATCGAGGATAATGGAATAAGCACTTATGTGTGCTTTTTTTTTACATCCAGTCCCCATGTGTATGCGATTTTGTAAATTGTCATCTGTTCCCACCGGCACACAATTGCCTACTCTTACGAAAAGCGGAACAGGATTTTAACGTGCGCGCAAGATGTTCTGCATGCGTTCGCACACGGGGCCTCGGTTTATAATCTTATCCGGACTTTTGGGGAGAGTGGAGTGTGCACTGATGTTAATTCCAGGGGAAAATATCCCCTTGAACGGGAATCGAACCCGGGTTGTCAGATCGCGAGCTCAATGTTCTGACCGCTAGGCTATCCCGTCCCCAAAAGGTATAAAGGTATGTGTAGATGTGTGGAGGTATGTGTGAAGGTATAGAGGCATGTGTGGAGGTATAAAGGTATGTGTGGAGGTATGTATGAAGGTATAGAGGTATGTGTGGATGTATAGAGGTATGTGTGGAGGTATAAAGGTATGTGTTGAGGTATGTGTAGAGGTATAGAGGTATGTATGGAGATATAAAGGTATGTGTGGAGGTGTGGAAGTATGTGAGGAGGTAAGTTTGTATCTTTGTATGTCAGTATGCATATAAATACATTAGTAAGCATCCATACGACATGATGTTCATTTGAAAGAAAGTTCAAACACACAGAAAATTGAACAAGCCCATTCGTATTTTATTTTATCTGAAAACATAAACAAGGACTGCATAATTATGAATTCGAATTAATCCCGACAAGAACGATCTCCTCTTTATATGTCCAGTGTTGTTTAACGTGCACAATCGTCTTGCTGTTCGCTCAGCCAATGACTTCTTCATATTCAAGGCTGAAAACAGAAATAAAAGAAGGAATTAACAGACGAACAAATGACTGACTGAATAACCGAATGAATAAATGAAGGAATGCATAGTTTAACCATGTTGCCGGCGTAATGACTCGTTTAGAAATTTCAAAATGATTTTTAACGATTTGTTGATAGAATAGAAGGGTGAGGATAACGGAATAATAAATTTTGAAAGAAGCACAGAAGAGAAATGAAGAACAAAAAGGACAAAAACACAACGAAAAATAGAAAGAAAAACAAACCAAAAAAACGACTTAGAAAACAGGGAAAAAATCACTGAAGAAAAAAAAATGAAACGAAAGAATAAAGAAAGGATGGAAGAAAAGAGAGAGAGAGAAAAATAGACAGAGAGTGTTTATTCATTTATTTATTCTATTATATCAAGTATAATGAAATAAGCACTCACGTGCTTTTTTACATCGAGTCCCCGTGTGTATGCGTTTTTGTAAATTGTGTCATGTGTTCCCACGGCCTACTCTTCCAAAAAGCGGAGCAAGATGTTCTGCGTGATCAGCCGAGAGAGAGAGAGAGAGAGAGAGAGAGGAGAGAGAGAGAGAGAGAGAGAGACAGACAGACAGACAGACAGACAGACAGACAGACAGAGAGAAACAAGGAAACAAACAAAAGAAAAACAAGCAATCGTGGCAAAATGCAGGACTGATTACATAAGCCATGGTTTTTTCCTACTATACACATGATCTTAACTTACCGCATCCCAAATACATGTTGTAAACATACATCAGATCAAAACATTGCCCGTAAACGGTGGACAGTTTGAACTTTTAGTATTACTGGAAAAAAAAAATCCATGATCTCTGAATAACTGTCCGTCTGTCTTGCCTATCTGTCTGTCTATCTGTCTGCCGGTCTGTCTCTTGCTCTCTGTCTCTAGCTGTCTGTCTCTGTCTGCCTCTTTCTCTGTCGGTGTGTCTGTGCCTGCTTGTCTGTGTGTCTGTCTGCCTGTCTGTGTGTCTGTGTGTCTGTCTGTCTGCCGGTCTGTCTCTAGCTCTCTGTCTCTGTATGTCTCTGTATGTTTGTCTCTGTCTGTCTCTTTCTCTGTCGGTGTGTCTGTGCCTGTGTCTGTTTTTCTGTGTGTCTGTCTGCCTGTCTGTCTGTCTGTCTCTCTCTCTCTCTCTCTCTCTCTCTCTCTCTCTCTCTCCCTCTCTCTCTCTCTCTCTCTCTCTCTCTCTCTCTCTCTCTCTCTCTTCCACTAACGCAATTAATAATATTAACACTCTCAATTTTACCACAAACGCAGTCCTCACCAGCCCCCATCACCTCCATCACCACCCCCACCACCACCACCGCAACTGACACCAATACCATAACCTTCACTACCACAACCGACATGAAAACCACATCTACCATCACCACCACCCCCACCGTCGCCACCACAACCTCATCCACCACCATCATCACCACCACCACTTCTATATCCTCCACCACTACCACCACCACCACCACCACCATCACCACTACAACTTCGACAACTACCACCATCATCACCACCACCACCACCACCATCATCACCACCACTACCCCCCACCACCACCACCTTCAAATCTACCACCATCACCAGCCCCACAATCACCACAATTCTACATCACTTGACCATGAATCCATATTACCACCACCACCACAACCGCATCTACTACTACCACCACCACCACCACCACCACCAACACCACCACCACTAATCACTATCACCACCTCTACCACCCCTCCCCACCACTACCACTTATTATCACCACCACCATCACCACCCCTCCCTACCACCACCACCACCACCACCACCACCACCACCACCAGCTCCACCAGCTCCACTCACTGAATTTCGCATCACTACCACCACGGGATAGCTCAGTGGTCGGAGCACTCGCTCTCCCCAAGCTAAAGTTAAGCAGCGTCGAGCGAGGTTACCAGTTGGATGGGTGACCGTTTGCGCCACGCCTTGGCTTCAGTACAGCTCCTCCAGTTCACCCAGCTGTGAATGGGTACCTGCCCTCTTTAGGGTCAGGGAAGGTAAAGCAGCGAGGGAGAGGAGATGGGCGCCACCGCCCTCAATATGCTGGCCCTAGAGAAGTGAGGTCTCTGACGCCTCGCTCTCCTACGACCTTATAGGTTATGGGACTCCTTTACCTTTACCTCCTTTACCACCAGCTCCAGCTCTCCACTCACTGAATTTCGCAGACCGGGGAAGGCTTGTAGCGGGCGTCATCCTGGAAGTCTTCGCACCACAGGTCGTTCCAGGTGCCATCGGCCTGCACCTCCACGCAGTCCTCACCGTTCTCGTGGAAGTGGTTGTTGTCCGGCTGACCACGAGCCCAGTTGTGGAACTGCGGCTCTCGGCGATTGCTGACCCACACCCAGTGACCTTCCTTGACCAGGTCAGTCAGTCCCATCCAAGCTGCTCGGAAGCCTGCAAAGATTGGTTGGGGAGGGTTAGGGGGTGGTGGGTTGGTGGGTGGTGTGGTGGGTTGGGGTGGGGTGGGGAGGGTTGGGGTGTGGGGTGGGGGTGGGGAGGGTTGGGGTGGGGGTGGGGTGGGTTGGGGGTGTGGGTGGGTTTGGTGTGGGGGGGTGGGGGTGGGGAGTGTTGGGGGTGGTGGTGGGGTGGGGGGGTGGGGTGGGGTGGGGTGTGGGTGGTGGGGGTGAGGGGGTGGGATGGTGGTGGGGTGGTGTGGGTGGGGGTGGGGTGGGTAGGGTGGGGTGGGGGTGGGGAGGGTTGGGGTGGGGTGGGGGTGGGGTGGGTTGGGGGTGGGGTGGGGTGGGGGTGGGGGTGGGGTGGTAGGGGTGGGGTGGGGGAGCGGGTTGCTATTGGATGGAAAGAGTTTTACACGGTTTATGGTTGTTGGTGGGTTTTACTTTACCACGTTTCATCTGTACACTTCTTAAGGGTATGCAGAGAATAAAAGGGTTTTTAAAAAAAAGCACAAAAAGACAAACAGGCAGACAGACAGACAATAATTCTTTATAAGAGTAAAAAAACCAAAAACAAAAAGAAAGACAGACAGATTAAAAAAAATGTTTAAACCCGCTTGAAACAAACAAACTTATACAAATAACCATAAACAAAACCAAAGACAAACAGAAACATAATGACAGAATGACAACTGACCAGATACGTTTTTCATGTGAGCCACGATGAAATCATTTTCTGCACTTGTCTCCACTTCCAGAAGTCCGGCATCCAGAGTTTCGCAATAGACCTGGCACAGAATCCGTCATTTTGTTAGTAGAAGGAGAAAAAAATGCAACGAAGATAAAGAATGCACACAAAAAAAGAACGCAAACAAGAAAAAATGAAACAAATGCAAAGAAGAACAAGCAAGCATCCAAAAGAAAAGAAAACTGCAAAGAGAAGAAGAAGAAGGAGGAGGAGGAGGAGGAGGAGAGAAGAAGAAGAAGAAGAAGAAGAAGAATAAGAAGAAGAAGAAGAAGAAGAAGAAGAAGAAGAAGAAGAAGAAGAAGAAGAAGAAGAAGAAGAAGAAGAAGAAGAAGAGGACGAGGAAGAAGAGGAGAATGAGGAGGTGGAGGAGGAGGAGAAGGAAAAGGAGGAGGAGGAGGAGGAGAAGGAGGAGGAGGAGGAGGAGGAGAAGGAGGAGGAGAAGAAAACATAAATATAAAGACAACTACGTAAATGAAGGTATGCACGACTTTGATTACATTTAAAAGCAAAACGAAAAACCTCACTTAACCAAACTTCAAAATGTTTACCTTCAAAACAAGTATTTCAATGTATAGACCAGATGCTATCAACATGAAGTTCAAATACACCATGTACTAAATCCTCCAACTACTTACCAAGGCACACAGCCTGATTTTCAAAGAAAACGAAAAACCAATCAGCAGAAGAAAATACAAAAAGAGAGGCTCTAAACACCTGAATGTTTAAAAAAAAAAAAAAAAAGGAAAGAAAACTAACAAAACAAAGATGCAAGAAGACAGGCTCCAATAACGTGATTTTTTTTTAAAACAGAGCACACAAAAATTAACAGAACAAAGATAAAAGAAAGCAGGACCTAAAACTGATTTTTAAAGAAACAACACAAAAAATGAACAGAACGAAGATACAAGAAAGAAACTCTTAAACCAGATTAATTTGTCAAACACTAAGAAAAAAACAAAAAAAACCGAGTTAACAGAATAAAAATTCAAGAAAACAGGCTCTAAAATCTGTTTTTTAAACACACACCCCTCCAAATTAAAACCGATTTAACAGAACAAATGTGCAAGCATGTAGGCTTTGAAAGTCTGAATTTTTTTAACAAAACAAATATAATTTTTAAACAAAACATAAAAAATAATGAACAGAATAAAGATACAAAAGCAAGCTATAAAACTCAGTTTTAATCAAAACCAAAAACAATCAATGGAACGAAGATGCAAAAAAAGCCTCTAATCTGATTTATACAAAAGAAAGACAGAAAATCTGATTTTTAAAGAAAACAAAAAGAAAAATATAATCAAAACAATGTTACAAGAAAGCAGGCTCTTAAACGTGATATTTAAAAAAAGATAAACAAACAAAAAACAACAACAAACAGAACAAAGAGACAAAAGAATTAATAACAGTAAAAGTTAAAAACCAAAACAAAAAATACCCAATAAAATAACAAAGTGACAAAGCAGGAAAAAAGCAATGAACAGAACAAAGATACAAAAAAACCAAACAAAACGAGAAACAGAACGATGATACAAAACAAAATAAAACAATTAATAGAACAAAAATACAAAACAAAAGACGATCAATAGAAAAACAAAACAAAACTAAAGACGATGATTACAACAAGGGTACAAAACAAAAGACAACCAATACAACAAGGATACAAAACGAAAATCAGTCAACAGAACAAATATGCAAAAAAAAAACCCACAAAACAAAACTACAAGACAAAATCAACAAAAGTAAAAAACAACAACAACAACAAACAAAGATACATGGAAGAAGCCTCTAAAAAACTTATTTCTAAACAAAACT
>CM054152.1:43886257-43888757 GCA_028751875.1 Rapana venosa
AATAATTCTACGAAATATTGAGAATCATGAGGGAATTAGTGTAGGTGGCCACAACATCAACAACCTGAGATATGCAGATGACACAGTCCTTATCGCCGACTCTGAAGAAAAACTGCAAAAGATTTTAACAACAGTAACAGACGAAAGCGAAAAGAAAGGATTACAGCTCAATGCAAAGAAGACAGAATGCATGGTGATCTCGAAAAAAGCTGTTATACCACAATGCAACATAGCCTGTAAAGGAGAGAGAATCAGACAAGTAAACACCTTTGGTTGAACTATCACCCCGGACGGCAAGTGTGACACAGAAATCAAGAAGAGAATCGGTCAATCTAAGGCAACTTTTAACAACATGAAATACATTTTTAACAACAGTTAGATAAGCCTCAAGACAAAGATCCATGTTTTGAGAGCCTACGTATGGTCCATTCTTCTGTACGGATGTGAGTGCTGGACCCTAGCCAAGGACACAGAACAGCGACTAGAAGCAGTGGAGATGTGGTTCATCCGGAGAATCATGAAAGTCTCATGGACATAAAGAAAAACAAATGCAGAAGTAATGGAAATGGCTGGATACAAGAGATTCCTTCTCAACACCATCAGGGAAAGACAGCTCAAAGTTTTCGGCCATATAATCAGGGCTGACGGACTAGAGAAACTGTTATGGAGTGGCAAAATCTGTGGAAACAAGAGCAGAGGAAGACAACGCACAAAATTCACAGACAGCTTAAACAAATTCGCAACGAATAAAGAGGGCACCAACAATGAGCTCATGAGAGGGACCGAGAACAGGGAAGAATGGAGAGCCATGATCGTCGATGTCTGCAGGACCAGACCGGACACTTGAAGAAGAAGAAGACCATACTAATAAAGGGGACGGGATAGCTGAGTGGTCAGAGCACTTGCTTTCCCCCAGCCAATGTTAAGCAGCATTAAGCGTGGTTACCAATCAGACGGGTGACCGTTTGCGCGCCTTGGTTTCAGTACAGTCTCCCACTTCACCCAGCTGTAAATGGGTCACCTGCCCTCTTTAGGGACAGGGAAGGTCAAGCAGCGAGGGAGAGGAGATGGGCGCCGCCCTCACTATGCTGGCCCCTAGAGAAGTGAGATTTCTGATGCCTCGCTCCCCTACGACCACATATGTTATGGGAATACCTTTACTTGTTTATTTTTACTAATAAACCGAGACATTTATTTATTTATTCTTTAATATCGAGGATAATGGAATAATCACTCATGTGCTTTTTACATCTAGTCCCCGCGTGCATGCAGTTTTGTCAATTTTGTCATCTGTTTCCAACGGCACACAATGGCCTACTCTTCCGAAAAGCGGAACATGATTTAACGTGTGTGCGCAAGATGTTCTGCATGCGTTCGAACACGGGGCCTCGGTTTATAGTCTCATCCGAAAGACTTTGACACTCAGTTCGATTTTTTTGTCAAACTGGGAAGAAAGGGCGAGGCTGGGTATCGAACCCAGAACCTATCAGAGTAAAGCTATGCGTTGCCCACAAACTTCATCACTTGACGCTACGAACCTGTCAACACGAATAGTAAAGACACAAACAGGCTGTAGAGCAACATGGTTTTCAAGAGAAAGACAACATCAACCAGAAAAGAATGATTTCACAATGAAGACCTGGCTCCTTTACTGCAGCGACCGTTACACATTTAAAAGCTGATGACCACAACTAAACTATACACTGACGGGTCAGTCTTGGCTAAAGGGTACCTTGACCTCTCAAGATAGGACCCCAGTCTGGCCTTGACCAATTAGAATCTACCGACTTTTTAGACTATTATGTGTCTTATCTTGCAATTCTTTTGTTTTGGGGGCGGTGGTGGTGTTGGTGGTGGTGGTGGTGGTGGTGTGTGTGTGTGTGTGTGTGTGTGTGGTGTGTGTGTGTGTTCATGGTGTTGTGTTATATTGTATTGTATCGTATTCTATACCGCTTAATGTCACGGCAGATTTCTCTGAATACAATTTGGGCTGCTCTCTCTGTGAAGAGAGTGTGTCTCAACAAGAGCAGCACCGCCCATTTTATGTTTCATCTTCCTGTCTGCATGTGTATTTGTTTTGTTTCCCTATCAGAGTAACTTTTTAGCATGAATTTTCCAGGGACAACTCTTTTGCTGCCGTGGGTCCATTTACGTGCATTAGATGCGTGTTATGCTCGGGATTTCGGTTTATCGTCTCATTGCCATCAAGAGGAGAAGAATTTGAAAAAGGAGGAGGAGGAGAAGGAGGAAAAGAAGAAGAAGAAGGAGGAGCAGGGGGAGGAGGAGGGAGAGGAGAAGGAGGAGGAGGAGGAGCAGAAAAAGAAAAAGAAGGAGGAGGAGGAGAAGAAGAAGAAGAAGAAGAGGAAGAAGAAGGAGGAGGAGGAGGAGGAGGAGGAGGAGGAGGAGGGAGGAGGAGGAGAGGAGGAGGAGGAGAGGAGGAGGATGCAAAGAAGAAAAGAAGAAGAAGAAGAAGAAGAAGAAGAAGAAGAAGAAGAAGAAG
>CM054152.1:43893757-43911257 GCA_028751875.1 Rapana venosa
TTGTGTGCATCAAGTCCCTGTGTGTATGCGGTTTTGTAAATTTTGCCATCTGTTCCCACCGGCACACAATGGCCTAATCTTTCGAAAAGTGAAACAGGATTTAACGTGTGCGCAAGATGATCTGCATGCGTTCGCACACGGAGCCTCGGTTTATAGTCTCATCCGAAGGACTTTGACATTCAGTTTGATTTGTTTGTCAAACTGGGAAGAAAGGGCGAGGCTGGGAATCGAACCCAGAACCTCACGGTTTTCTTGTTGGCAGGCAAACGTCTTAACCATCCATCCACCGTCCTTCCCGGTGAAATAACACTGGGATTTTTTTCCTTTTAATCCTATAAAGAGAGGCAGTAAAGTCAAAGAAGAAAAAGACAGCACAGCATAAAGGGAGCATACTTCCATCTTTACCAAACCGGCGTCACGTGACGCGCGCAAAGCATATCGGGATTGGTTGAAAGTCTTCCCTGATTGCACCGACGTCTGCTTTTTCAGCCAGCAGATGTGCCACCGCTCGTATGGACTTTCTGCATGGTAAAGCGCCGCTTGCAGATTTTCAGGAAAAGAGAACACATCGGTTAGATTGCTTCTAGGGTTTCAGTTATCAATAGTGTGAATTGTGAAAAGTTTGCGATTGGTTTTGAAAGAGAGGAATCTGTGTTGAAAACTTTCTTTCCAAAACCAAAGAAAGAAAAGAAAAGAAAAGAAAAAAAGCTTTCAGAGGTCGTTTTAAGTTGGTTTTTTTTTCATGTTGATACCATTTCAAGTCGCGGCAGATTTCTCTGCGTGAAATTCGAGCTGCTCTCCCCGGGGAGAGCGCGTCGCCACAAAAGTAGCGCCGCCCATTACAAAAAAAATCGTGGAACGGTATACATCATTATTATTTTGCTGATTTCAGACGAAAGGTAAGGAGTATATTTTGTTTGTTTGCTGTTTGTAGTAGTAGTCGTTGCTGTTGTTGGGTTTTGTTATGTTTTTGGTTTGGTTTGGTTTGGATGCTGTTGTTGCTTATTTTTGTTTGTTTGTTTTTGTTTGGGGGTGGTTAGTTTTGTCTTTTTGTTGTTGGTGGTGGTGGTTCCTATTTTTCTTCCTATGATGTGTAGGAAACACTCGTGTTTTGTGGTACTAGTTTTTCAAAACCTTCACAAACGGGAGAGAGGGAGGGAGAGAGAGAGAGAGAGGAGAGAGAGAGAGAGAGAGAGAAGAGAGACAGACAGACAGACAGACAGACAGACAGACAGACAGAGTACAAGGACGTATGCATATGCACGAACACGTGCACACAAGTTCATATGCTCACACACAGAAACATGCACGCGCACGCACACACAACACACACACACACACACACAAAACCAGACAAGGAGATAGCCACAGACATACACAGATGAAAGCACACACACACAGACACACGTACGCGCGTGCACACACACACGCGCGTGCGCACACACACGCACGTCCGCGTACGCACGCACGCACATGCACACGTTCCGCTTTCCCGAAGAGTAGGTTATTGTATGCTGGTGGGAACGGATTAAAAAAGTTACAAAACTGCATATATACGAGGACTGAATGTAAAAGAAAAAACAAGCACATAAATGCTTATTCCATGATGCACGAAATAAAAGACAACATAAATAATTAAAGACATGAATAAATAAATAAATTAATAAACGAATAACACACAACACACACGCATAAAACATACAAACATACACACACACACACACACAAGCACACACTACACTACACTACACTACACTACACTACACTACACTACACTACACTACACTACACTACACTACACTACACACCACATCACTCCACTCCACTCCGCTCCACTCCACTTATAACGAATATATGAGGTTAAGGTAAAGTGACATTCATTTTCCTGTTTTCGTTCTTCGACAAGCAAGAGCTCTGAAGATTCTCCATCAGTGAGATTTTGCTTCACACGGGTCCACGGTTTATCGCCTCATCCGAAAGACTAGCACCCAGACCACCACTCATGGTCTAGTGGATTGGGGACAAAACGTTTTGAGCACAAACAGGGTTCGAACCACCACACACTTTGAACCCGGGCTTGTTTTTGGTTTATGAGGCAGGTGCGTTACTTCTAGACCACCGATCCACCTTTTTTTCTTCCCTGGTTGTTTTATTCTGAAGAGACTTGCACCCAGGCCACTATACACGGTCTCCGATTTGTTTTACAAGATTCAGCGCTATATAAATTCCATATAGTAGTAGTAGTAGTGGGAGGAGTAGTAGTAGAAGTGGTAGTAGTAGTAGTAGTAGTAGTAGTAGTAGTAGTAGTAGGAGGAGGAGGAGGAGGAGGAGGAGGAGGAGGAGGAGGAGGAGGAGGAGGAGGAGAAGGAGTAGTAGTAGTAGTAGTAGTAGTAGTAGTAGTAGTAGGAGGAGGAGGAGGAGGAGGAGGAGGAGGAGGAGGAAGAGGAGGAGAAGGAGTAGTAGTAGTAGTAGTAGTAGTTAGTAGTAGTAGTAGTAGTAGTAGTAGTAGTAGTAGGAGTAGTAGTAGGAGTAGTAGTAGTAGTAGTCGTCGTCGTCGTAGAGGGATGATGATTTTTTTCCTCCCTGCCTCCCTCCCTCTCTTTTTTCCCTCTCTGTTTGTCTCTGTCAGTCTGTCTGTCTGTCTGTGTGTCTCTCTATCTCTGTCTGTCATCTTTCTGTCTGTCTGTCTGTCTCTCTCTCTCGATCTCTGTCTCTTACTCTATCTATCTATCTATCTATCTATCTATCTATCTATCTATCTGTCTGTCTGTCTATCTATATATCTATCTATCTGTCTGTCTGTCTGTCTGTCTATCTATCTCTATCTTTCACCCTTTCACCCCCTTTCAATAAGTCTTTCGGACGAGACTATAAACCGAGGCCCCGTGTTCGAACGCATGCAGAACATCTTGCGCACACGTTAAACCCTGTTCCGCTTTTCGAAAGAGTAGGCCATTGTGTGCCGGTGGGAATAGATGACACAATTTACAAAACCGCATACACACGGGGACTGGATGTAAAAAAAGCACATGAGTGCTTATTCCATTATCCTCGATATAAAAGAATTTAATTTTTTTTTTAAAATATATAAATATCTCTGTCTGTCTGCCCCTCTCTCTATCTTATCTATATTATCCACCTATGTAGTAGATGTCATCACTAGATGTCAACAGACTTTAAACGCACAACAACAATACCAACAATTTCTGGCTAGAGTTCAATAATTCACACACTTCGATCTATACGAGACCAACAGTAGCTAGTGTGAGGTACCTCTGCTCCCGCACTCTCTTCACTTGTTCGCATGTCTCTCAATAGAAGCGCTTTCACATTAATTTTACACAGCTAGCAGCGTAGAGCAGTCTCAAGCATGTGTCTATTTTAAAGGTGTTTTATGCTTTATTTTTGGTGGGGGTAGGGAGGAAGGTGGCTGTGTGGTATAAAGTGTGTTGTGTGTGTGTGGGGGGGGGGGGGGGGGGATGGTGGGAGGTGGGTGCTAGTGTGTGTGTGCGTGTGTGTGTCTGTGCTCTCTCACTCTCTCTTCGTCTGTCTGTCTCATCCCCCCCCCTCTCTCTCTCTCCCTCTCCGTCTCTCTCTTTCTGGGAGGACGGGATAGCCTAGTGGTTAGAACATTGCACTCGCAATCTGACGACCCGGGTTCGATTCCTGTTCAAGGGGATATTTTCCCCTGGAGTTAACATCAATGCCAACTCCACTCTCCCCAAAAAGTCCTTCGGATGAGACTATAAACCGAGGCCCCGTGTGCGAACGCACGCAGAACATCTTGCGCACACGTTAAATCCTGTTCCGCTTTTCGTAAGAGTAGGCCATTTGTGTGCCGGTGGGAACGGATGACAAAATTTACAAACCGCATACACACGGGGATTGGATGGAAAAAAGTACACACAAGTGCTTATTCCATTATCTTCGAAATAAAATAATGAAATAAAATTAGAATGAAAGGAATATCCCTACACCATTCTCCCCTCTTCCTCCCCATATTTTATGTCGTGTCTCTGTCTCCGCCATGACTTGATGTACGCTCTCTCTCTCTCTTCTCTCTCTCTCTCTCTCTCTCTCTCTCTCTCTCTCTCTCTCTCTCTCTCTCTCTATCTATCTATCTATCTATCTATTGGTTGTCTATCTGTCCGCCTTTCTTTCTCTCATCATTTCTGGCTTTTCTCCCCTAAGCCATTTCTTAACATTCCCCTTTCCCCCCTTATTCTGCCTCCCCAACACCACCCACACCACCACCCCCTTTCAATAAACTCTCCCCTGTCTGTCCTACTATACCCTTCATGTATCGATACAGGGTGGCTAGCAGAATCGATTATATCTATGCCCCTCCCCCCACTCCTTCCTCCCTCCAGCCCTCTCCCCTCCCCTCCCTCCCCTCCTCCTTTAATCTTACACATCGCGTGAACAACCACCTACATCAATCAAAAAAGGTTTACACCAGGTCTGTTACATGCCAACAACAACAACAACAAAAAAGGTGTGTGGGCGGGGGGGGGGGGACCAAGCAAAAAATATAACTCTAAGTTGGCCAAGCCGTAACAAATACACTCTTAAGTCGGGGGTTTGGGTTTTTTGTTGTTTTTCTTTTGTTTTGTTTTGTTTTTTTGTGGGAGGGGGAGAGGGAGGGGGTAATGGTCGTAAGACCGCATGTGAACTTTTGCTATTGCAAGGGGAAAAATTTACTTCCCTTGCCACCCAACCTACCCCCGGTTTTTTTTTTCACCCCTTGCTATCCATTAAACAGAAAAAAGAAAGAAACAAGTCCCCATAAGGATCGTACACATTTACATACGTTCGCATGCATTGATCCTCTGAAATTTCTTCTCCCATACATTACCAACTACACCCCCCCCCCCCCCCCCCCCCCCCCCCCCCCCCCCTCAACAACCACCCCCTTTTCAGCACCACCCCCCCCCCCCCTCAATATCACAACTCGTAACAAGACGTAAAGTGAATTTGAACGCACGCACGCACACACAAACACACACTCGCGCGCGCGCGCACACACACACACACACTCAACAACAACAAAAACGTAAGACAAGAAACAGTGAAAACGTAAAGGACCTTAATCAGGACCATGTGGAGAGCAGAGAGGGGATGAAAGAAAATTGTCTTTCTTGTTTTTTTCTAAAAAAAATTCTATGATATATATGTGGTTTTTATTTTCTATGAGAATGTTTTGGAGCCAGTTTCTTTTCTTGTTTGTATTCTGCCATGAAGGATATATATATCTATATATCTATATATAGATAGATAGATAGATAGATAGATAGTGAGAGGCGGTACCGATTTGAGGGGATATTTTCCTCTGTAGTTAACATCAATACTGATTCGACTCCCCCCCAAAAAAAAAATCCTTCAAATAAGACTATACATCGAGCCTGCCTCTGTGTACAAACGCACGCAGACCACCTCGCATAAACCCTAAAACTGGTTTGGCCTGTATGGTTCGGAGACGTGGGTTTTCACATAGGCCGTCGAACGTTTGTTGAAGAGCTGTGAAAACCGAATGCTACGCTACATGACAAAGATCAAATGGGAAGACAGGATCACGAAGGAAGAACTATGGAGAATATGCAAAGTTGATGATCTGAAGTCTGTAGCTAGTACCAATAGACTGCGCTGGTTTGGGCACGTTCAACGGAAAGCAGACCACCACATCATAAAAAGAGCAATGAACTTCGTAGTGGATGGGAAGAGGCCAAAGGGAAGACCTTGCAAAACCTGGGCTGCCTGTATTGCAGATGATCTTAGAGAAAGGGGCATAGATAAGGAGGAAGCTCAAAACAGAGAGAGGTGGAGAAGGCTCATCAATGTCAAACCTCCCCTGGGAGAAACATGACAAAAAAGGAAGAAGAAGAAGAACCTGACGGCCAATATCTGGCCTACTGACCTGCTGATGAGGGACAAACTCTTCGGAGGGCCTTCAGCGCACGGCAGCATTTGTCAGGGCCTCAGGAGTTGCTGTCTGAGCGTTCGACGAAGAAATTTTGCATTTTGGAAGAGTAGGCCATTGTTTTGCCAGTGAGAACGGATAACAGAAGTAAAGGAAATAAACGCATCCTCACTTGGTCCCCGAAAATGGATTGCAGCTCCCTTAATGTGTGGGTAAACGTTTGCACGGGCAACCACGGAGATCTAGCTGGGAAACGAAAGTTTTTGGTGTTTTTTTTTAGAAAAAAGCACACACGAAAAAACCTGAAAGGGAGATATAGAAAAAGTTTCAAGTGCGGAATAATCAGGAAAAATTGTTCTTCATGTTTCTGCAGGCGATTCTCTTAAAAGTTCATGTGGACAGTTTCAACGAAATTGCTGTTTTTTCTTTCTTTTATGTCTTCGTTTCTTTCCTTCTTTCCTTCGTTCTTTCTTTCCTCCTTTGTTTCTTTCTTTTCTTTGTTTGTTTCTTTCATTTTTTTCTTTCTTTCATTCTTTCTTACTTTCTTTCTTAATTTCTTTCGAGTTTTTTTCTGTCTTTGTTTGTGTTATATTTTCTTTTTTGTTATTCTTCCTTCTTTTATTTTTCATTATTTCCTTCATTCTCTTTCCATTCCCTTTACCCCACCCCCTTCTATCTGCTTATTCCATGATCCTCGATATAAAAGAATAAATAAATAGATAACTCTCTCTGTCTCTCTTCTGTTTTCTTTTTGCTGGTTTCTGCTTGTGTGTCTGCCTTTCCTTCTTTCTTTCTTTTCTTTATCTCTGTTTTTGTTTGTTTGTTACTCTTATTTTTTTCTCTTTATTTTTCTTTTTCTTTCCTTCTTTCTTCTCCATCATCATCATCATGATCATCATCTTCTTCATCAAAATCTTCTTCATCATCATCATCATCTTCTTTCTTTCTTCCTTACTACATTCTTTTTCCACTTGTGCCCCATTTAACGTTTTCGCCTCATTAGACCTCTTGTTCTTTTTCTTTCTTTTGTAATTTAAAAAAACCCTCACCTTCACTCCCTACTTCCTCTACTGAAGAAAGAAAAAAAACGACCCCCCCTCCCCCTCTTTCGAAAAATCCCTAAACGCTTTTTCTTTCTGTCTTCAATGTTTCTTCCTCTTGATCTATATATCCCGTTTAACGGAAAAAATAAAATTGCGAAAAAAATCAATCTTATTCGTGTAGCTTTTGAAAAGTCATGTCTGTGAAAGCTATCTACATCCTTTTTGTTTTAAAGAATAGCTCAGTGGTCAGAGCGCTCGCTTTCCCCCAGCCAATGTTAAGCAGCGTCGAGCGAAGCTACTTAATTGGATGGGTGACCGCTTGTGCGCTTTGGCTTCAGTACAGTTCCCTAGTTCACGCAGCTGTAAATGGGTACCTGCCTCTTTAGAGTCAGGGGAAGGTAAAGCAGCGAGGGAGAGGAGATGGGCGCCGCCCTCAATATGCTGGCCCTAGAGAAGTGAGGTCTCTGATCCTCGCTCCCGTACGACCTTATAGGTTATGGGACTCCTTTACCTTTACTTTATTTTATCTGCTTCATAGCAACATGAGTCCACAGCGCCAAATCTTGGCAGGACCACGTGGGCTCTTAAAAGTGTCTTCAGCTCCTAACTGTCGGCCACCTTTGCTTGCAGGTGAATGCGTTTTATCCCACGAACAGTGCAAACACTTGTTTTGTTTGTTGCTACTTCATTCATCTAGCCTCCCGAGCTCTGCTTGTGTCAGTTATACGGTATTTCGTGCATAGTTTTTGACTGGCTATGTTGTTTTGAACTCTGGCAGATTAAAAAAAAAAATCCACCCAACTAGTGCGATAGATAGACGACTTCTCGAGACTTACTTGCGCATGTGCCAAATTGATCATTACTTACATTGGACACTTTGTCGTCTGATATTCCATGTCCACGCACTTGCACACATTTGAACTGTATCTACTTATTCTTTGCTCAGATAAATATATATATATATATTCATTTTGTATTTTACACACACACACACACACACACACACACATATATATATATATATATATATATATATATATTATATATATATATATATATATACATATATATGTATATATATCTTTACTTTTTTGTCATCAAAGAGAATAGTTGCGACAGACAAGCCTGGGTTTTCAAGGAGGTGTTTGCCACAGGTTGTCATTTTGGTCATTTTCAAACAGGATTCAAGATCTTGAATATATATTTCTTTTATAAAATCGTTTTTCTAATTTGAAAATCGCCGTTTTGTAATTATATTTAAAACGGAAGAAAATCACCCACGTCAAATGAATAATAAATAATTTAGTCTGATTGGCACTCTCTGAGAGCAAGATGCGACTGCCTGTATTAGTCCTGCTTTACAAATGGAAGTGGAATGGCCTGAAAGTGTATGACAAAAACTAATTGCTCCCAAATTTACAGCAGAAATTGTTAAAATCATCTATCAAGATGGCAATGGCTTCCTCTCTTACAGTCATGTATAGGCCTATCTACTGTCACAAATGCAGAAACTGTTAAATACTAAATGAATAGTTATTTTCAGTCAGCAGCGTAAACGTTTATCCCAAGCCACGAAATATTCCAGGCAGATCTGAATTTTAAAAAACAAAATTCAACATTGCTTACTCTATAGATCTGAACAGAAGATAAGAAATAACGGCCTTCCCTTACAGCAAAAACAGTTTTCTTCCTATCCCCTAAAGTGTTTTCTTCCTTTCTTTTGTGTATAGGCACATTGTTGAAGATCTTTATATGATCCGCCACAATTTATTCATAACTGGAGGACATTCTTTCATTAAAAAATCTCTTTCAAAAACAACACTTAATTAATCAAACCTTCTGCTCATTCTTCATCACCATCTTAGCTCTCACTTATTCTGCATTCCACAAGAGGAGCTGGAAAGGACATGACAATATTTTTTCCCAAAGACATCTGACGGTTTAAAAAGTGAACGAGAGAAGAAGACTTATTCCAGCGTCACAATATTCCTACGTCATCCCCCTGTGACGTACCTGTGTGGCAGTAGTTTTGTCATGGTAATAATCACCGTTGCAATCTTTTAGAATTTGAGAACCATTCTTCCAGTTGAATAAGTTTGGTACATGTGTGTGTGTGTGTGTGTGTGTGTGTGTGTGTGTGTGCAAATCACCCATAAGATCTAGTAAATGTACAATAAATTGGTAGAAAGGCAATACGTAGCTCTAAGTGCAACTCGTTTGAATGCTAAATTAAGCAAGCCCCAATCTCCTCACAGGCAATCAAGATTTTACTTAAAAATTCGATAGTTACGAATCACTATTATTTTTTAAATTCCTATCAAAAACATGAAAATACGTTTCTGGGTAAAAGTTAAAACTTTTGGGGGGAAATCTGTAGAGCATAGTTTATTTATGATATTTCTTTAAAAGAATACCAAAACACACGTTTCTGATGTAAGCTCTTTTCAAGACATGAAAATGAACGAAGTTGGTGGGGGGGGGGGGGGGGGATTTGGGGTTTGCACACATTCACACACATGCACACACTAACTAACTAAATAAAAACTATAAAAGAAAAAGCTGCAGCAACAACTTCAAAACCATAGTATTTTACCTTCCCACAACCCCTATCATGTTCTCACTCACAACACGCTAGATCTAGCCTAGGCTAGTACTTTAGCCGCTAATTTTTTTTCCCGTTCGATACGACATCAAATCTCCCTGTACTTCGCACACCCTGGGTTTTCTGTTTCTCGCCTGCATACACTTACTTTCTTTTATTTTATTCCACGGTTTAGGCTGAGGAACAGAAAGAGAGAGAGAGAGGAGAGAGAGAGAGAGAGAGAGAGAGAGAGAGAGAGAGAGGAAGAGAGAAGAGAGAGAGAGAGACAGAGAGAGGACAGAGAGAGAGACAGAGAGAGACAGAGAGAGAGAGGACAGAGAGAGAGAGACAGAGGAGAGGAGACAGAGAGAAGAGAGAGGACAGAGAGAGAGAGACAGGAGAAGAGAGAGAGAGCAGAGACAGAGAGAGAGAGACAGAGAGACAGAGAGAAGAGAGACAGAGAGAGACAGAGAGAGAGGAGAGAGACAGAGGAGAGAGAGACAGAGAGAGAGACAGAGAGAGAGAGACAGAGAGAGACAGAGAGACGAGAGACAGAGAGAAGAGAGAGAGAGAGCAGAGAGAGAGACAGGAGAGAGAGACAGAGAGAGACAGAGAGAGAGAGACAGAGAGAGACAGAGACGAAGAGACAGAGAGAAGAGGAGAGAGAGAGAGACAGAGAGAGAGAGACGAGAGAGAGAGAGAGACAGAGAGAGACAGGAGAGAGAGGAGAGAGACAGAGAGAGAGAGAGAGAACAGAGGAGACAGAGAGAGAGAGAGAGAGAGAGAGAGAGACAGAGAGAGAGAGACAGAGGAGACAGAGAGAAGAGAGACAGAGAGAGAGAGACAGAGAGAGAGAGAGAGAGAGAGAGAGAGAGAGAATGACTGACAGAGAGAGAGTGGACAGAGGAGGAATACAAGAAGGCGAGAGAGGAGAGAGGAGATCAAGAGGGGAGAGAAGAGAGAGGAGAGAGGAGAATGTAGAGAGAGCAGGAGGAGGAGAAGAAAGAGAAGAGAGAGATAGTAGTACCCTGTCAAGTGTATGGAGGTGGGGTTCTTAGGGGAATGAATTACAGGAAGGCGATTAGAGGGTGAGATCGATTTGTAGAGTGGTTTCGGAGAGTAAAGGTGAGGGAATGGGGTTATGGGGGTGTGTCATGGGATTGATAGGTGGAGGTTGGGATGGTGAGTTTAAGGGTGGGAAATAGAAGGTCGGGAGGAGGTGTTGAAGATTGGAATGGGGTGGGGGTTTAAGGGGATGGGTGTGGGGGTGTGGTGTGTTGAGTGGGTGATAAGGGGGATGGAGGGTGGGGGAGGTTGGGGGATTGAGTGGGGGTGATGCTGAGTGTGTGCGTGTTGTGTCCTAACGTGGTTTATGTCATTAAGTGGACAGGCTTAAAAATGGACAGAAGAACGTCTCCTAAGGTTTGGAAATTTCCTATATACAGGGAAAAGAAAAACAAAACAAAACCAAAACAAACCAAAAAAAGAAACCTTTTCTTGCTTCCTTCATTAAACGCAATGCCATTGCGCAGATCGCACAAATTTCAAGACAGAAGATTTCCAACTGTACCAATTTCCTGTCGCCTTTATGAGTGTAAAAAGGTAAAGGTAAAGGAGTCCCATAACCTATAAGGTCGTAGGGGAGCGAGGCGTCAGAGACCTCACTTCTCTAGGGCCAGCATATTGAGGGCGGCGCCCATCTCCTCTCCCTCGCTGCTTTACCTTCCCTGACCCTAAAGGGGGCAGGTACCCATTCACAGCTGGGTGAACTGGGGAAACTGTACTGAAGCCAAGGCGCGCAAACGGTCACCCATCCAACTGGTAACCACGCTCGACGCTGCTTAACTTGGCTGGGGGAAAGCGAGTGCTCCGACCACTGAGCTATCCCGTCCAGTGTAAGGACCGGCTAAAACAACAGATCATTTATTAATTTTTATTTTTTTACCCTGGGGGGAAAGTTAGGCAGTACTAGTTTTACGTTCGTGCAGTCCCGACAGGAGTTTTTGTCTATATAATAATTATTATAATAATTTTGGGTCTTGTTTTCATGTGTGTTGGTAGAAAACAATGTACAAAGCACTTTGTGAATATAATTCAAAGTTAATTTTTGACCAGGTCGCGCAGTAGAATGATCTTGTTGTATTGTATTGTGTTGTATTGTATTGCATTGTATTATATTGTATTGTATTGTAGTGCATTGCAGTGTATTGTATTGTGTTGCATTGTATTGTATTGTATACCACTTTAACTCACGGCAGATCTCTCTACGTGAAATTCGGGCTGCTCTCTTCCCGGGAAAAGCGCGTCGCCACAAGAGCAGCGCCACCCATTATTTTTTTCTCTCTCTTCCTGTCTGCCACTGTATTTGTTTCCTTGTCAGACTGGCTGTTTTCTTACAGAATTTTTCTCAGGGACAAATCTCTTTTTGTTGCCGTGGGTTCTTTCACGAGCACTAAATATGTGTAACACACTGGACCTCGGTTTATCGTCTCATCCGAAATACTAGCGCCCAGACCACCACTCATGGTCTAAGGGATGGGGAAAAAAGTTTTGGGGCCAAAACGGGGATCAAACCACCACACACTTCGAACCCGGACTTTTCGCTTTCTAGGCAGGCGCGTTACCTCTAAGACCTTCGATCTTAATCCAGTTAGGGACGAGGAATCAGTTTAAGGACAGAACTAACGTGAAAGAGGGGGAGTATAGATCTGCAGGCTCCCTCTATCATTAGCTTTCTCTTCGCGGGCGGTCAGATTTTACACATAGGAAAAAGGAATCAATACGTTATCCTTACATCACCAGATTTAGGACATTATATCTTTGGCTATGGATAAAGGGGAGGGAGGAGTGTGTGTGTGTGTGTGTGTGTGTGTGTGTGTGTGTGTGTGTGTGTGTGTGTGTGTGTGTGTGTGTTGTGTGTGTGTGTGTTGTTGTTGACTTCAATTTTACGTCTGTTCACTTTTAGTGATATTAGACGGGGAAAAAAAAACAAAAACAAAAAAAACAAAAACAAAAAACCCCAAAAAACCACAAAAAGAACGGGTGAGGTGGATGTGTTATTAAAAAATAAAAAAATAAAAAATAAAAATAATTTAAAAAACAACAACTCGAAAAGAAACTTGGCAATGCAATGTGTGTGTGTGTGTGTGTGTGTGTGTGTGTGTGTGTGTGTGTGTGTGTGTGTGTGTGTGTGTGTGTGTGTGTGAGTGAGAGAGAGAGAGAGAGAGAGAGAGAGAGAGAGAGAGAGAGAGAAGAGAGAGAGAGAGAGAGAGAGAGAGAGAGAGAGAGAGAGATTCCGTATATCTCTGCTGAGAAATATAATCATAACAACAACATGAGACAAAGAGACAGAGATGCAAGGGAGGCAGGAGAGAGAGAGAGAGAGAGAGAGAGAGAGAGAGAGAGAGAGAGACAGAGACAGAGACAGAGAGAGAGAGAGAGGCAGACAGACAGACAGACAGAGACAGAGACAGACAGAGAGACAGAGAGACAGCCAGAGAAACAGACAGAGACGGACAGACAGAGACAGAGAGAGGCAGACAGGCAGGCATGCAGGCATACAGAGACACAGAGACAGACACACACGCACGCAAGCGCTCACACACACACACACACACACACACACACACTCTCACTCACTCACACACACACTCACACACCTAGCCAGAGACAGGGAGACAGGCAGCGTCATAGAAAGAGAGAGAGAGACAGACCAACAGACAAAGAGACAGACATACAGACAGAAACAGACAAACAGATGCACAGACAGACAGACAGACAGAGCTAGAGACAGACAGAGGAAGCTTAATTTTCATTTATTTATTTATTATTTTATTCTTTTATATCGCGGTTCTATAGTTATACAGGTCGGAGCAGTATTCTGTCCATCTGTTCAGAATATCCTGGTCGTCAGTGAGACACTTCCCATTTTTGTCTTGGATTGTTAAACCTTTTCTCCGTTTCGTGCTAGTCAGGTCTTTCACCAGCTGATATGCTTTCTTGCTATTGTTTTTCTTGATGTTCTCTTCAATGTCTTGGCACTGTTCACCGATCCATTTCTCTTTTGCCTCCGTCATGGACTTCCTGATTCTTTTGTTGACTGCCCTATATTGTTCTGCTCTTTCTTTTGTTTCATTTTTCTTTTTCTTCAACTCTCTACGCTTGTCGCATAGTTGTAGGATGTTAGGTGTGACCCATGGTTTTTTGACTGGTCGGCGTTTGCCAAGAAGCTCGTTTGCTGTTTCAGTCACCGCTGTATTGAAACTATTCGTCAGTGTATCTATGTCTGAGTCTATCACAGTGAGTGCTGCAAACTTTCCACCTATCCTTGCTTGAAAAATTTCTAATACCTCTGGGTCCTTCAGCTTCTCGAGGTCAAATTTGATCCTGATGTTGTTCCGCTTGTGGATTTTCTTTAGACGTAGTCGGAAAGTCATCATCACAAGATCATGATCACTCCTATGTCTGCTCCTGGAAAACTTCGTGTCTGTGCGATGTTAACGCTAGACTGAAACCGTCTTTTCACCATGATGTAATCTATTTGGTTGTGGTGTTCTCCATTTGGGCTATGCCATGTCCATTTTCTGGATTTCTTGTGTGGGCCAAGTGTATTCACTAGCTGGAGGTGGTTGTTACTGGCAAACTCCAGGAGTCTCAAGCCTCTTTCATTTGATTGGTTATTACAATGTGGCCCACAAACGCCCTCCCAGTCTTTCCATGCATCTTCTCCTACCTTGGCGTTCCAGTCGCCTTGCACAACGACGATGTCTTTCTTGGGTGTTTGATTCAGAACCTCTTGTAGCTGGTCATAAAATTCTTTACGGCTTCATCTGTGCAGTCTGATGTAGGGGTATGCCTGTACTATAGTTATGTTAAAGGGGGTTGCTCTCAGGCGGATGGTAATAAGTCTGCTGGACACAGGCTGACAGCTCATGACGGTGTTCACGGTGTCTTTGTGAACGAGAAACCCCACGCCGTGTTCATGTTTATCCTGTTTTCCACTGTAGTATAATTTGTGGTCTTCCTGGGTCGTTGTTTCTCCCATGTTTTTCCACCTGACTTCGCAGAGCCCAAGGATGTGCCATTGGTATCTGGACATCTCATGTGTCAGTTCTTCCACTTTGCCTGCAGCTCTTAGTGTCCGTACATTCCATGCGCCAATGATGGTGTTGTTTCGGGCACGAATTTTGCTGCGTTTTACATCAGTAGCATACTTTCGACATCTGTCCTGATGAGCAACAGAAGGCGCGGTCCTTGGTAACCCGGGCGACGACCGATCCGGTATGGAGATTCTGGCTGTCTTTGTCATTGGTGTATCTTGGGCAAATCAAACCTGGCGGAGCCCATCCCTCTCCAGGTCGGATTTTTTTGGTTGGGTTTACTCCCCACATGTGGCAGGTGGTACTGGGTTACATGGTTACCAGTAGCAGAGCGAGTCTCTGGCCTGACCTGCTCCGACCTGTATAACTATAGAACCGCAGGAGATCCAGAAGTCCTTAATGTACCCGACAGCAAAGACACAGACAGTCACCCTATCCTCCGAGAAGAAGTGGAAACAGCAGTCAGATCGCTGAAAAAGGGGAAGTCAGCAGGGGCTGACAACATCCCAGCTGAGTTGGTCCAAGCTGGAGGGGAAGCCATGATCAGCGCCCTACAAAGAATCTGCAACAAGATCTGGCAGACAGGAAAATGGCCAACACCATGGACGCAGTCACTCATCATCACCCTCCCCAAGAAAGGAAATCTACAACAATGCCAGAATTACCGCACAATCAGCCTCATATGTCACCCAAGCAAGGTCATGCTGCAGATAATATTGAATAGACTGAAGCCACAAGCAGAGACCATCATTTCTGAGGAACAAGCAGGTTTCAGAGCAGGGCGCAGCACAACAGAACAGATATTTCAACCTCAGAATACTATGTGAGCGGTACTTCAACATCAACAAGACCTTTACCACGTATTTATCGATTTTAAGAAGGCATTTGACAGGGTGTGGCATGCAGCTTTGTGGGCAACCATGAATTTGTACAGCATCAATGCAAACCTGATCAGAGTCATCAAACAGCTGTACAGCGAGGCCACCAGTGCAGTGTACTACAACAACAACATTGGAGAATGGTTTCGAACAACAGTTGGAGTAAGGCAGGGCTGTCTACTCTCACCCACTCTTTTCAACATCTTCCTTGAGAGAATCATGGCTGATGCACTGGAACATCATGAAGGATCAGTCAGCATTGGTGGCAGAACGATCACAAACCTCCGCTTCGCAGATGACATTGATGGAATAGCAGGATCAGAAAAAGAGCTTGCCAGCCTAACAGAACACTTGGATAAGGCCTCCAAAACATACGGCATGGAAATCAGTGCAGAGAAGACCAAACTGATGACTAATAACACCAACGGCATTAGCACTGATATCAGGGTTAATGACCAGAAGCTGGAAACAGTTCAAAGCTTCAAGTACCTGGGAGCCATTGTATCCGACCAGGGATCCAAGCCAGAAGTAGTATGCAGGACTGCACAGACAATAACAGCTTTGTCAAAACTAAACACCATCTGGAGAGATAAAAATATCTCACTTATCTCCAAGATCAGACTAATGCGCTCCCTTGTTCATATCCATATTTCTGTATGCCTGTGAATCATGGACCCTGACTGCAGATTTGGAGAGAAGAGTACAGGCAGTGGAGATGAGATGCTTTCGGAGACTCCTTGGCATCTCCTACAAAGACCACATAAGCAACGAAAGCGTGCATAACAGAATCCAGCAAACCATTGGACCCTATGAGAACCTTCTAACGATCGTGAAAAAGCGTAAACTTAAGTGGTATGGGCATGTCACAAGATCCCAAGGAATTACAAAGACAGTTTTGCAAGGCACTGTCCAAGGAGGAAGAAGAAGAGGCAGACCAAGGAAGAGCTGGGAGGATAACATCAGTGAATGGACAGGCCTAGAACTCAACAAAACCCTGAGAAAGGCAGAACAGAGAGAGGAATGGAGGGAACTGGTTGCTGAGTCTTTGAGGGTGCCCCCACGGTCGTCAGACTACGGGACAGATAGATAGATAGATAGATTTATATCGAGGAAAATGGAATAAGCACTTATGTGCGTTTTTACGTCCAGTCCCCGTGTGTATGCGGTTTTGTGAATTCAGTCATCTGTTCCCACCGGCACACAATGGCCTACTCTTACGAAAAGCGGAACAGGATTTAACGTGTGCGCAAGCTGTTCTGCGTGCGTTCGCACACGGGACCTCGGTTCATGTCTCATCCGAAGGACTTCATAAAAACAGAGAGACTGACCAACAGATAGACAGAGAGATAAACAGTGAGGCAGACAGAAAAAACAGACAGATAGACAGGCAGACAGACAGATAGACAGACAGTGACAAAGAAAGACAGAAAGAGAGGAAGTCTCCAAACAAAAACCAACTGGGACGTCATTAGGGAAAAAAATAGTACTTCTCTGTAACACTGCACCACCGAACTAAGCCCTTAAGGCCCCTAGTGGGCAGATAACCCAGTGCTTCAACCAGCTATCTGTGGGTTACGGCCCGATAGATAATGTCCCCTGAAATCTCCCGTTCCATTGTCTTTTAATATAAAAGTTGTCAAGTCAAAGTCAAAGTTAAAGAACATTTTAATCATCCCAGGAAGAACAATATACAATACTGACAGGCACATTGATATACGTATAATTTGGTTGAGTTGGCAGTTCAAGTATTTTGTCTTTAGTGGTTTTTTTTAATTTAGTTCTGTATTGGGGAGACGGGATAGCTCAGTGGTCGGAGCACTCGCTTTTCCCCAGCCAAGTTAAGCAGCGTCGAGCGTGGTTACCAGTTGGATGGGTGACCGTTTGCGCGCCTTGGCTTCAGTACAGTTCCCCCAGTTCACCCAGCTGTAAATGGGTACCTGTCCTCTTTAGGGTCAGGGAAGGTAAAGCAGCGAGGGAGAGGA
>CM054152.1:43916257-43922388 GCA_028751875.1 Rapana venosa
GATATATAAGGGACACATATGGGGATGGGATAGCCTGGCGGTTAAGAGTAATGCGCATTGCGCTCGTGATCTGTTAAACCCCGGGTTCGAATCTCGTTCAAGAGGATTTTTCCTCTGGAGTTAATACCATCAGTGCCGTCCCCTCTCCCAAAAGTCTTTCGGATGAGACTATAAACCGATGTTCCTTGTGCGAAACGCACGCAGAACATCTTGCGCACACTTTTAAAATCCTTTCCCGGGGACGGATGCCCAAATGACAAACTGCATTACACACGGGGACTGGATGTAAAAAGCATACGAGTGTTTTTTTCCATTATCCTCGAAATAAAAAGAATAACAATAAAAATTAATGAGAGAGAGAGAAAACAGAAGGACAGATCAGAAACTCAGAGAGACAGAGAGGTAGAGAGAGAGAGAGAGGGGGGAGAGAGAGGGGGAGGAGAGGAGAGGGAGAGAGAGAGAGAGGGAGAGGGGGAGGGAGAGATGGAGAGAGAAGGGGAGGAGAGAGAGAGAGAGAGAAGAGGGAGAGGGAGAGGAGAGGAGAGAGGAGAGAGAAGGAGAAAAGTGAGAGAGGAGAGAGAGAGGGGGGAGAGGGGAGAAAGGGAGAGGGGAGAGAGGAGAGAGAAGGGGAGAGAGGAAAAGAGAGGGGAGAGAGAGAGGGGGGAGGAGAGGAGGGAGGTGAGAGAGAGAGGGGGGGAAAGAGAGAGGGGGGGAGAGAGAGAGAGGAGAGGAGAGAGAGGAAGAGAGAGGAGAGAGATGAGAGAGAGGAAAGAGAGAGAGGAGGGGGAGAGGAGAGGAAGAGAGAGAGAGAAAGAGAGAGAGAAGAGGAGAGAGAAAAGAGTCTGTTGCAATTCCATCAACACGAAAGAGGTTAGCTGATTCGAAACGTAAATCCCCGAAAACAGTTGCTGCTGTTGTTGTTTTTTTTTTTAAAATGTGGATGAGTGGGGAATGGGAGGTGGGGGGAGGGGGAGGAGGGGGTGCGGGAAAGAAGCCAGTGAAAATATTGCTATTGGGGCAAATTTGGGGAATAACATGATTGATATTCATATCTTAAAATTAAAAGGGAGAGTTAAAAAGGGTTCTTCTTCTTCTTTTCTTCTTCTTCTTTTTCTTCTTTTCTTTTTTCTTCGCAATTTCGCAATTTCTTCTTCTTTTCTCTTCTTCGCAATTCTCTTCGCAATTTTCTTCGCAATTCTTCTTCTTCTTCGAAATTTTTCTTCTTCGCAATTCTTGGGCAATTCTTTTCTTCTTCTTCTTCTTTTCTCTTCTTCTTCTTCTTCTTCGCATTTGCACCGCATTTTTTCTTCTTTTCTTGCATTCTTCTTCTCTTTTTTCTTCTTCTTCTTTTTTCTTTTCTCTTTTTTTCTTTTTTCTTCTTTTTTCTTCGCAATTCTTCTTCTTTCGAATTCTTCTTCTTTTCTTTTTTTCTTCGCAATTTTTCTTCTTTTCTTCGCAAATTTCTTCTTTTCTTGCAATTCTTTTCTTTTCTTTTCTTCTTCTTCTTCTTCTTTTTCTTCTTCTTTCTTCTTTTCTCTTCGCAAATTCTCTTTTCTTCTTTTCTTCTATCTTCGCAATTCTTCTTCTTCTTCTTCTTCTTTTCTCTTTTCTTTTCTTCGCAATTCTTCTTCCTTCTTTTTCTTTTCTTCGCAATTCTTGCAATTCTTTTCTTTCTTTTCTCTTCTTTCTTCGCAATTCTTCTTCTTCTTCTTCTTCTTTTCTTCTCTTCTTCGCAATTCTTCTTCTCTTCGCAATTCTCGCATTTTTCTTCTTTTCTTCTTCTTCTTCTCTTTTTCGCAATTCTTCTTTTCTTCGAATTCTTCTTTCTTTTCTTCTTCTATTTCCCTCTTCTTTTCTTATTGAGGGATAAAAGAAAACGGATGTCTTCTTCTTTTTTCTTCTTCTTTTCTTCTTCTTCTTTCTTCTTCTTTTCTTTTCTTCTTCTTCTTCTTCTTCGCATTCTTTTCTTCTTCTTCTTCTTCTTCTTTTTTCGAATTTTCTTCTTTTCTTCGCAATTCTTCTTTTTCTTCTTTTCTTCTTCTTTTCTTCTTCTTCTTCTTCTTCTTTTTCTTTTTCTTCGCAATTCTTCTTCGCAATTCTTCTTCTTCTTCTTTTTTCTTCTTCTTCTTCTTCTTCTTCTTCTTCTTCTTCTTCTTCTTTCTTCTTTTTCTTCGCAATTCTTGTTGTTGTTGTTGTTGTTGTTGTTTTTTCTTTTTCTTCTTCTTCTTCTTCTTTGCAATTCTTCTTCTTCTTCTTTGCAATTCTTCTTCTTCTTAAACAGCAACTGCCGCTGTCTGTGATATGTGCGAAAATGCGTCACGCTGCCGTTAAGCGCCTGAGAAGTCAGGCCCAGCACATAGGACTTCGGCATAAGAGATCCTTTTTTTTTTTTTAGCTTCTAAGTCTTTCTGGGGAAAAAGGCAGGAGATTGAACCAAGAAGGCAGAGTATAGACCAAGGTTACAGGAAGGAAAGGAACAAGGAAGAAACAAAGAGAATGATAGAAAAGAGGGTATTTCTAGCACAGAATTTCCAGAAGGTAGGGATGTGCTGGGTCTGACTTGCTAGGCGCTTAACAGCAGCGCAGCGCATTTTCGCTCATATGACAGACAACAGTTGCGACAAAGAAGAAAAGAATGTGTGCATGGGCGTTTAAAAAATAATAACAAAGAAGGAAATATTGAAATTCGTGACAAGTGGTAATTTTTATTGATAACGAGAGATTGATACTTGAAGACACAAACAGGATTATGGATTCTGAACTTTAAAAAGCAAAAACTACACCAAAATAAATAACAGAAAGAACTCTTAAAATTTGTCACTATCATTGGTTGGCGTTTTTTTTTTATAATTTCAAACTGACAGATTGACATTTTCTCATGATTTTTAGACCTTTTTTGTATCGATTTTTGAGCTGATAAACCTAAGGCTGTGAAAGTGTCATATGTGAGAGAGAGAGAGACAGAGACAGAGACAGAGAGAGAAAGAGAGAGTCAAGTCAAAGTCAAGTCAATTCAAATTCTTTCATTTCGGGGATAATGAATAAACACTCTTGTGCATTTTTACGTCCAGTCCCCGCCTTTATTGGGATAGGTCAATATGGAAAAAAGACTAGTTAAAAGCAATAACAATAACAACAATACTGAGAAACAAAAAGGCCTACAACAACAACCAAACAAAACAGGAGAGATAAACCCCAATAACAAAACAAAACAAAAAAGAACAGAAAGACAATAATTTCATAACAAACAAAGCAACAGAGAGAGACCTGAAAATACAAAATAAACAATCAAATCATAATAAAGAAATAGGCATAGATAGATAGATAGTAGATTAGATAGATAGATAGATAGATAGATAGATAGATAGATAGATGATAGGAGAGGAGAGAGAGAGAGAGAGAGAGAGTAGATAGATAGATAGATAGAGAGGAGAGAGAGAGAGATAGATAGAGAGAAAAGAGAGAGAGAGAGAGGAAGAGAGAGAGAGAGAGAGAGAGAGACGAGAGAGAGAGAGGAGAGAGAGAGAACAGCAATGAACAATGAACAAGATTTCATTTTCAGTTCACCAGCCCTTAGAACGGGGTCAACAAAGAAAAGCAAAACAAAACAAAGAAAACAAAAGCAAAAGCAAAATAACCTCATGAATATGTGGCGACTGCCAAACAAAACACGCAATGTGGAAAAGAGAGAGAGAGAGAGGAGAGGGGAGAGAGTGAGAGAGAGAGAGAGGAGAGAGAGAGAGTGCGTGTTTCTTACTTCGGGTGAGTTATAACCTCCCCTTGTATAATTATCACGTCACAAGTGCATAAAAAACAAGTATTAGATTACTGAAAAAAATAACAAAAATAATCCACAAATATAACCTGCAGCTTTCAGGCTGGCTGAATATGATATTGAATCTTAAGTGTGGATCGATGATACCAAAAAAAGTTATATTTCGCCGAGGCTAAAAATCATAGAATTAATCACCAGAAAAAAGATTGTATGGGCGGAAGTGAATTGAGAAACAAGGTTCGAATTTTCGACAATTCCTCAGGTGATAGCAGACTATACTGTAGCACATTTAAGATCACATTTCATTTTTTTCATCTTTTTTTTCACCTGGTATCAAATTTCTTGATAACAAAGTTTGGAAGTTTCTGTCTACATTAATGTTAAAAAATATCCTGTTTCTGATATGCAGAGACATTCTTGAGTTTATGATTTCATTTTCAGAGATGTATCTAAAATGCAGAAACATTTCTTGAGTTTGCGATTTTATTTCAGTGATGTTTCTGAAATGCAGAGACAGTGAGTTTGTGAATAAATTTAATTTCAGAAATATTGTACTTTGATTTCAGAATTCACATCAAAAGAAGATGAAGACAGCAAACAGTGTTTTGGGCGTACTTCTCTTATTGCTACCGCTGGCAAATCTACATCACAACCAAGGTAAGGTTGATGGGTGTTCTCTCTCTCTCTCTCTCTCTCTCTCTCTCTCTCTCTCTCTCTCTCTCTCTGTTTCTCTGATCCATTCTCCCTCAAAAGTCCTTCCGATGAGACTATAAAGCGAGGCCCCGTGTGCGAACGCACGCAGAAAACATCTTGCGCACACGTTAAAACCCGTTCTGCATTTCAGAAAAAAAAGTAGGCCACTGTGTGCCGGTGGGAACTGGTGACAAAATTTACAAGACCGCATACACGCGGGGACTAGATGTAAAAAAAAGAATATGAATGCTTATTCCATTATCCTTGGAATAAAAGGATCTCTGTCTGTCTGTCTGTCTGTCTGTCTGTCTCTCTCTCTCTCTCTCTCTCTCTCTCTCTCTCTCTCTCTTTCTCTCTCTCTCTCTCTCCTCTCTTTCTCTCTCTCTCTCTCTCTCTCTCTCTCTCTCTCTCTCTCTCTCTCTCTCTCTCTCTCTCTGCCCGTCTTCCGCTTTGTCTGTTTGTCAGACTGTGTGTCTATTTTCACCTGTACACATCTCGCTCCCTCCGTTCTGCTGCAGATACTTTACGTTTTCCAAACACCCAGATTCAAACAGTCCACCGTTGGCTGTCGCTCTGTCTCTGTTTCTGATCCGTCCATTTTGGAATGACCTCCCTCTCTCATTTCGCCAAAAGCATACGTGTATTTGATTCTTTCAAATCCAGCCCTCAAGACACACTTAGTTTCCATCTAGAAACTTTCCCCATAGCGACACCTTTTATGTGTTCCTACTTTCAAGAAACATCCCTGCCTAAGCTTGTTGTGTGTGTGTGTGTGTGGGGGGGGGGGGGGGGGCGAGAGGGGGGGGGGTGCGTGTGTCGATTTGTAAATCTGTTAATCTTTTTGAACAGTCGCATGTGTGTGAATGATTCGAATGCAAGCGCTTTCATTCGTTTGCTTTACAAGATTAAGCGCTCTTAAAAAAATGTTATTAATGTTGCTGTTGTCGCCGTCGTCGTCGTCGTTATTATATTGTTATTATTGTTATTATTATTATTGTAGTTGTTGTTATTATTATTAATATTATCATTATTATTATTATTATTATTATCATTATTATGTCTCGTAATACCTGATTACAGACACGTGTATGTCTGTGGTTTTCATTTGTCTATCATTAGTAATAAACCCATTACCATCATTTTTTCCAGCCCCATGGATCCATGAAATCGTGGGTTCAAATCTCGGTGGTGTCTTGTTAATTAAGGGTGAGGTTGTTTTGTTTTTCTTTTCCTATCTATCAGGTCAACTTCTAGTGCAGACCTGCCAGTGCCCTAATTCCCTTCGCGTATATACATATGCAGAAGATCAAAATATGCACGTTAAAGATCCCTTCATTCATGTCAGCGTTCGGTGATTTACACAAACACGAACATGCCCAGCATACATCCCCGAAGTCAGAATGTGGCTGCCTTCGCGGAAGGACGAAATAAACAGATCGACAGAGACAGCCACCAGACAGAGACTGACAGACTGATAGACAGACAGACAGATCCAATATGAATATGGATTGCCATGAAACACCAGGAAACAGAAATGAGAGGTCCTAGACAACCCTCCGTGTGTGTGTCTTCAATTTTACGTCTGTTCACTTAAAGTGATATTAGACCCTCCGTCTGCTTTCACAGAATAACAATTGTATATTATCCTTCTTTGGCAATCTTT
>CM054152.1:43922888-43942888 GCA_028751875.1 Rapana venosa
TATATTTGAGAAGACTTTAGGATCGATTTTTAAAAAAGATTCAGGAAAAAAGTTATATTGAATGACTGTCATAATTGTTAAAGACTTTAAGACCATTTTTTCTCTGTGATTTTGGCAAAAAGGCAAGAGTATTGTCATATCATTGAACAAATCTTGGGGTCGATTTTTCTCAGAGACTTTTGATGGAAAAAATGCAAGACTACAAAATGATCGCTATATCTTTAAGAAGCCCTTAGGACTGATTTTTATCCTCTCTCCAGATTTTGGTTTAGAAAGAAAAAGACAAGCTGGTTGAATGATTGTCGTATTATTAAGAAGACTTAAGGATTTATGCTTCTCTGAAATTTTGGAAAAGAAGGCAGACTGGCTGAAAGATTGTCATATCGTTGAGAAAACGCTATGAGCGGTTTTTACTCAGAGATATTTTTTGGAAAAAGCAAAATCATTTAATGAGTGTCCTATCTTTTTGTGCGCAAGATATTCTACTTGCGTTGGCTTATGGGACCTCGGTTTATATTCTCATCCAAAGGACTATTGGAGGAGTGGAGTCAGTAATGTTAACTCCAGGGTAAAATTCCACAAAACGGGTGCCTCTGTGGTGGCTTGATCCCGGGCCGTCAGATCACGAACGCTACACTCTAACCACCAGGCTATCCCGCCCCTAGTTTCATTTTTTCCCCATTCTGTCTGCGATGAGTTTGCAGAAAAAGTCTAGAGATTTTGGAACTTCAGGGAGGTTCACTGTGGTTCAAGGATGGGGATGGTATCATTCCAGCCTGGGCATCTCACTTAGTCTGTTACTGAGATAATAATGTAGATTTAGCACTCTGTGTTCAATGTGTGTTTGATAAGAACAGGTACCACCGGTGCGTAAATAGGCTGGGCGTTTTTTTTTTTTTTAGATTGCAAAATTGGTATTCCCAGCTTCTGGAAGAAAAAAATATATGTTAAAAATTTCAATTTTTCAATCCACCCCTTTCGCGCGCGGGAATGTCAGGGGTCTGTCAGTACCAATAGCACCCGCATTTTTTTTTAAGTTCCGAGCTAGGATTGTGATCTTTTTTGTTCATATCTTTGCTTCTACCTTGCATGTTTTTTTCTTTCTGTCATATCCTTGTCTGTTTTCTGCCTTCTTGGTTAATTTTCCTGCCCTTTTTTTTGTGGAAGTTCCGAGCTAGGATTGTTATCTTTTCTGTTCATATCTTTGCTTCTGCCTTGCATGTTTTTTCTGGGACGGGATAGCTCAGTGGTCGAGCACTCGCTTTCCCCCAGCCAAGTTAAGCAGCGTCGAGCGTAGTTACCAGTTGGATGGGTGACCGTTTGCGCGCCTTGGCTTCAGTACAGTTCCCCCAGCTGTAAATGGGTACCTGCCCTCTTTAGGGTCAGGGAAGGTAAAGCAGCGAGGGAGAGGAGATGGGCGCCGCCCTCAATATGCTGGCCCTAGAGAAGTGAGGTCTCTGACGCCTCGCTCCCCTACGACCTTATAGGTTATGGGACTCCTTTACCTTTACCTTTACATATCCTTGTCTGTTTTCTGCCTTCTTGGTTCATTTTCCTGCCCTTTTTTCCCCAGAAAAAGAACTTAATAGATCACAATGCTCTCCCACACTGAAGTCGGATGCCTGACTTGTCATGCGTTTAACGGCAGCGCAACGCATTATAGCTCATGTGACAGACGATAATAGTTGCTGTCTGAGCGTTCGACGAGGAAGAAGAATGAATCTCTGTATTTTTTGGCCTTTTATTCTTGGTCTTTTTGTCGTATCTTTTTCTTGCTCATTTTCTGTTTTTGTTGTTGATTCTCGTAGCTTTTTTGGTTCAAAAGCCAGGTCTGATTCTTTTCAGAAAAGTCTGATGTTTTGTTAACAGTCTATAGTGTATTTGCCTGCACTGCTTGTCTTGGCGACCCGGTAACTGAGATTGTTAGCATTGAGGTAGTTATGAGATGGTTGCTCTGTAGAGTCATTTTTGCCCCGGTTTTATCATTTCATATGAATTTTCTATCACTTTGAAGTTGTTGTCATCTTTTGTTATGCTTTTTTGGGGTGCTAATTCTGCTAATGTGGGGATTGTGAATAAAGCAAAATAGCTGGCGACCTCCTTATCTGTTTTAAGGAATAAAACGTTTTGATAATGTCTTTAAGTGTGTTCAATGCTGAGGGCAGGCATTTTCCTGTTATGTTAACCCTTTAAAAGCAGACATCAGCTACTGCGAGATCTGAAACATGCATAGTACTACTTTTACGTGCGCTTTACACAAACGAGAATTAGGCACTAACCCGTCACCGATCCCTCAGATTCCGAATCCTTTGGGGCGCCTTCGAAGCTAGCTTCGAAGGCACTAGCAGATCTGCATAAAAAACAAACTTGAAAGATCTTAAACATTCCCAGTTTAAACCCACCAGGCATAACCAATATTCATACCCTCGACTTGTAACAAGGCCTGCTACACTCTCAAGCTTTACCTATTCATAAAACTCCTCTCCCCTCCGAGGGTGAAGATGAATAGTTATGTAAATTCCTCATTGAGAGTCTTAACAATGCTGACGTGTAGCGAGATCTCGGGTGTCACCAGACAGTTATTTTGCGCGTGTGGCTGTGTTGACAGAGGTCTGGGGGTCGGTTAGTCAACCTTTTAGCTCATAGAAGGTGGCGATAAATCAATCGAATATTGGCCCGGCTACTGCTGGGGAGTTTTGCTTCTACGTTATCGATCTCCTCCAATGGGAGAAGCAGCCCCTACATTTAGAAAGGCAGTTTCTCTTTGGTTGCATTCCCTGGCTTCAGAAAAAAAGACAGGTTTCCCATAAAATATGAAAAGGGTCCGACTGAATAATAATAATAATAATAATGATAATAATGTATGGATACAAGGCAATTTTGCGTAGGTGAATGCTATTACAGCGTGTCATATTTTTCGACATCGGTAAAAAATTGAAATTCAGTAAAATTTAAGATATTTCTCTTCCCACTGGGGATACCGGGGGCCTGTCGGTATGAATAGCATCCCTACCTTTTGGAAATTATGTGCCAGGATTTCCTTCTTTTCTATCCCTCTCTTTGTTTCTGCCTTGGTTCCTTTTCTTCCCATCACCGTCATCTTGCCTATTTTCTGCCTTCTTGGTCCATTCTCCTGCCTTTTCTTCTAGGAAGACTCGAAAGCACAATTCTCTCCCACGCTGAAGTAGGATGCTTGGCCCGACTTGTCAGGCGCTTAACGGCAGCACAACGCATTTTCGTTCACAGGTTAGACAACAATGGTTGTTGTCTGAGCGTTCGAAGAAGAAGAGAAGAAGAAGAGGAGGAGAAGAAGAAGAAGAAGAAGAAAGAAGAAAGAAGAAGAAGAAGAAGAAGAAAAAGAAGAAGAGAAGAAGAAGAGGAGAAGAAGAAAAGAAGAAGAGAAGAAGAAGGAGAGGAGAAGAAGAAGAAAAGAAGAAGAGAAGAAGAAGGAGAAGAAGAAGAAGAAGAAAAGAAGAAGAAGAAGAAGAGAAGAAGAAGACGGGAAGGAGAAGAGAAGAAGAAGAAATTTCTCTAAGTGACGGTTTTTGAGGTTGGCTTGAGTTCATACTTCTTCTCTCGTTCGCTTTTTACACCGTCAGATGTGTTTGGGAAAAACAGTGGCAAGCCCTTTCCAGCTCCTCTCGGGTTGGGCTGTACAGCTTAGTTTGCAGGGTTATCTCCGTCGGCTACACAATCTTCCTCAGGTCGCTGTACAGCGTGCACCTCTGAAGGATGTGTTCGCCAGTCTGGTTTTCTTTACCACAGGCACACAGGGGAGAGGGAATGGGTTTCGGTTTTGTGGACATGTGGTGATTTAGCCTGTTGTGCCCAGTGTGGAGTCTTGGAATTATGACTTGTCCGTCTCTTTTTGAGATAGTGGTAGTCGTCCTTCTCCACATCTGGGTCGGGCCATTGATTTGATTATTGTCGTCTTTTCGTGAGTTCCCACAGCGCTACAGATTGGTTGAATGATGGCCTGTTGTCAGTCTGAGGCGGCTATTGAACCGGACCCAGATCAAAGAGCTTGTATTGAATTCTTGTTGCTGTTGTACTTGTGGGGCATACAGGAAGGTTTATGGAGACCAGTGTTGAAAGAATCTCCGGTTACCATAAAATTTTCTGTATGTATGTTTGATAAAAGCAAGATTTTTTTCTTTTTACCAAAGGTATGGTTGACGCTATCTGAAATGTCATTTTCCTGTTTGGTGTTGTTTTCCCCCGTTCCTTGCCTAGAGTTCTCACTCCACTCCACTCCACTCTACCTCACTTTACTACAATACACTACACTACCCTACACTACAATGCACTGTACTACGCTGCACTACTCGGCACTACACTGCACTGCACTGCACTACACTACACTACACTACACTACACTACACTACACTACACTACACTACACTACACTACACTACACTGCACTGCACTGCACTGCACTGCACTCCATTACACTACACTACACTACACTACACTGGACTGCACGACACACGACATGACACAACACGACACGAGACACGGCAGTGCACTGCATCACACCACACCACACCACTCCACTCCACTCTACTCCACTCCACACCACACCACTCCACTCCACTCTACTCCACTCCACACCACACCACACCACACCACACCACACCCTTAACACACCCCACTATCCACACATTGTTCTCATTCTCTTACAGTCCAGCATTTACCTTTCGATTATCCTATCCTTACAAAAAACTGTATACAAAGAAGGGAACTGATACGATATAAAAATATGAGGCGTTCAAAATACACTATATAATTTTTGGTGATATAAGACATTGATTGCTGAGGTAATATATCCAACAGTGGAAAGGTTACTATAGCTTTCCCAAGCACTGCATACTCCCGTCTCCTTTTGTTCTAAAAGTTTGCTGGTCTCAATCACCTAGTTAGTGACTGGATATTAAAGGTAACGGTAAACGAAAGGTGTCCCATAACCTGTGCAGTCATTGGGGAGCAAGGTGTCAGAGACCTTTGCTTCTCCAGGGGCCAGCATACTGAGGGCGGCGCCCATCTCCTCTCCCTCGCTGCTTTACTTTCCCTGACCCTAAAGAGGGCAGGTACCCATTTACATCTGGGTGAATTGGGGGAACTGTACTGAAGCTAAGGCGCGCGAACGTTCACCGATCCACTTGGTAACCACGCTCGATGCTGCTTAACCTTAGCGTGGGGGAAAGCGAGTGCTCTGACCACTGAAATATCCCATCCCAAGGGTATTAAAACAAAGAAGAAAACAAACCCACGTCACTATCCACTTCACTACCAATACAGACATACCAAACAGACGACAGCCGAACTAAGCCAGTGCAATGTCACCCCCAGTCACCTCTCGGCTTGTGACGTTAATGAGCGCTTTCCAAGTGCAGGGGCTTGGCACTGGGAGGGTTTAAAAGCTGACTGCTTGTGTCTTCATTTTCTTCTCTCTACCCCTCCATTCTCTTAGAATAATGAGCTCCATCGAATCACGTCCACTAAATCACAAAAATAGAACAAAAAAGAATGGAGTGGGCGTGGACGTGAAATCTTAAGCACTCCTACTCAGTGTGGGCGGGATAGATCAGTGGCTGGAGCACTCCCTTTCCCCCAGCCAAGGTTAAGCAGCGTCGAGCGTGGTTACCACTTGGATGGGTGACCGTTTGTGCGCCTTGGCTTCAGTACAGTTTCCCCCTAGTTCACCCAGCTGTAAATGGGTACCTGCCCTCTTTAGGGTCAGGGAAAGTAAAGCAGCGAGGGAGAGGAGATGGGCGCCGCCCTCAATATGCTGGCCCCTAGAGGTCTCTGACGCCTCGCTCCCCTACGACCACATAGGTTATGGGACACTTTTATCTTTACGCCTCCAGTCTCTTAGGATAATGAGCTTTATGGAATCGTTTCCACCAAATCACAAAAAAATACAACAGCAAGAGAAGAATGGAGAGGGTATGGACGTGAAATCTTAAGGACTCTACTCAGTAGCCGTCATAAGGGGTAGTGTATGTATGTATGTGTGTGTAGGAGGTAGTGTGTGTGTGTGTGTGTTGTGTTCGTGTGTGTGTGTTCGTGTGTGTGTTCGTGCGTGTGTGTGTTCGTATATATGTGTGTGTGTGTTCGTGTATGTATGTATGTGTGTGTGTGTGTGTGTGTGTGTGTGTGTGTGTGTGTGTGCTGGTGGAATGGACGGGAGTGTTCGAACTAAACTTAAACACTCTTGATGTCTTTGAGTCAGAGAGAAAGAGAGAATAATTTGATAAATTTTTATTTCACTTTGAACAACATTTATTGCCAGAGAGAGGAGAGAGAGAGAGAGAGAGAGAGAGAGAGAGAGAGAGAGAGAGAGAGAGAGAGAAGAGATTCCCTCCATTCTTCCTCCCCTATCCACACACACACACACACACGCACACACACACACACACACACACACAACCACACACACACACACACACAGACACACACACAACCACACACACACACACAGCTGCAGACCTAACTTTTAGTACATCTTAATCATGCCCTGCACTTGCAAGACACACCAGACATCAGGCGACAGTCAGGCCATGTCAAAGTACTTTTTCTTTGTGCCGTGGCATCACTGTTGGTCCGATCCCTCAGTGCAGTGACTCGACACTCGTGAAGATATCAAAGCTGATGACAGTTGTGTAAACCCAGCGTGCTACGGCTATTTAATAATTTATTAATGGGGGTCGAAACTGATAATTATATATATATAAATTCACGTTAGAAGTCGTACCAGGTATTGAAAGGGCACTACTTGTAAAGCCTAAAAAATATCTACGTATCTCAGTTTTATGCAAAATGCGAAACATTTTGTGTACATGTTAAATCAATGTTTGGGTTTTCGGAATATTAGGTAGGCCATTGTGTGCTAGTGGGAACGGGTGACAAAATTTACAAAACTGCATACATACAGGGACTGGATGTAAAAAAACACCCCACCCACATGGGTGCTTATTCCATTATCTTTGAATAAAAAACAACGAGAATACAGTAAAAGAAAATACACACACACATACATACACACACACACACACACGCGCGCGCGCAGGCATGCACGCAGGCACACACACATACTTACCTCCCCCCACTTACTTACCCCCCCCCCCACACTCACCCCCCCCCCCCCCCCCCCACACACACACACACTCTTACTCCCCCCCCCCCCCACCACACAACACATCACCCCCCCCCCACACACACAACACAACACCCCCACCTCACCCACTACCTACCTACCTCCCCCCCCCCCCCCCCCCCCACACCACACACACAACACGCACTTACCCAAAGTCTTTCGGATGAGACTATAAACCGAGGTCCCGTGTACGAATGCACACACAACACCTTGCGCACACGTTAAATCCTGTTCCGCTTTTCGTAAGAGTAGGCCATTGTGTGCCGGTGGGAACAGATGACAGAATTTTACAAAACCGCATACAAACGGGGACTGGATGTAAAAAAAGCACTTAAGTGCTTATTCTATTATCCTCGATATAAATAAATAAATAAATAAAGAAAATCCCACACTCACACACTTACGCACTCTCCGCAAGTCAAATCAACTCAGGCGAAAACCAATCCATTTCATAGTCCTTTCCTTTCCCTAGTGACCTCGTGTGAAGGCGTAATGCTGTCCTGTACACAGCGAGGGCGGTGAGGTGCATTAACACATGCAGACAGTTCAAAGCTGACAATTGTGTGCACACTACAAAAACTCTTGGCTTACCTAGGTGCCCATGTAAACATACAGAGTGGCGCGGAATTTGTATTGTAAGTAAATGTGCCGTTCCAAAAAAAAAAAAGCAAACCATATTCAAGATCTAAAGAGACGAAGTAAAGAAAGAAAGAAAGAAAGTGCCGGATGAGATTTATTCATAATGTGCGTAAAGGACGCCATAGCCGAGTGGTTAAGCCCGCTCAACTTCAATCCCTTAGATTCCTGCAGTCGCGGGTTCGAATCTCGGCGGCGACTGGTACGATCGCCCAGGTCAACTTCAAGCGCAGTCCTGCCAGTGCCTTAAACCCCTTCGTGTATACACACGTGTAAAGGTGTCCCATAACCTATGAGATCGAGGGGGCGGAGTGGAGCGAGGCATCAGAGACCTCAACTTCTCAAGGGGCCAGCGTGTTGAGGACGGCGCCCATCTCATCTCCCTCGCTGCTTTACCTTCCCTGACCCTAAAGAGAGCAGGTACCAAAGTAGAAGATCAAATATGCACGTTAAAAATCCCGTAACACATGTCAGCGTTCGGTGGGTTTCGGAAACACGAACATACCCAGCATAAATTATCCCCAAAGTCGGAATGCGGCTACCTTTATGGTGGGAAGAAACCTAGCTGCATAATTACGCAACATCTCACAATAATTGGTGATTCTTGGAGCTCTAGCCAAGAGACGAAAAAAAAAATCATCATTTCGTTTTCATGTCTGTTACCGAAGCCGTTTAAAATCGTTTTACCAAATGATTTGATAGTTAATTAGCTTTAGAAATTATCTAGTTGTAGCCAGAGTGCAAAAAACGTGTGTTTTTAAAAAAACACACCCCAAAACTAAAAATGAAACTCAGAAAGTGGACTGGCCTTGAGTGAAACGATTTGCCACGAAAGCAGATGACCGCGAGGCATGGAGGAAGCTGGTTGCAAAATCTTCAGTGGTTCCCCCACGGTCTATAGGACTACGGGATAGGTGGAGAAGAGGTGAAGAAGGTGAAGGTTAAAAACGAAACAACAGCATGACTGCTGAATATCACTGAGAGTATTGTAACGTGCTTGATTTTGCGAGAGGAACACTCTTAGCTGCCTTGAAGATTCTTAAAATTTTTAGAAAAGTCTCGCTGTATTCTCTGTCTCTGTCTCTGTTTTTGTCTGTCTGTCTGTCTGTCTGTCTCTTTCTTTCCCCCCCCCTCTCTCTGTCTGTCGCTCTCTCTCTCTCTCTCTCTCTCTCTCTCTCTCTCTCTCTCTCTCTCTCTCTCTTCTCTCACTCTCTCTCTCTCCTGTTGAAATAGCTGATGTTAGATCGGTCATTTTTCTTGATGCTTTGTGGCTCGCTTTTTTCGTACATCAAAGAATGTTTATTGCCAGGTTTTGTCTGTGCAAATGTATGGTTATGATATTTTGATGATTACGACGTGTCTATTATCTTGTATGCGAGGAAATGTACATGCAAATGGATATATATATATATATATATATATATATATATATATATATATATATATATATATATATATATAGCATCAAGAAAAATGACCGATCTAACATCAGCTATTTCAACAGGAGAGAGAGAAGAGAGAGAGAGAGAGAGAGAGAGAGAGAGAGAGAGAGAGAGAGAGAGAGAGAGAGACAGACAGAGAGAGAGGGGGGGGGGGAAAGAAAGAGACAGACAGACAGACAGACAGACAAAAACAGAGACAGAGACAGAGAATACAGCGAGACTTTTCTAAAAATTTTAAGAATATATATATATATATATATCCAGGATGTGTGTGTGTATGTGTGTGAGTGTGTATGTATGTGTGAGAGAGTGTGTACGTGTGTGTGGTATGCGTGCGTGCGTGCGTGTCTATGCGTGCGTAAGTGTGTGTGTGTGCGCGCGCGCACGCGCGTGCGTATTTAGCCTGGACTTTTGAGGGAGTGTTGTTTGTTTAGGGGAGGGGGTGTTGGGAAGGGGAGTTTTTTTTCTTGTTTAATTGGTCTCGTTTATTTATTTGAGTTTTCGATTTCTTGATTTTTTAATAATTGAGTGGGAGTTTGAGTGATTCATTTCATTGCTATTTGAAATTATCTTGTTTATTATTAATTATTCATGCTTGTTTTCAATTTTTCCCCCATGAGGGCCTGGTGTAAAGAAGCCTCTGGCTTTTCCATTGACCCTCATTAAAATATTCGAGTTCGAGTTCTCTCTGTCTTTCTTTCACACAAGCATGGACGCACACACATTCGCATGTAAGGGGCCAGGCCTACCTGACGGAGGGTTGTATTTTTATATATTTCTTTTTCTCAGAAACTGTTCAGTGGACTCTGACCTCACCTCACATCCTAAACTCCATTACGCTGACCACGCTGTCTATATTACTTTTCCAGGACGGGATGTTTATCTATCGGGAATAAATCCCCACACTACCAACACAGCATTGCATTGTCTTATACTGATTTTTCGTGTAAAATGGTATCCCCCTCTCTTCCCCCCTGTGGGGATGCCAGGGGCCTGTCAGTATAAATAGCATCCCCACCTTCTGGAATTTCTGTCCTAGGAATTCCCTTTTTTTCTATCTTTGTTTCTGCTTTGTTCCTTTTTCTTTTTGTCATCTCCTTCATGTCTATTTTCTGGCCTTCTTGGTTCATTCTTCTACCTTTTTTCGCCCCAGATAGACTTAAAAGGTATCAATTTTCTCCCACACCGAAGTGGGATGCGTTAAGCCTGACTTGTCATATTGCTTAACGGCAGCACAACGCATTTTCACTCTTAGGACAGACAACACTAGTTGCTGTCTGAGAGTTGACGACCAAGTAATAATAATAATAATAATAATAGTAATAATAATAAATGGAATTTATATAGCGCTATATCTTGCAGAGACAAATCAAAGCGCTTGCACTCAACTCATTCTTACACAGGCATACAACCAGTAACAATTAATAGTTCCATCAAGTCTAAATGTGCATGCACGCACACACACATCACACACACACAACACACACACACACACACACACACACACACACAACACACACACACCCACACACACACACACATATACACAGGTCACATACCCTGACGGCGATAGAATCTCGGCTGTTGAAGGCAGGGAAAAGCTATGAGATGTATCAGAAGAGGAAACTCTTAGGTTTGAAATACATAACTCTTGAGACTGGATTTTTAAAAGTGTCTTAAGAAGGCTTTCGGCGAAGACAGAGAGGGAGGTCATTCCAGATCGATGGACCAGAAATAGAGTAGAGGTAAAGTAAAAGTAGAGGTTTTTAAAAAAAAAGTTGTTGACTCATTCATGGCCAAGATTGATTCGTTCACACACGTTCCCTTTCCCCGTCACTGTCTTCACACGTGTAAATGGGAACACTCCCCTTTCATGGCCAAGTTGTCTGAAACAAGCGACAGCTGGGGCCATTTGAGGGTGAATTTGATTTCCTTGCTGACCTTGTCCCTAGTTAAGTCGGCAAGGACTACCAGGGTCTACTCTCTTAATCTTTATTCTTTTATTTCGAGGATAATGGAATAGGCACTCATGTGCTTTTTCCCCCACCCAGTCCCTGTGTGCATGTGCATTTTTGTAAATTTTGTCAACTGTTCCCTCCGGCACATAATGGCCTACTCTTCCGAAAAGCGGAACGGGTTTTAACGTGTGCGCAAGACATTAAAGTTCGTTGCAGTTGTCTCAAGCTCCCTATTAAGGTTGGACTTTTCCTTTAACATGACACAGGAAGACAGGGTATGTTCCAAATGTAGGAGGTCTGTTCTAGGGGATGGATTTCATTTTACCATGGAGTGTCCGTACTTCAATCATTTACGACAAAAATGTTTTTCATTCCACGGCATTTTCTTCAGCCTATGTCAAGTTAATAATTTGTGTAAGCTGATGAAAATTACAAATCTCGAGAAGTTCTTTTACCTCTGTCAAAATTGATCAGATTTGCCGATATTTCATTGAAAATGTAATTTGTTTTCTTTCACAACCGAGAGTACATTTTTCCCCCGAGAGCATTTACTTAAATTGTATTTCAAAAGAAAATGGATGTCAGGTTGTTGGTTTTTTTTAAAATATGCCTTGCACTTTTATTGTTTTGTTGATTATTTCACTCCTTCCATGTTGAAAACTTCTTTTTCAGTTTCTGTTGGTACTGATTTTCTTAATGTCAATTTCTACTAGGTTTATTCTCATGTTAAATATATGCTTGTCAATCTTCCATGACGAGAAAAGTTTTTTTTTTTTAAAAGGAATTAAAAAAAACAATCATGAATAAAATTGGTACTTGAAGGGTGATAAAAGTTCGCGTGCGAGTGCACCCTTGTCTACTGTTGTATGGGCCGGACCGCTAACTGTGGGTTCGAGTTCCAGTAGTGCCCACATAAAAATGGCAGTTGTTATTGAGTGTCTCGATGGGGTGTCTTGTCACCCCGGGTATGGCGGTGTGGTGGGGTGTGAAGTAAGTTTGTCACCAGTCTTCTGGCCTGGCATGTCTGTTCCTGTTGATATGGCTGGAATAGGTTGTGGACGTTTTTAGGCTCATATGTGTGTATGTGTGTGTGTGGGGGTGGGGGTGTGGTGGGGGTGGGGAGGGGGTGTGGTGGGGGGGGGGTGTGAGTGAGTGTGTGTGTGGGGGGGTGGGTGGGTGAGTGAGTGTGGGTGTGTGTGTGTTTATTTGTTTACTATTTTATTCTTTTATATCGAGGATAATGGAATAAGCACTTATGTGCATTTTTACATCAAGTCCCCGTGTGTATGCGGTTTTGTCAATGTTGTCATCTGTTCCCACCGGCACACAATGGCCTACTCTTACGAAAAGCGGAACAGGATTTAACGTGTGCGCAAGATGTTCTGCATGCGTTCGCACACGGGGCCTAGGTTTATAGTCACATCCGAAGGACTTTTGGAGAGAGTAGAGTCTGCACTGAAAATATCCCCTTGAACGGGAATCGAACCGTGTGAGTGTGTGTGTGTGTGTGTGTGAGTTTGTGAGTGAGTGAGTGATCGTGCGCGCGCGCGTGGGTGTTTGTGCGTACGTACATGCGTGCATGTACACGAGTCCGTTCCTGTAGATTTATGAGTAAGTGAGCATGTGACCTGTGTGCATGCGTTCGTATGGGACTCTTTTTGGTTTAAAAAAATCACCGTTTAAGTTCGACTTGTAAAATTGCAGTACAAACAATATTTTTCTTATTTTTGTTTCTGTTCACTTGCACTTATGTTAATGCCTTGTTAATGCTCCAGTACAAAATTTGAAATTTTTGGTAAATAATTCGCAGCACCCAAGAAAGTCTTTTAAGTTATTAGAAGTGGTTGCCACTGAATTTTGAGAGCTGTAACTACAACACGCACATTGTGATTCCACGTCCTGAAAAAAACTAGACTGATAACTAAAACTAAAAAATGACTGACATGTCAAAATATACGTGTGTTTTTGTTCTCTTTTTTTCCAGAATGGAGGACCTGTCAGACAGCTGAAGACGCCTCAGTTCTCTGGAAAGAAGACAGGGAACTTTCCTGGACGATTCCAGGGATGTGGGCATTGTTCGTGACTACCTGTTTGGGGTTTCCTGTTCGTGACTCGTCTGTTCGTGACTCCCTGATCGTGTTTTCCTGTTCGTGACAAGAAAAGTAAAACTGAAGATAGCACACAATCTCTACTGACATACGACATATATATCTCGAATTTTAAATTTTTTTCAGAGATACTGAATAAGTCAAATATTGATAGACAGACAGACAGACGGACAGACAGACAGGGAGACAGAGATTGATCGATGGACAGACAGAAGAACAAGAAAACGGAGAGACTGTAGAAGAGAAGGCAGATACCCGTTGAATTAATCACAGAATTATCATTTGTAAGAGAAATTGGAACCACAAATAATTGCTGATATGTACCACACATCACTGTTATAACTGAGTGAGAGGGAGGGAGGAGAGAGAGAGAGAGAGAGAGAGAGAGAGAGAGAGAGAGAGAGAGAGAGACAGACAGACAGACAGACAGACAGACAGACAGACTGATAGACAGAGAGGCAGATAGAACAAGTAACACACCAGACCTCCTCTATAGCTGGACCCACTAACAGAATAGGCCAACATAAACAAATACAGATACAGTGCAGTTTGAACCCCCCTCCAAAAAAAACAAACAACCCTCCCAAAAACCAAAAAACAACCCCCCCAAAAAAAAAAATCCCAACAAAAAACCCCAAACAACAAAAAACAAACAAACAACAACCCCCCCCCCCAACACCCCCCCCCCAACACCCCCCCCCCCGCCCCCAAACAAACAACAAAAAGCCCCCAAACAAACCCTAAAACACAAAACCACCAGCAGAACCGTAAGACAGGAAGCAAAAAAACAAAAACAAAAAAGGGTTATCCCACTCGCCAACTCAGCTCAACTCGCCTCACCTACCTTTTCACCACTTCATCAACGAAAGCACCAACGTCAAAAAACTCACAAGACCAGCGACAATACAAGACAAAAAAACCAACCACCAACCTACCTACAAATCCGCCTGCAGTCGGTTGTCAGGATGACTCTGCAGTCCACTGTGGCCTCCATCCAGAACATCCGCAAGCAGAGGCAGCTGGAGCTGGAACTGGTGGAGATCGACAGACAATGGCACCTGGAACTGAAAGGTTAATGTCGGAGAGAGAGAGAGAGAAGGGGGTGGGGGAGGAAGAAAGGGGGGAGTGAGAGAGAGGGGGAGGGAGGGGGAGGGAGGGAGAGAGAGAAGGGAAGGTGAGAGGGGGGGAGAGAGGGGGAGGGTGAGAGAGAGGGGGGAGAGAGAGAGGGAGGGAAGGAGAGAGAGAATGTGAGTGCGCGTGTGTGTGGAGAGAGAGGGGGGGGGGAGTAAAGCATTGTTTATGTGTGTGTGTGTGTGTACGCACGCTTTTGTACGCTCGCACATGGGTCGTGTTGCGTGGTGTTGTGTTGTGTCATACGCGTGCGTACGTACATGCGTGTGTGTGTGTTTTGTGTGTGTGTTGTGTTGTTTGTGTGCATGTGTGTATATGTGCATTTGTGTATGTGTGTGCATGCATGCATGTGTTTGTCTTGTATACACACATGAAAATACGCATGTTATCTGTGTGTGGACATAGGCTCTGTGCTTGCAGGGCTCTACGTTTTTGCTTGCGTGCATGCGTGCTTATGTATTGCTGAATCACCTTCACCTATCCCGTTGTATTGTGGACCATGGGGGCACCATTGAAGGTTTTGCAACCAGCTTCCTCCACTCCCTGCGGTCCTCAGCTTTCTGTAGCAAATTGTTCCACTCAAGGCCAGTCCACTCTCTGGTGTTGTCTTTCCATCGTTTTCTCTGTCTGCCTCTTCGTCTCAGTTCTAGTACTGTTCCCTGTAGGACAGTCTTGGTTAGTCCATATATGTTCGTGTGACGTGCCCGTACTACTTAAGTTTTCGTCTTTTCACTGAAGTCAGAAGCTCTTCATATGGCCCGATGGTTTTACAATTCTGGTTTTCACTTTCTCATTAGTAATGTCATCTCTTTATGAGAAACCAAGAAGTTTGCGAAAGCATCTCATCTCCACTGCCTGTATCCTTTCAATGTCTGCTGTTACAGTGCACGTTTCACATGCGTACAAAAATATGGACATGATCAGGGAACGAATCAGTCTGATCTTGAAAGCTGATGGCGACGTTTTTGTTGTTCCAGAGGACTTTAAGTTTGGTCATTGCAGCTGTGGTCTGGGCTATCCTGGAGAGAATAAACTTTTAAGTTTTTAATCCTTCATGAATAAGTCCCCGTACATGCGGTCATTCTTTGTCCTGCCTAGAAAACGAAAAATCTGGGTTTAGTCCGGGCCCGGGTTCGATACCCGTTTGTGCCCGAAACTTTTTTCCCAATTACTAGACCGAGAGTGGTGGTCTGGGTTCTAGCCTTTGGGATGAGACGATAAACTGAGGTCCCGTGTGCAATACACATTTAGTGAACTTAAAAGAACCAATGGCAATGAGAGAGTTGTCCCTGGCAACCTCACCCCCCCCCCCAGAAAACCCGTCACTCTGATAGGGAAACAAAGTACACATACAGACAGGTAAAGACATAAAAAGAGTGGCGCTTCTTTTGTGGCGCAGCACGCTCTCCCCGGGGGGAGAGCAGCCTGAATTTCACGCAGAGAAATCAGTCGTGACTTAAAAGTTGTATGCACATATTATTATACAAACACAAGTTACTGTGAACTAACTTGAACACACACACATTCTATGCATGCACATATATCCTCATCATTATCTTTTGTTGTTGTTGAGATAGATGGCTTGATGTAAAAATAAGAAAATGCACTGCTTATTCAATGTACCATCTAAAAATAAAAGTTTGACTTTGGCTTTCACACACACACACACTCTATGCATGCATATATATCATTATCATCATTTTTATTTGAGATAGATGGCTTGATGTAAAAAAGAAGAAGCAAATGCACTGCTTATTCAATGTACCATATGAAAATAAAAGTTTGATTTTGGCTTTCACACACACACAAACACACACACACACACAAACACACACACACACACTTTATACACGCACACACACACCCACCCACCCACCTACACTTTATACACGCGCACACACACAACACACCACCCACCCACCCACACTTTATACACACACACACCACCCACCCACACTTTATACACACACACACACCACACACTTCATACACGCACACACACACACACCACCCACCCACCCCACACTTTATACACACACACACACTTTATACACGCACACACACACTTTATACACGCACACACACACCACCCACCTACCCACACTTTATACACGCACACACACACCACCCACCCACCCACACTTTTTACACGCACACACACACCACCCACCCACACACACTTTGTACACACACACACACACACACACACACACACACACACACACACACACACACACACACACACACACACACACACACACACACACCACCCACACTTTATACACACACACACACCAACCACCCACCCACACTCTTTCTAAAACCAACTCCTAACCCTTCTCCTCACCCCCCCCCCCACCCCACCACCCCCCCACCCACCACCCCCTCTTCCTCAGCTCTAGCCAGGGAGAGGCTGACCCTCATCAAAGACCTGTGCAAGATCAGGCAAGACCAGCGCGGGGTCGAACACCTGCCCCAGGCCATGAGATGCCCGGACCTCACCCACTTCGCCAACACCGCCCACGCCCGCTTACAACGCATCAAAGAGGCCAAGCAGGTGCACAAGTTCGATTTCCAGCCGGACCCCGCGGAGAAGGTCCCGCTGCAGTTCCCGCTCATCCCGGCCCTCGGGGAGGTGGTGGAGGTGAGGACGTCGAAGGAGCTGTATAACCGTCGCGTGCAGGTACAGAAGAGCACTTTCGAGCAGTGCATGGCCGACAGACGAAGCCGGAGGAGGCCCTTCTGGGATAAGGCCGTCCTGGGCAACAAGAAGAAGCAGCAGCATCTGCAGCACGGGGGTCTGGGCACGTTCCCGCCGCCTTTCCGCAGTGTTTTGGCGCCGCTGCCTCCTCCTCCTCCTCCTCTTCTGCCGGCTCTGGCAGCAGCAGCAGCAGCGGAGGCGTTACCCGTTGAGGAGGATTCTGATGAGCCCGAGGAGTTGAGGGGCCGTGAAGGCCTGAGCAAGTCTCCCAGCTTGCCGGCCCTGAACACCTTGCGGCGGTTCGACTCGCTCAAGCCCAGCACCATCCACCCGTCGCTCAGCAAGCGCCACAGCGCTTCTCTGGATTACCTCCCCGTCATCAAGACCGCCAGGGGCCAGCTGCTGACGTCGCTGAAAGGGTCGTCGTCGGTGTCGTCGGTGACCACGCTACCCACCATTGAGGAAACTTGAATAAGTGATTTATGATAATAATGATGATAATGATAATAAATAAATAATTGTGATTAATTAATGGGCAGGGGAGGTGACAGGAAGAGAAGGAACGAGGCAGACACAAAGAGAGGGATAGAAAAGAGGGAATTCCTAGCTCAGAATGTCCAGAAGATGGGGGGTGTCTTGAGGCTTTGTTTTGGTCGTTTTTTTCTCCCATGTTTCTTTCTTTTTTTTTTTGGATGGTAACATTTGAAATCGATATCTTGATATTGTATGTGTGAGATATGACAGCGACACTGATAGATAATATTTATTTTTCTTCGTCGGTACACTCTAGACAGCAACTAGGCTTATCGTTGGGTGTTGTGGGAGCACGAAATTAATGCGTTGCGCTGCTGTCAAGCCCCTGATAAGTCAGGCCCAGCGCACCTGACTTCGGTATGGGAGAGAATTGTTATCTTGTAAGTCTGTATGGAAATTTAAAAAAAACAACCGATCTCAGGTGAATGGACCAAGAAGGCAGAAAGTAGACAAATGGGAGGTGACAGGAAGAGAAGGAACAAGGCAGACACAAAGAGAGGGATAGAAAAGAGGGAATTCCTAATTTCCAGAAGATGGGGGTGCTATTTACACTGACAGGCTCCAGGCATTGCTCTCTGTATGGAAATAAGAAAACAAACTCTCAGGAGAATGGACCAAGAAGGCAGAAAAAAGACTCCCAGACACAAAGAGAGGGATAGAAAAGAAGGAATTCCTAGCTCAGAATGTCCAGAAAGATGGGGGTGCTATTTACACTGACAGGCTCCAGGAATTGCTTCCCAGGGGGGAAGTAGCTGATATGTGTCTCAGTGTATTTTAAAGAAGTTTCACTGCGTACAAGTGTGCTTGTGTTGAAAATGTGGTGTTGAGAATATCAACTGCGAGCGTTTGAAATTTGGCTGTGTACGAGAGTAGTATAGCCTGGCACCCACTGTGTGTGTGTGTGTGTGTGTGTGTGTGTGTGTGTGTGTGTGTGTGTGTGGTTCTGTTAGTTACTGTGTGTGTGTGTGTTAGTGTTAGTGTGTGTGTGTGTGTGTGTGTTAGTGTGTGTGTGAGTGTGTGTGTTAATGTGTGTGTGTGTTAGTGTGTGTGTGTTAGTGTGTGTGTGTGTTTGTGTGCGCTCGCGCTTGCTTGTGTATGTATGTGTGTGCGTGCGTGCGTGCGGGTGTGTGTTATTTATATATATTTTTTATTTCAAGGACGATGGAATAAGCACTCTTGTGCTTTTTTACATCCAGTTCCCATGTGTATGCACTTTTGTCAATTTTGTCATCCGTTCCTACCGGCACACAATGGCCTACTCTTCCGAAAAGCAGAACGGTTTTTAACGTGTGTGCAAGATGTTTTTCCTGCGTTCGCACACGGGACTTCGGTTTATAGTCTCATTCAAAGGACTTCTGAGGAGAGTGGAGTCGGCACTGATGTTAACTCCAGAGGAAAAAAAAACCTCTCTTGAACGAGATTCGAACCTCGGTCAGCAGATCACGAGCGCATGTGCATCAGTCTATCCACCAGGCTATCCCCCCCCCTACTCCCCCCCCCTACTCCCCCCCCCCCTGTGTGTGTGTGTGTGTGTATGTGTGTGTGTGTGTGTGTGTGTGTGTGTGAGTGAGTGAGTGAGTGAGTAAGTGTGTGTGCGTGTATTGTGTTGTTACTAGCGTGGAATTTGCATCAAAGCTAGTTAACTGGACTAGAGAAAACAGCACTATTTAGAACATCTATCTATCTATCTATCTATCTATCTATCTATCTATCTATCTATCTATCTATCTATCTATCTATCTATCTATCTATCTATCTATCTATCTATCTATCTATCTATCTATCTATCTATGTGTATGTACGTATGTATGTACTTATGTATGCTTATATTGTGTATATAAAAATGAAAGAGAGAGAGAGAGGTAGCAATCATTACAATTATTGCAGGCAGCAATGTACAATGACCATTTCATCATTCTGGATTCCTCTTTTATCATGTGTGCGTGAGAAAATATTACATTTTTTCAAACAAAACTCAGATGCATAAAGTTGTTTTCATGTATATTTTATTATATTATATAGTATATTGTATGTATATGTTATATAATATTTAATATATGTGTGTGTGTGTGGTGTGTTTGTGAAATGATGTGCATGCATGGTGTGGTGTTTGTGTGCGGATGCGTGCTTTATTTTAATTTTTATTTTTTTCTTTTATATCGAGGAGATATGAAAAGCACTTATGTGCTTTTTAACATCCATTCCCCGTGTGTATGCAGTTTAGTAAATTCTGTCATCTGTTCCCACTGGCACACAATGGCCTACTCTTACAAAAATAGCGGAACAGGATTTAACGTGTGTGCAAGATGTTCTGCGTGCGTGCGTGTGTGTATG
>CM054152.1:43947888-43950388 GCA_028751875.1 Rapana venosa
TGTGCGTATGTGTGTGTGTGTGTGTGTGTGTGTGTGTGTGTGTGTGTGTGTGTGTGTGAGATGCATTCTCATCCGAACTAGTAGTATACATGTGCGCGCACACTTTTTCCTGCTGAAGTGTGCATTCTTTCAAAACTTACACGCAAAGATCATGGGCATAATCATTTCATTCCAACACTTTTCTGCTTCGGAATCGGAGGGTATCAAACACGTTTGTATGTACATTCGATGACAGCCAGTATTTGATATCAAAATTAAAAAGTACAGTGGCCATACGATTCTTTATACAGAGGAAATACAATTACCCATGAGTTCTTTTTTTTTACAGTGGGGAAAACAAAAGTACCCATGACAAAAATATTTTTTACAGTGAAAATACATTTACCCATATATTCTGTTTTTACAAGGAAACACAGTTATCCATGAATATTTTTTTTGTTACAGCGGAAACGCAATTTACCCCATGAGTTCTTTGTACAGAGGAAACAAACAATTACCCATGGAATTTATTATTTTTTTTTACAGTGGAAATGCAAATTAACCCATGAAGTTTGTTTTCTGTACAGTGGAATTACAATTTCTCCATGTATTCATTTCACAGTGGAAAATAACAAAGACCCATGTATCACGTATGTAGATTCTAACATAAAAAACATACAATACCATCACACATAAAAAAAACAACACACCTGTGTATAGAGTGTGCCGGGCTGACCATACTCTGGTGAGTGGCCTCAGGGCGGGTAGAAACACTTGTGGTAGTACCCGGAAAATATTTTGACATAACATCGCATTGTGTGTAAGTTACCTGTCCGTCATTTAAGATAGAGACTTGAGTCTGTTGACCATCATAATCCACATATTATATCGTCTAGATCAGTCAACATGTACGTGCAAACAATTTGCATCACTCACACGCAAGCTACCACATAATACATACATGCATGCAGGCACGGAAGCATATATGCACACGCACACAGGCACGCACGCGCGCGCGCGCACACACACACACACACACACACACACACACACACACACACACACATCACCCTTCCCTCCACCCCCACACATACCCCCCTCCCACACACACACACACACACACACACACACACACACACACAAATACACACGCACGCACACAAACACATACCGGTGTGTTTATTAATCGTGCTAACAAAAAATGGTAAAAATTCGTAGAGTGCAAAAATATCTGTACAAATTGGGAATGTGGATGAGGTTTTGATTGCATTTTACAGACACAATCACACTCACACACACCCACGTACACACATTGCAAGAGTGAATGCTGAAACCCGTACACATATAACGGCCATAGAAGTCAAGATCCGCTTAGACGATTCCAGAAAAGATAAGCAAATTCCGAATCGAATTCGTGTTTTCTTTTTATAGTCAAGTCTCAGAAAAAACCAAAACCAAAATGTACACACATACTTGTGTGTGAACAGTCGTAAAATCGAAGCAACAGCACACACACACACACACGCGCGCACACACACACCGCGCAAACACACACACACACACACACACACACACACACACACACACACACACGCCCCGCAGCCACCACACACACACACAAACACACACACACACACACAGCACCACACACACCCCGACACACACACAACTAAAAACTGCTATTATCTCAGCTGTGAATATGGAATAGTGTTACTATGTTTATGTTAGCAAACATCATTCGATACTCATAGCTCAGCTACCAACAAGCAGTTTCCAATAGCGTTTAATCATAATAATTTTATTCTTTATCTTCCGCTGGGTATATACTTCAAATTTTACGTTGATTCTAAATTTGTCCTATAATGCATTAAAATCTTTCTTTTACAAGAGTTGCACAGAGAGATGCAAAAAGCATGGAGAGGATTCTGTAGAACTACATGTTTCATTTATCTTTACAAGAGGGCTATCACTGACAATGACAATGACAAATTCTTTTAGTTCGAGGACAATCAATAAGCACTCATGTGCTTTTTTCTTTTTACATCCAGTCCCCGCCCGTAGGGATACATCTTAATAATAAACCCAATACTCATACTCTCACACAGTAGAAACAAAGGGAAAAAACTTAAAAAAACAACAACAAACAAATAAAAGAAAACCCCCAAAACAACCCTCCCCCCAAAACAACAAACAAACGAAAGAAAAAATAACAACAAAAATCCCCACCACAAAAAACAAAACAACAAGGACAACAACAAAAAACCAACAGGGGAAAAAAAAGAAAAAGAGAACAACCAAAAAACCCAACCAAACTTATAAAGTCATGAAAATGAACATTTACTAGAAGAGGTATCGTGGAACAGGGTCAATAAAGCTTATTGTCTAAATGAGCGCTTTTCAGACATATCTTTATTCACTGTCCCTGTTTTAAGGAATATTGATCTCTTCGAGACCTATTCAAGTTTTGTCACGGCAAGAAAGGCTAGCGCTTTATTATTTCCCGGATAAAACCGAATGTGGT
>CM054152.1:43955388-43962888 GCA_028751875.1 Rapana venosa
ATTTTGCTAACTGCGCAGTACGCTGCTTTGTAGACTCCATCATCAGTGATCGTACTATGACATTTTCTTTGTTTTTCTTTTCTTCCTTTTGAGAAGGGGGGGGGGGGGGTTGAGGGGGGGCTAGTCTTTTCTTGTTCTGTTTCTTATGCTTCTTAAGGTTACATTTGTGAAAAAACAAAACAACAATTGGCATTATTTCATTTTGATGGTTATTGTCAAAGTTTTTGTTTCAATTTCTACTCTGTGTATTTATTTATTTTTAAATTTTATTTTTTATATCGAGGATAATGGAATAAGCACTTAAGCGCTTTTTTACATCCAATGCCCGTGTGTACGCGGTTTTGTAAATTCTGTCATCTGTTCCCACCGGACACACAATGGCCTACTCTTACGAAAAAGCGGAACAGGATTTTAACGTGTGCGCAAGATGTTCTGCGTGCGTTCGCACACGGGACCTCGGTTTACAGTCTCATCCGAAGGACTTTTGGGGAGAGCGGAGTCTGCACTGATTTAAGTCCAGGGAAAAATATTCCCCTTGAACGGGAATCGAACCCGGGTCGTCAGATTACGAGCGCAGTGTTCTAACCACTAAGCTATCCTGTCCCCCATGTGTGTGTGTGTGTGTTGTGCGCGTGAGTCAAGAATCCAGGGCCCAGCACTAAAATTATTCCACCCTGTCCTTCCTTCCAAGTGTGGTCAGTTCCTGCTATAATTAGCACCAGCTGGGCTGGGATGAGGGATAGGATTGAATGGATAGCAGCTGAGAATAGCTTGAAAGTGGGGGACACTGACAGCTGAGATACCTCTTATGGCGCTTTGAAAAGAAACAACAACTTTCAACTTTTGTCTTGTCTTGTTTGGGTTCCAACCAGCTAAAAAAAACAAACCGCACACAAATAAACCCAGCCCTTTTTTGTGTGTAATGGTTTGATTTGAAAATGATTCAAACCTCTCTCTCTCTCTCTCTCTCTGTGCTAACCTGGGAGACGGGATAGCCTAGTGGTTAGAACATTGCGCTCACAATCTGACGACCCGAGTGCGATTCCCTTTGAAGGGGATATTTTCCCCTGGAGTTAACATCAGTGCAGACTCCACTCTCCCCCAAAGTCCTTCAGGATGAGACTATAAACCGAGGCCCCGTGTGCGAACGCGCGCAGGACATCTCGCGCACACGTTAAATCCTGTTCCGCTTTTTCGTAAGAGTAGGCCATTGCGTGCCGGTGGGAACAGATGACAGAATTTACAAAACCGCATTCACACGGGGACTGGATGTAAAAAAGTACATAAGTGCTTATTCCATTATCCTCGATATGAAAGAATAAAATAAAAAAGAAACCTCTGGTAATTGCTGTCTAGATAAGGGCCTTAGTTGGCTACCAACCCCACCCCTCAAAATATAACATCAAAAGCTAAACAAAACAAACAAACACTGTAAAATCCAAGCAAAATCTAAAACAAAAAGTCTTTGGTATTACATGCACACGTTTTGTACTTTCATTATGGTCAGCGTGTCCACATACCCAGCAAGCGAGGATTAAAGCTCTCAGGTACAGACAAAATATGCTTAAAGTACTATTATGTTATCCTTTTAAAGGTACCCCCCCCCCCCCCCCCCCCCACACACACACTTTAGCCATCTGAAACCTCGTGGAATGTAGGGTGTGTAGCCAAATCGCAGCTAACAGCAGCCGGCGTATGGAATGATGAGCCTGTATAGTTTTTAAGTACATTCAAAAATTTAATTGTTTATCTAATGTCACGCCAAAGTCGGATGCGTTGGGCTTAATTTGTCAGGCGCTTAACGGCAGCGCAAAACAATTTTCGCTCATATGACAAACAATGGCAGTTGCTGTCTGAGCTTTCGACAAAGAAGAAGAAGAAGAAGAAATTCTTGTTATTCCTTTAGTGATATGAAGGAACTTAATAATATCAAGGAACATAATCATAACTAAACAACATATTACACCATGTAACTATATATTTGACACAATACAGTAAAGCAAAAGATTTTCAGTTTACATATAATTCAAATTCTTTGAACATAGTTTAAATGGTATATCTGATAGGATTAACCATTTTAACAACATTGAGCAGTCTTCCTATTTGTTGAAGAAATAGAGTTTTTCATACTTCAAAACGTTTTGGATGCTTAGGGTAATAATGTGGTCAATGTTTTCCTGGTTTTAACTGCATACACAAGCATTTATATCAGCTTTAGAAAAGAAACCTCAATGTGTTTCGAATAAAAGTTACGGAAAAAAAGAGAGATGAGAGAGAGAGAGAAGAGAGACAGAGAGAGAGGGGAGTAGTATATTGCCATTGACATTGCAGTTCTATTGGCAAGGAACACAAAATAAACTCCTGTATTCGAGACATGACAGGCACTGGGAAAACAGAAGAGAGAGAGAGAGAGAGAGAGAGAGAAGAGATGGAGAGAGAGAGAGAGAGGAGAGAGAGATTCAAACACTGACATATCGGCTAACATAATAGAATCTTATACATTGTTTAACACCAACAGAAAACAGACACTTGTTTGAGAGAGAGAGAGAGAGAGAGAGAGAGAGAGAGAGAGAGAAGGAGATTAGAGACGCAGAGGGAGAGAGAGAGAGAGAGAGAGGGAGAGAGAGAGAGAGAGAGTTCAAACACTGACATATCGTAACATAATAGAATCATTTTACATTGTTTAACACCAACAGAAAACAGACACTTGTTAGAGAGAGAGAGAGAGAGAGAGGAGAGAGAGAGAGAGAGAAGAAGAGAAGAGAGAGAGAACAATGAACAAAGTTTATTTTCTTCAGGCCACCAGCCCCTACAATGGAGAGGAGAGAGAGAGAGAGAGAGAGAGAGAGAGAGGAGAAACTCCAATTCGAACTCGAATGTTTTAATGAGGGTAAATGGAGAGAGAGAGAGAGAGAGAGAGAGAGAGAGAGATAGAGAGAGAACAATGGCACATTGCTAACATACTTTTTTGTATACATTATCTAACATAAACAGGAAACAGACGATCATTAGCTTAACTTCAGTGACTAACAACCTATGCTAATTAATAAGTCTCCAGGCTCTCAAGGGTGTGTGTGTGTGTATACTACACTCTGTCAATGCGTTAATATCAAGATTTCTAATTGTTTGAAAAAGTGAGTGTGCTGTGCGTGTATGTTCAAGTGTGTAACGAGATATGTACATCAATTTTAATGAATATTTTCCCCTGACCCAGTAAGGTTTCAGAAACAATAATAAATTCTTGTTATAGTCTTGTAAATCTTAGTAGCAGAAGAAACAAGTGGAGGGGAGGGGTAGGGTGACAAAAGGACATCTTTTAAAAGACCTAATAGTAAAAAACATCCAAAGAAGTGAGAAAGGAACAAAGCAGAGAGAGAGAGAGAGAGAGAGAGAGAGAGAGAGAGAGAGGGACTAGCCAGACAGAACAAAAAAAAAATGGATCAGACAAAGAATAGCTCAACGACCTCAAGACTTTTCCATCATGATCCAATCGACAGCTACAGTCAATGCATTGATTCTTTCTTCTGTCGGTTTTATAAGGGGATCTTCAAAGAAGAAGGAAGAAGGGAGATGACACTAAAGACCCCCGCCTCTGGGTACTTTGATCATCAATAGCACACTCTTTCTTTTCACCACTACTGGCCAGTTTTGATGCATTTTTTCCCCTCTAACTATTTGGGACAGGTGAGGAATGACATAACTGTGATGAATGGCATAATTGTGACACTCCACTGCATAGTGAGTCGCTTTGCATCAGAGGTCAATTTGTTTTAGTTAACATGTTTTTTTTATTGCTAATAAATGAGCTGTTCAATATAGAAAATAGATTGTAAATCGGACATTTCTACGAAAAGTTATTACAACTTAAAATGGTAGACTTGTAGAAAGTGACAAAACGGGAGACTGACAAGTTTTGCATCGTATTAGGTGGTCAGAATGAGGGATTAAATGTTTTAAAATGCGTTTTTTAGAGCAAAAGGAAACAAACTTACGCCTTGATATCTCAGTCCAAGGTAGAAGAATGGCTTTAGTATTGTAATAAATCAAATCTCAAACTCAACGATCTGACCCCCACCTGCCCAAAATGGCTCCTAGCAGAAAAGTGGGTCAGGTGCAAAGCAACTCATTTCGTGGTGGAGCGTCACATCTCTGGTAGAAAAAACTTTGAATGAGGTGGGTTTTTTTGGTGGCTGTTTACCATTTGAAGATGTATAAACTTGTTTTCCCCTGGGCCTCAAGGTTAATGTTACTGGTGTCATATAACAAATCTGTCATTATAACTTTTACATTTCAGTGTATTAATCACTCATTGCCGATTGAAACAAGACGAGTGCATGGCATTAAAGAGCAAAAAAAATATTCGTCTCTGTAAACAATGTAACATGAAAACAATAGGCGATGAGTTTCACTTTACAATGGAATGTCTAAACTTTTCTGACAGGAAGAAAAGAAACAAAGCAGAAACAAAGAGAGGGATAGAAAAGAGGGAACTCCAGGGCAATTTTCTATGTCATAGACACACCTAGCCCAGTGGTATGACATAAAAACGGAGAAAGAAAACAATTGTGGAGATAACTGTTTATAAGACAGTAATAAGTTTACAAAAGTACCCGCCTATCTCTCCCAACTGAAAAACACAAAAACTGCAGAGTTTATTTATGTAGTATTTTTGTTCTTCTTATATAACACCAACACGTGGATAGAAAATAGTTTTGGAGATACTTTAACTGTTTAAAAGACAGTAATAATTTTTACAAAAAGTGCCCATCTGTCTCTCCCAACTTAAAAAAATATAGATCTGCAGAGGTTTGTTTTTTTAATTAAGTGTTTTTTTTCCCCTTTTCTATGACACTGACATGCGAATAAAAAGTAGTTTTGGAGATACTGAAACTGTTTATGATACAGGACTATTTTTTTTTTTTTTACAAAGGTACGCATCTATCTCTCCCAACTTACAAAAAACCCCATAGATCTGCAGAGGTTTTTTTTTCTGTAGTACTTTTCTATTCTTTCTTTCGTTTCTTAAGTTTTTCATTGCAGTTCAAAGTCACCGGGAACTTTTTGTTCTTCGACAGTGATACGAGATTGATCAAATGTGTTTTAATTTTCTGTCTGTTTAAAAAAAACCTTCTGTCTCTTTTGTCCATTCATCCTATTTTGAGAAACCTAAGCCTGCTTTTTCTTGCTTAGAGCATTTGCCATTTGTGTGTGTGTGTGTGTGTGTGTATGTGTGTGTGTGTGTGTGTGTGTGTGTGTGTGTGTGTGTGTGTGTGTGTGTGTGTGTGTACATTTGGACTTGTTAGAACTGTTACTTGCTATTGGTTGCATAACTGTGTAAGAATGAGTTGAGTGCAAGCGCTTTGATTTGTCTGTGCAAGATACACGCTATTTAAATTTCATTTATTATTATTTTTATCATTATTCATTTATCATTAATTATTCATACTACTATTTCCGCACGAATAATACAATTATTCATTTATCATCAGCCCAGCCGATCACAAGGAATCATATCAGGACTGCCTTCATGTCTTAGTTTTTGTACAAGTCATTATCTACGAATACTGTAGGGAGAGGGGATCAAGAAATTGCACACATACGACGAAGTACTTCACCAACGCGATTGGGGATTTTACTATCGTTCCACATCACCGTTTTCTGTTTTTCTGAAACCAGCACAATACAGCGAAGAATAACACGAAGAAGTGGATTTTGATTTCTAGGCCGTCAAATCGTTTTTTTTTTTGGTACCATGTGAAGTCCAATAACCATAGCAAAAAACACACCACAGTGAAGTGAGAGAAAAACCCAACAAAGATGTTCACACGTTTCAATGCTGTGACAGGGGTGAACAGCAATAAGAGTTTTTGTTTTTTGTAAGAGCATCATCAGTCAATCACGATTTGGAAGTACGTTCCTGGATGAAACATATACACGCGCACATACGCACACACATAAGCATTCACGCGCACACACGAAACAGAGAGAGAGAGAGGGGAGGAGAGAGGAGAGAGAGAGAGAGAGAGAGAGAGAGAGAGAGAGAGAGAGAGAGAGAGAGAGAGAGAGAGAGAAAACAAACAAAATGCGATCTCTACACGACCACGAAACAATAATTATCACTTTTGTCGTTGTTTTCGGTTAAAAGTGGTGTTAATCCACTGGGCGAGTAGTTGTGAAAGCGAGAGAGAGAGAGAGAGAGGGGGGGGAGAGAGAGAGAGAGAGAGAGAGAGAGAGAGAGAGAGAGAGAGAGAGAGAGAGAGAGAGAGAGAGACAGAGAAATAGAGACAAACAAAGATAGACAGGCAGAGACAGAGAGACGGAGATAGAAACACACACAGACAGAGACGCATGCAACCTGTCTAAAAATCACTTTGTAGTGGATAGACGTTAAACGAAGACACACACACCACACACACACACACACACACACACACCACACACACACACACATACACACACACACACACACATACACACACACACACACACACACACACACACACACACACACACACACACACACACACACATACACACACTCACCCCTACACACGCATGCAATGTAAAAGGCAAGGGGAAAGGCTGTACGTAGGAAAGAATAATCAAACAACAACAACAAGCACACACACAGACACACACACACTCACACACACACAAACACACGCACCCCACACAAACACCCCCACCCCCCACCCACCCAAAACCCACACAAAACACACACAGACAACAACAAAGAAAGAAAAAAATCACACCCATCATCATCATTATAGACCCAACGTCCAAAACATGGTCCACGAAATCCACCCCCCCCCTCCCTCCCTCTCCCCCATCCCTCCCTCCCATCCCTCCCTTGTCTTACAAATTGCTAGTCTGCACTGTGGTCATGTCCAGGCTAAGGCCTCGGTTCAGCAGGTACTGCTGGAACTCTATCACCCCTTTGTCCTGACCTTGACCCTGACCATGACCTTGACCTTGACCCTGACCTTGACCTGCTGCCTGGCGTTTCGGGGACGACGCCTCCCCCCTCCCCTCGCCCCCCTCCCCCTCCTCCTCCTTCTCCTCCTCCCCTCCCGCGTTCCTCCTCCCAGTCCCCGACGGTTCCGGGCAGCCGCTTCCTTGCGAGAGGAGGCTGCTGAGGCTGGCGGAGGTGGGGGTGGTGGGGGTCCTGTTCACGTGCAGCACGTGCGGCGCGGGGAAGGCGTCGCGGGGCAGGGCCTGCGCCAGCGAGGCGCCGTCCGCGGAGACGTCGTTGTGGTTGTTCTGGATGAGCAGCTTGCGGGGCGTGCGCGGGGTCGGGGGCCGGTGGTAGACTGTGTGCTGGTGGTGCTGGTGCTGGTGCTGGTGCTGGGGCCGCTCTCCGGCGTCCGAGCTCCTCCTCATCAGGCGGCCCGGCCCGGCCCCGTCCGGCGCGTCGCGGCAGCTGTGCGAGGAGAGGCCGCTGAAGCGCCTGGGGTCGCCCGCGAGGGGGAGGTCCTCCCCGTCGCGCCGGTCCAGGACCCC
>CM054152.1:43967888-43995388 GCA_028751875.1 Rapana venosa
AGAAAAGATATCTTCTTTTTAATGGCCTGTCTTTGCCCACTTATCAACCTTCCCCCCACGATCGCAACAAAACAAATGAAACCAAAACCCCAAACAAAACAAAAGCAATCAAAGAAAAGAAGGATAATACCTTTGCCATAAACGTTTATACTAAGAACAGCAGAAACCTTCCAAAATATTTATTTTATACCTTTATTTTTTGAGGATAATGGAATAAGCACTCATGTGCTTTTCTTTCACATCTAGTCCTCATGTGTATGCAGTTTTGTAAATTTTGTCATCTGTTCCAAATGGCATACATTGGCCTATTATTCCAAAAGTAGAACATTTTTTAAGGTATGGGCAAGATGTTCTGTGTGCGTTCGCACAAGGACCTCGGTTTATTGTTCAAAATATGAACAACGAAGAGAGTTTGTTGAAAAGCAGATGGAGATACACAATAATCATACAAGAGAGAAAAAAATGGCATGAAAGTTTGCTCATTTGAGACACAGCATTAATAAAAAGCCTAGTGATAGACCCTATAACCAAGTCGTTAAGATCATATGACTTCAGTCCCAAGAGTACATGAAGTGGTTGGTTCGAATCTCAGCAGCGTCTGGTGAATTAAGGTTGGGAATTTTTACAATCTCTTTGGTCAACTTTTAAGTGCAGACCTGCCAGTGCTTAAACTTCCTTCGTGTATATACACATGCAGAAGATCAAATATACACTTTAAAGATCCCGTAATTCATGTCACCTTGAAATGAATCGAATTGAATGCAACTTTCAGTCATGGAAGATTTCTCTGCATAAAATTTCGTCTGCTCTTCCGGTCTGTGTCTGACTGCCTGTGAGCAGTGCAACCCATTTTGTCCTGTTTGCAAATATTTTTGCATCTCAATCACCATGTAGCTTTGTCTGTCTTTCTATTTAAATATAGCTGTAGTTGCTGTGGTAGAAAAGAAAAGTAATTTTACTTGTTAATTGTTTTAGAAGTTTGCATTTTGGGGGCACTTATTCCTTGTATCAAATCTAAATTATAGGCCACAACACCTACCCTCAAATACACAAAGCAATCAAAAACCAAAACAAACACAAAAGCAAAACACCTACAAGGAAGAAAAATAAGTCTGTCCAGAAATCCAGGACATCTCCTCAGATAGAAATTTAACTTTTAAAACAACAACAACAACAACAATGACAATATAGAGCAGCAAAGAACAACAGAGGTTGGTGGTAAAGAAAAAAAACAAACTGCGTATACTCATATCTCGACCCAAAAGGGAATTCAGCCTAAAGTTGTTCCATCAGCACAAAGCAATACTTTAAATAGGACATGCTCAGGTCGCAGTTTGCAGTGACATGTTTTTGCAATCTGAATACAACCAGACACTACCACCAATTCAACACTGGCAAGTGAGAGACGCATTGTTGCTTTCCTGGAAGAAAAAAAAAGTCCCAGATACTTGACACTTTCTTCCAATCTGGGCTGATCCAGGAGCTGGGTGAAAATGTTCACACAGAGAGAGAGAGAGAGAGAGAGAGAGAGAGAGAGAGCACAAGTATTTACCCCTTTCCAGCAACCTATATTCTCAACCAGACAACACTTCAGCGAAAGCAACCTGCTTAAAGCTGCAAACGGGACAAACGGCTTTCGGGACAGCAATTACCTGGTCTGTCAATGAGCAAATACATCAAGCAGACATTTCCATTGGTTTTTCTAGCAAAAAAGAACATCGCTGGTGACAGCCAATTTGTTCGCTCAATGCCTCCAATCGTGCTGTGCACATCACGTGTACTTTGTTCCCCTGTCACGTGCTTCTCAGGCCATGGAATTGGCCCAGTGCTCCATGGTAAGATCTGGGTGAGAGTCTTCCTTTTATATTCAATAGTCTTCTCCTTGCTTTCGTGTTTGGCGGATGGGTTGGCTGTACATTGGCCAGCAAACTGAATGGTAGAAGGGGTTTGTAAGAGTTCTACTGGCAAAAAGTAATACAGTAAATCAGATTCTGGCTATCTGTCTAACGTTTGAACTGTGATGATTTTATAGTACTGAAAATGCAAATTATATTTTTTCTGATGGTACACAAAATCAAACCAAATGTCAAGAATCTAGATTTGCAAGTAACTTGGTTTTTGTATGCAGGTCATTGCTGAAGTTTGAATAAAAATGAGTGTGGTCATTAATTTCATTTTTAGACAGAAAATTTGAAAGTGGCAAGTTTTGGAGATGGGGAAAACTGTGTCTTCAAATTTTGTTTATTTCTTTAGTTCTACTGAATAAATGTAAAAGATTTGTGCATGCAAACAACCAAAAAGAAATATGTTTTTAGCCACATAAGTTGAAAGCAATAAAAGAAAAGTGTTAAATGTTTTCTTGTTTGTAGAAGGTTAATTTAACCATTTCATCTTCTATGCCATTTTGTTCATATATATATATATATATATATATAAATATTATATATATATAAACGAAAGTATGCAATAAGAGAGAGAGAGAGAGAGAGAGAGAGAGAGAGAGAGAGAGAGAGAGAGTGGGGAGGACAGAAAGAGACAGGTACAGGCAGTCAGACACAGGCAGACAAAGAGATAGACAGACAAATATAGCCAGACACATCAAAGTACAGAGAGAAATAGCAAGAGACAGCCCAGAGATTAAAGACAGTAATAATTAGGTTAGAGGTGAGGGAGCTAGTAGCAATGACAAAGACAAAGTATCGAAACGTCTTTGTGGTTAGCTGAAGCACAAAGTGACACAGGAGAATGTTGCTGGCAGTCCAGGCAAGCTGGACGTGGTCAGAATTGGTCAGAAAAAGGGCAGGGTCAACCGTCTGAAGATTCTGCAGCCAGCTTCCTTCACTTCTCACGGTTCTCAGCTTTCTGAACTGTGTCCCACTCAAAGCCAGTTCATTCTCTGATGTTGTCTTCCAATCATTTTCTCTGTCTGCCACTTCATCTTCTTTCTTGTACTGATCCATGTAGGACTGTCTTGGCCAGTCCAGATGTTTGTGTTGATAGACAAATGGATAGGTGATATAGTTGAATGCATCAGAGCATTTGACTTCAATCCCGTGCATCCATAAATGATGGATTTGAATAGTGAAAGCAGCATCTGGTGATTTAGGAGTGCAGATCTTTTTAATGGTCTTCCTGGTCAACTTAAAGTGCTTCCAGTGCCTAAATTTTGCTGTTTATACTCGAATAGAAAGTCAAATATGCACATTATAGATCTCGTAATTTATGTCAACGTTCGGTGAATTGCAGGAACATGAACTTACCCAACATGAATGTTGTATCTGAAGAGGGATGGGCTCCACCAGGATGATTTAATGAAGAAAATTAATACAGCCTGAAAAGTCAGTGCAAGGGAGTTATGGGAAGGGAGAGTGAGAATGAGAATGAAATGAGAAGAGAGAGAGAGAGAGAGAGAGAGAGAGAGAGAGAGAGAAGACAGAGAGAGAGAGACAGACACAGAGAGAGACAGAGAGAGAGAAAACTCTAAACTCTGAAATTTTAATGAATACAGGCCAACAGCCCCTTTCATGGTGGGGAAGCCTAAACATTATTCTGACATAATATATAACATGATCAAGAAACACAATACTGGTACTACATGGCATGATCACTGAAAGAAAAAAAAAATCAAACAAAACAAACAACTGCGACAGAGAGAGAGAGAGAGAGAGAGAGAGAGAGAAGAGAGAGAGAGAGAGAAACAGAGACAGAGAGAGAGGGACAGAAAGAGAGAGACAGAGAGAGAGAGAGAGAGAGAGAGGACAGAGACAGAGAGAGACAGAAAGAAAGAAAGAATTTCTGAACTCTGGACAGGTTTAACGCCCATTGGTTTTTGGGCACAATGCATACAGTGAGCAGGGCAAAAAAGGCAAGTGAGGGAAATGAAATGCGAAAAAGAGATCATGGCAATTTCCATCCTTAGAGAGGTAGGGAGAGAGAGAGAGAAAGAAAGAAAGAAAGAAGAGAGAGAGAGAGAGAGAGAGAGGGAGAGAGAGAGAGAGAGAGAGAGAGAGAGAGAGAGAGAGAGAGAGAGAGAGAGAGAGAGAGAGAGAAGAGAGAGAGAGAGAGAGAGAGAATGAGAGAGAGAGGAGTGGCCAAATGAAGGTAGCATATTCGCATATGCTAAACTAACCAGTACCCTACATTTGTTCTTCTGTCTCTTTCGTTGCTTTGGGGGTGGGTACCATCCCCTAAAAGTTAAACGCCTTTTGTTACATTGTTGCTTACATTGGACTGAGAGTAAAAAATTGAAAGGTTCACTTTGATCATTCAAAATTATCACTTTGATACAAAAGAACAAATACTAAAAGAATTCGATAATACAACACAACTCCTTTCCAAATTACCTGATACAACTTACAAGAAAGTGAGAGAGAGAGAGAGAGAGAGAGAGAGAGAGAGAGAGAGAGAGAGTCAGAGACAGACAGACAGACAGACAGGCAGACAGAGAGCATGTACCACTTCCAACAACCCACATTCCAAACTAGCAAACACTTCAGCCAAAGCAACCAGCTTAAAGTTGCAAACGGGACAAACGTACTCAGGAAAGCAATTTCCTGGTCTGTCATTAGATGAATACATCAAGCGGACATTTCCATTGGTTTTCGGCAGAAAGTCTTCGCCAGTGGCAGCCATTTTGTTCGCTCAATGCCTCCAATCATGTCGTGTCCATCACGCATACTTTGTTTGCCTGTCACGTGTGTGTCGGTCCATAGAGTGTGCACAGTGTTGCATTTAATGGTCTTTTAAAGCTTCTTTTTGGATTCTTTTCTTGCTGTTATTGTTTTCCCGTTGTCTTTGACTGCTCATTTTGCTGCTATATTTGGCCGCATCAATTTTTTGTGTACTAGTAGAATGGGGGAAGTAGTTGAGGAGATTTTTTGGGGTTGGATTCTTTCTTGCTGTCTTTTGGGGGGGGGAGGCGATATCTATGCTTGCTTATTCAGCTACAATATTTGCCTGCATATTTTCGTTACTTGTACAATGGGAGGCAGTGGTTTAAGAGATTTGTTGTTCAGGTAATTACTGCCATAGCACAAATGCCAACACTGATCATTCTATACTGATAAAGATGAGACTCACATTCTTCTTTAAAAAAAATAACATATGGCAAGAATAGTTATGTCCGCAGATACCAAAAACTTGAAATTAGTTTCAAGAATCAGTACTTGCCACTATGATGATCTCTTTATTGCATGAACATATCACATTTTTGTTTTTGTTTTAAGGTTCATCAAAGGTGAGATTTGTGTGTATGCAACCACTTTTTCTGACTTTTAAAGTAGCCGCATTCTGACTTCAGGGACTATCATATCATAAAAACCTAATCAAAGTAACAGTGTGCACGTTTTGTTTGGAGAAAGGACAATGCATGCTATCCAAAATTGGGGCTTATATCCCCAAGAACACCTTTTATGAACAAAGAGAATGATTTGTACATGAAAAAATAATTATCATGTAAAAAATGAAAGAATAAACTAATGGTAAGCCATAGAGAAAGCAGGGGGACCTTCACCTTCCATCTATACCATTCCTGGCAGCATGTTTGCCACCGAACTTAATTATTTAACTATAGCAAAACATTCAAAAGTGCCCCTAAAAGAGAAAAAAAAGCCAGTAAACAAAAAAAGCCAAGAAGAAAAAGTAGTAGTTGTAGTAGTAGTAGTAGTAGTAAGTAGTAGTAGTAGAAGAAGTAGAAGAAGTAGAAGAAAAAGAAAAAGAAAGAAAGAAGAATTGCAAAGAAGAAAGAAAGAAATAATAATAATAATAATAAGAATAAGAATTAGAATAATGCAATTTAATAATAATAATAATAAGAAGAAGAAGAAGAAGAAGAAGAAGAAGAAGAAGAAGAAGAAAAGAAAGAAGAAGAAGAAGAAGAATGCAAAGATAAAAAGAAGAAAAACAAACAAAAAATGATAAAGAAAAACAAAGCGAAGAAAAAACAAAAACAATAAAAAGAGAGAAGAAAAGATTCTACCAAAACCCCCCAAACCAAACCCAAAAAAACCCCAAAGGAAGAAAAAAAGAAAAAGAACAAAAAAGAACCCGTAAGCAAAAATCATCCTTCCTTCATTTTGTTTTCAAATGTTTACAGAAACACTTCCATCGTGTCATGCCGACTCCTCCCTTCATGCCAGACTCTTGAAGAGAGCAGCAGAAACAGCGCAATCTATTTTTGTGTACTTCTGGCTGCTGAGAGACAGAGGAGGTGTTCTCCAGCATCCTTCCTTCTTTATTATATATAGATATATATTTTTTTAACATTTCGTTTTTGCACATATAACGGTACCCAATCACGTATAAATACAAGAAAAAAACAACTTTGTAATTTCGGAGAGAGGACAAAAACTTCAGGTAGGTTTTTAGTAATACTTTACATGGAAATTACAAAAAAGGTAGATGTCCCATAACCGATGTGGTCGTAGGGGAAGGAGGCATCCGAGACCTCAGCTTCTCTAGGGGCCAGCATATTGAGGGCGGCGCCCATCTCCTCTCCCTCGTTGCTTTACCTTCCCTGATCCTAAAGATGCAGGTACCCATTTACAGCTGGGTGAATTGGGGGGACTGTACTGAAGCCAAGTCGCGCAAACGGTCATTCATTCAAGTGGTAACCACGCTCGACGCTGCTTAATATTGGCTTGGGGAAAACGAGTGCTCTGACCGCTGAGCTATCCCGTTCCTACAAAGAAAGTAATTCTTCACAGAAAATGGTATAAATCTGTTTTGTAATCTCCGAGAAAATCGTTTTCTTATGGTTTGTACACTTTAATGTAATCAGTAATATCCCCAGATGTGCGGTCACATGTGTGTGTGGGGTGTGTGTGTGTGTGTGTGTGTGTGTGTGTGTGCGTGCGTGCGTGTGTGTGCGCGCGCGTGTGTGTGTGCGTGTGTGTGTGCGTGAGTGCGTATGTGTGTGTGTGTGTGTGTGTGTGTGTGTGTGAGAGAGAGAGAGAGAGAGAGAGAGAGGAGAGAGAGAGAGTGCGTGCGTGCATCTGTGTGTGTGCGTGCGTGTGTGTGTGTGTGCGTGCGTGCGTGCTTGTGTGTGTGTGTGTTCGTGTGTGTGTGCCCTCACGTCCTTCCTTCTTTATTTGCTGTTGCTGTTAAGTTAACACCGGGTCAGTAACGTTTTTCTTGATGCCTTTCAGTTCTTTTCACTTTTGTTTTTCCGTAATTTCTTTAATTTTGAAGGTGGGATAAAAACAGAGAGAGACAGAGAGAGAGAGAGAGAGAGAGAGAGAGAGAGAGAGAGAGAGAGAGAGAGAGAGAGAGAGAGAGAAAAGAGAGAAGAGAAAGAGAGAAGAGAGAGAGAGAGAGAGAGAGAGAGAGAGAGAGAGAACTCGAAACATTTATTCACTAAAAGGCTTGGGCCATACATGTAGAGAGAGAGGAGAGAGAGAGGGAGAGAGAGAGGGGGGGGGGGGGGGGGGGGGGAGGAGAGGGAGTGAGGGAGGGAGGGAGGAAGGAGAAGAAGAACTCGAATTCGAATATTTTAAGGAGGGTAATTGGATAAGCCAGAGTCTTCTTTACACCAGGCCCTCATGGGCAAAAAGTGAAACAAACATGAATAAATCAATGACGAAGAAGAAGAAGAAGAGAAGAAGAAGAAGAACAAGAAGAACAAGAAGAAGAGAGAGTGAGTGAGAGAGAGAGAGAGAGAAGGAGAGAGAGAGAGAGAGAGAGAGAGAGAAGAGAGAGAGAGAGAGTGTGTGTGCTGGGGAGTAGAGGTTTTGGGCGAACATAGCTGTGAAGAGGAGTAAACGAGTTTACATGAAATAATTAAAAACAAACCCACCCTTTCTTTCGCGAAAAAAAAATCATTGTCTATGACTGCATGATAGTGTAGTTATGAAAATTAGAAATGAAAATGATTAAGAGTAATCATCCCGACTATATTCGTTTTTGGTCATATACTCTCTCTCTCTCTCTCTCTCTGCTCTCTCTCTCTCTCTCTCTCTCTCTCTCTCTCTCTCCAGCAGGTGGACAAAAAACACGAACAGTCTTAGGTTCAATTGCACTCCAACACACACACACACAAACACACACTCTCTCTCTGTCTCTCTCTCCCCCTCTCTCTCTTATATATCCCTAAGGGCGGGGACTGGATGTAAAAAAGCACATGGGTGTTTTTTCATTATCCTCGAAAAAAAAGAATTTGTCATTGTTGTCATTGTCATTGTCTCTCTCTCTCTTTGGCCTTTCGCCCATTGAGATCACCTTTTGAGACGACACTCTGACCTGTTGAGCTCACACTCTGATTTTCTACCTTTGAGATGGCAGTTTGACCCTTCACCCTTTGAGATGACAGTTTGACCCTTCACCCTTTGAGATGGCAGTTTGACCCTTCACCCTTTGAGATGACAGCTTGACCCTTCACCCTTTTGAGATGACAGCTTGACCCTTCATCCTTTTGAGATGACAGCTTGACCCTTCACCCTTTGAGATGACAGTTTGACCCTTCACCCTTTTGAGATGACAGCTTGACCCTTCACCCTTTTGAAATGACCGCTTAACCCTTCACCCTTTGAGATGACAGTTTAAACCCTCCCCTTTGGTGACAGTTTGACCCTTCCCCTTTGAAACAGCTTGCCCCTTCCCCCTTTGAGATGACAGCTGACCCTTCCCTTTTTAGATGACAGCTGACCCTTCACCTTTGGGGTCAGTTCTAAACCTTCCCTTTTGGAGACCAGTCTGACTCTTCACCTCGAATTTGCTGTCTTTCTTTACGTTTTGGGGTCACAATTGACCTTTCACCTTTTAGGCAGAGCCTGACCTACCCCCTTTTTGAGATCCAATATCATGATCTTCTACCTTAAAAGATCATCGCAAAAGTCTGCCTCTCCCCTTTAAGGTCAAGGCTGCCCTTTTACCCTTTTGAGGCAAGTTGCCCTACCCCCTTTTTGAGATCCAATATCATGACTTTTACCCTTGAAGATCGATCGCAAAAGTCTGGCCCTCTACCCTTTAAGGTCAAGGTCTAACCTTTCACTTTTTGAAATCACCATTATCACGACCTTTCACCCTCTGAGGTCACAGTCTACACTCTGACCTGCGCCACCACCCACTGAGTCGTTCCGGTTCAAGATGGCCAAGTTCCTGTGCAGAACTAACTTGACGATAGTGACGCCAATTTCACAAGCCATTTTCGTCCTCTAGGCAGTTTTTCTGACAAGGAAAATGTCACACGGCCCATGTAGCAATGTTAATGAACAAATTGTTTTTGTGTGGGCAGAGCTTGTAAGAGAGACAAAGTTAGTGAAGTTGACAGACGTTAGCGCAGACAAGAGGAAAGAGTGGTGAGAGATGGAAATTAGATTTTCTGAAGACATAATCTTGGAAGGGGGTGGGGTGTGGGGGAGGAAAATACCAGATGTGTGTCTGGAAATGAATTATAGCTTTTGCCGAAGGATATAATAAAATAATATTATTATATATATATATTATATATATATATTATATATATATATATAATTTATAATATATAATCAAACTAGATAACAGAAATTCAATCTCAGTGTATGAGAGTTGGTTGTTTTTTTTTTACTTCACCGACTCCAGTTGACAAAGATTTTTCTCAAACATAAAGAGACTTAGAAGATTTTTATGTAAGAATATTTCTCTGCCTTTATTTTGGTGATGTGTTTTGTTTGTATAGCTTAGGGCCATTTTAGTCTACGATATTCATGGCGCATTTGCGCGGTGTACACACACACACACACACACACACACACACACACACCACACACCACACCACACACACACATACACACACACACCCCCCTCCCCCCCCCACATACATACACACACTCGTGAAATAAGGTGCAATGAGAGCGTTCTCAGAAAAATAACTTTAAAATGATTGTCGTGAAATTATTTCATTATTGGAAGAATGATGTACACAATTAATTCTAACTTTCATGGGAAACTTGAAATACTAGGGTACCCAAGACATATTTCCAACATCATTTATAAGTTGCGCTTAACTTCTTGAAAGACTAAATATTCTCAAAATGGGACTTGGTCCTGTTCTGGGAAACTATGTTGTGAACATATTCTTTTCAATGTTCAGTTTTGAATACAGTTAACAGAGAATCTGACACTGACACTCAAAAGGGAACCATTGCACATAGTTTCGCGAAAAGCCAATGATAACTGATATTGCTAGGGTTATTTCCACGTTAAAGTCTAATGTCACCAAGTGTGGATAGACTTTAAATTGAACTACAACAACAGAAACACACACACACCCCACACACACACACACAACACACACACACACCACACACACACACACACACACACACACACAAATGCATTGCTTGTTCAATGTACCATCTAAAAATAAAAATTAAACTTTGTCTACAACTTTGACTTTCACTCCCCCCCCCCCCTACACACACATTTGGGCTGGATGTTCTAGATGTAAGCACATGAGTGCTTATTCCATTTTCGTCGAAATAAAGGAATAAAAGAAAGAAAACACACCCACACCAACACAACCATTCAAAATAAACAAAAATGCTACGCTTTCTGGAATTTTAAACTTTCTATATAATAAATAATTTATAATAATTAAATAAATTTATTTATAAGCTTAAACTTTAAGCAACAAATCAAATGGGCTAGATGACTTTTTTTTAATTTGATGCTTATTCTGTATGCGTTAAAAAAAATGTAATAAGTCCCACCGGCACACAATGCCTACCTCAACACGAACAGGATTACACAGTGCGCACAATGTTCTGCATGCGTCGCACACAACATACCAACAAGACAAGCAACAAACATAACTTCAAACACAACTAACAGCCAACGAAACGAAAAAAATAAATAAAGCAAGCTTCTGATAAAATTCTATCATGGGGCACATACACAGAAGTGATGAATTTATAACTTTCTTAAACCTTGGACTGATGACAGCATCATAGGACCAACAAAAAAAAAGAAAAGAAAGGTGCATACCTGAACTGTTTATAGAAATTCATTGGATCATGTAACAGAAGTGATAAGTCTTGAAACTTTCTTCACAACTAGAGTGACTTGTACAAGCACATTGCCAAAGCAGCACACGTACACAAAAGATAGAAAAGTCCATGAGAAAGTAGAGATAGAGACGAAGAACTTGAGGGATAGTGTTAAGAAGAAGGAAGCAAGAATGTTCCAAGAGAGACAGATGAAAGGGCATGCAAGAGGAAGGCACAGACAACAAAGAGACGAGCATGACAGAAAGTCCACAGAAGAGAGAGAGAGAGAGAGAGAGAGAGAGAGAGAGAGGAGAGAGAGAGGAGAGAAGAGGAGAGAGAGAAACAGAGAGAGGGAGAGAGAGCGAGAGACAGACAGACAGAGCCAGAGACGGACATACAACAGACAGTTAGACAGAGAAACATAGAGAGAGAGACAGAAAGAGAGGCAGAGAGACATAGACAGAAACATAGAGAGAAACAGATATATATATATATATTTTTTTATTAAAAATTTTATTTTATTTATTTATTCTTTTATATCGAGAATAATGGAATAAGCACCCATGTGCTTTTTTACATCCAGTCCCCGTGTGTATGCGGTTTTGTAAATTTTGTCATCTGTTTCCACCGGCACACAATGGCCTACTCTTCCGAAAAGCGGAACAGGATTTAACGTGTGCGCAAGATGTTCTGCGTGTGTTCGCACACGGGGCCTCGGTTTATAGTCTCATCCGAAGGACTATATATATATATATATATATATATATATATATATATATATATATATATATATATATATATATATACATTATATTATATTAAAAATATATATCGATATTATATTATGCAGATAGATAGATAGATAGATAGATAGATAGAGAGAGAGAGAGAGAGAGAGAGAGAGAGAGAGAGAGGAGAGAGAGAGAGATAGACAATGACAATGACAATGACAAATTCTTTTATTTCGAGGATAATGAATAAGCACACATGTGCTTTTTTACATCCAGTCCCCGCCCGTTAGGGATACATCTTAATAATAATAACCCAATACTTATACAGTCTCGCAATAAAAACAAGGGGAAATAACCCTTTTCAAAACAGCTCCCCCCCAACAACCCTCCCCCCCCCAAAGCAAGCAATTAAAAGAAAATCCTAAGAATATCCCACCCCTACCCCCACCCCCAAAAAAACCCTAACCAAAACAAACAAACAAACAAAAGAGAAGGAAAAACCAAACCAACAAAAGATGATAAAAAAGAGAAAAACAGACAAACAACAACAACAAGAACAAGAGCTACAACAAAGCCAAGAAAAATAACACAACCAAACTTAATAAGTCATAAAGATAAACATCTACACATTGTCAAATGGTACACATACTTGTTACACATAATTATAAGATATTGAAATAGGGCACTCATTAAAACTTAAGTACAGAGGCAAGTCCAATAAAGTATTGAAAATATAAAAATATGAATCCTTCATCAGGATATACTATGACTATAAGCAGGACGATAAAAGGTGAGAGAGAGAGAGACAGAGACAGAGAGTGTGTGTGTGTGTATTTCAGAGATAATATCCAATATATAAATCCCAAAACAGTATGCGATCCCATCAACACTCATTTTAGATTATACTCGTTTCAAATTATATGTCATGATAATGAAATAAATTTAATAGAGAGAGAGAGAGACAGAGACAGAGAGACAGACAGCCAGCCAGACAGTGAGAAAGAGAAATGAACACAGAGAGTGACAGAGAGAAAGAGAGACCGAGAGAGACAGACAGATACATATACAGAGACAGAAAAAGAAAGAATAAAAGAAAGAGAGCATCGATGTTCCTAGCAAAGTGGCAATATTTCTTCACAAGGACCACGTGTCTCTTCTGTACATACTTCCAACATCTAAACGCACCCCCCAAAAAAAAACCAAGCTTCAACCCGTCAACAGATGATTGTTTTTCTTTCAATAAACCGTCGCAGTCCGTTGCATTTATTGCCTCTCTTACTTTCCACTTTCTGTTTCTCTTTGCTTGAATCTTGTGCGACTGTCTCATAAGAAAACTGGAAGGGGGGGACAGAGGAGGCAGAGGAACAAAACTTAATGAGGAAAATGAACGAGAAGACTCAGGGGGACAGACATGGGGCAGAGAGAGAGGGACAACAAATTTGCACGAGCCTGATCTTAGAGGGGCGAAGCTTTTTTTTTGTTTTTGCTTTAAGGACCAATACTGGTTGATGATAGTGCCTGTGCATTCTGTAGAAAACCCTGTGCTCTTGTTTGTTAAGAAACGATACCGATGACAGTCATGCATGCCCTAGAAAACCTTTGTGCTCCAATGATTGTGTTAAGAAAACAAAAACAGACTGATGATAGTCGTGAATACGCTAAAAAAAAAAAACACCACCCGAAACAGACTGAAGAGTCATGTATCCTCTAGAAAACCCCCGTGCATCCTTTAGAAAAACCCGTGCATCCTCTAGAAAAAAACCGTAAACCTCTAGAAAAAACGCGCATCCTCTAGAAAAATCCGTGCACCTCTAGAAAAATCCATGCATCCTCTGGAACCCCTACCCCCCCGTGCACCTTTGGAAAAACCCCGTGAATCCTCTTGAAAAACCCGTGCATCCTCTAGAAAAAGCCCACCATGCATCCTCTAGAAAAACCCCGTGCATCCTCTTGAAAAACCCGTGCATCCTCTAGAAAAAAACACATCATGCATCCTCTAGAAAAACCCCGTGCATCCTCTTGAAAAACCCCGTGCTTCTCTCGAAAAATCCATGCAGCCTCTAGAAAAATCCGTGCATCCTCTGGACCTCCCCCCCCACCCCCCGTGCACCTCTAGAAAAAACCCCGTGCACCTCTAGAAAAAACCCCGTGCACCTCTAGAAAAAACCCCGTACATCTTCTAGGAAAATCCATGCATCCTCTAGAAAAACCCTGTGCATCCTCTAGAAAAACCCCGTGCATCCTCTAGAAAAACCCCGTGCACCTCTAGAAAAAATCCGTGCACTCTCTAGAAAAAAACCCTGTGCATCCTTTAGAAAACCCCTGTGCATCCTCTAGAGAAACCCCGTGCGTCCACTAGAAAAAAATCCCCGTGCATCCTCTAGAAAAACCCCGTGCATCCTCTAGAAAAAACCACGTGCATCCTCTAGAAAAAACCCTGTGCATCCCCTAGAAAAACTCGTGCATCCTCTAGAAAACCCCGTGCATCTCTAGAAAAACTCATGCATTCTCTAGAAACACCCCGTGCATCCTCTAAAAAACCCCTGTGCATCCTCTAGAAAAAAACCCCGTGCATCTTCTAGAAAAACCCCGTGCATCTTCTAGAAAAATCAATGTACCCTCTAGAAAATTCCGTGCACCTTAGAAAAACCCAGTGCATCCTCTAGAAAAACTCGTGCATCCTCTAGAAAAACCCGTGCATATCTAAAAAAACCCCTGTGCACCCCCTAGAAAAGCTCGTGCATCCTCTAGAAAAACTCGTGCACCTCTAGAAAACCCGTGCACATCTAGAAAAACCCCGTGCACATTTAAAAAAACCTTTGCACCCCCTAGAAAAACTCGCGCATCCTCTATAAAAACCCGTGGATCCTCTAGAAAAAACCGCGTACACCTCTAGTAAAACCCCGTGCATCCTCTAGAAAAACCCTGTGCATCCTCTAGCAAAACCCTGTGCATCCTCAAGAAAAACCCTATGCATCCTCTAGAAAAACCCGTGCATCCTCTAGAAAAACCCAGTGCACCCCCTAGAAAAACCCGTGCACCTCTAGAAAAAAACCCGTGCATCCTCTTGAGAAAACTCGTGCATCCTCTAGAAAAACCCCGTGAATCCTCTAGAAAAACCCCGTGCATCCTCTAGAAAAACCCCGTGCATCCTCTAAAAAAACCCGTGCATCCTCTAGAAAAACCCGTGCATCCTCTAGAAAAACCCGTGCACTTCTACAAAAATCCGTGCACCTCTAGGAAAACCCCGTGTACCCCTAGAAAATCCTTGCATCCTCTAGAAAAAACCCGTGCATCCTATAGAAAAACCCATGCATCCTCTAGAAAAACCCGTGCACTTCTACAAAAAACCGTGCACCTCTAGGAAAACCCTGTGCACCCCTAGAAAATCCTTGCATCCTCTAGAAAAAACCCGTGCATCCTTTAGAAAAACCCTGTGCACCTCTAGAAAAACCCGTGCACCTCTAGAAAAACCCGTGCATCCCCTAGAAAAACCCGTGCATCCTCTAGAAAACCTCGTGCATCGTCTAGAAAAAACGTGCACATCTTCTGGGAAACCATGTGCTCCATTTGTAAAGAAACAATACAGACTGACCATAGACATGTATTCTCTAGAATGAAAACAAACCTGTACTCTTGTTTCAAGAAACAATACTGACTGGCGATAGTCATGAATCCCTGGAATTTAGGGGGGGGAGGAGAGGAGAGAGAGAGAGAGAGAGAGAGAGAGAGAGAGAGAGAGAGAGAGAGAGAGAGAGAGAGAGGAGAGAGAAATTGACAATGACAATTCTTTTATTTCGAGGATAATGAATAAGCATCCATGTGCTTTTTTACATCCAGTTCCACACGAGAGGAGAGAGAGAAGAGAGAGAGAGAGAGAGAGAGAGAGAGGAGAGAGAGAGAGAGAGAGAGAGAGAGAGAGAGAGGAGAGAGAGAGAGAGAGAGGAGAGAAGAGCGAGAGAGAGAGAGAGAGAGGAGAGAGAGAGAGAGTGAGAGAGAGAGAGAGAGAGAGATGAGAAGAGAGAGAGAGAGAGAGAGGAGGAGAGAGGAGAGAGAGAGAGAGAGAGAGAGAATATCAATATTTTAGCGAAGTGGCAACATTCCCCACGTGCCTTAGTTTGTTAAGAAACGGTATATACTGATGATAGTCATGTATACTCTAGATAATAATACAGAATGATGAAAGAAAAAAATACAGACTGACAACAGTCATATATACTCTAAAAAAACCAACGAAACCCTCTGCTTGTATCCTGTAGAAAAACCCGAGCAACATCCTTTTTGTCTTTAGTGAAATTTTGCTACAGTTTTCAAGTTCTGTAAAGGGACACTTTCAGTTTCCGAAAAGCTTGGGCAGACAGGGTTCCCCCAACTGTAAACTTCTGTGAATGGCTGGCCAGCTTTTAACTTTGTTGCAGTTTGCCAAGGCCCCACCTTGTCTGCAGCACATGCCATGAATCAGGTTTGGCACGCGAGATGCATATATCCGTTTGTGTCTCAGTCTGCAAGTTCTGCTTTTCCTCTTCCCCCACCCCCTTCGATTCTTCTTGACTGCAGAGTAGTCAGGGTTTGTGCGCTAGAAAAGTGTGGAATTTCAACATGTGGTCTGTTCCTTATTTTGGAGCAGCGGGACTCAATCTTCTTTGCACAGATTGCGGTTTATGATTAGAGTTTCTTCTTCTTCCTCTTTTCTCCTCCTCCTTCCTCCTCCTCCTCCTCCTCCTCCTCCTTCTTCTTCTTCTTCTTCTTCTTCTTCTTCTTCTTCTTCTTCTTCTCCAAGCATCTGACAAATCAGGCCAAACGCATCCAACTTCGGCGTGGGAGAGAATCTCTATCTTTTAAGTATTTCTGGAAAAAAAGTAGAGGAATGTATGGACCAAAAAACCCCACACAAAACCCCCCAACCCAAGGCAGAAACAAAGAGAGGGATAGAAAAGAGGGGATTCCTAGCACAGATTTTCCAGAAGGTGGGTATGCTATTTATACTGACAGGCCCCTGGCATCCCCACGGGGAAATGGGGGGGATGAGAGGTTACTTGAATAGTCGAATTTCATCGTTGAATCTTTTCTTTCCCGACCAGTCAGTTGTTCATTTACAAACAACCTTTACTGTCGCTTGGATTTCCAATATCCTCTGAAGATTTTACATGACTTTAACGAGGTTCCAACCATCAATCTAGTAAGGGGGGGTGAGGGGGGTGAGATAGCTATCCTCGTGGTTAGAGCCTAGCCTTGCGCTCATGATCTGACGGTTCGGGTTCGAGCCACCACCGATGGGTTTTTTTCCTTTGAGTTAACAAATCACTACCGACTTCATTCCCCCAACAAGCACTTCGGATGAGAGTATAAACGGAGATCCCGTGTGCGAACACACAGAGAACATCTTGCGCACACGTTAAAACCCGTCCCACTTTTCGGAAGAGTAGGTCAATTCGTGCCTGTAGGAACAGGTGAAACATTTGGAAACCCCCCCTAAATGTACACTGACACTGTGTTCAGAAATCATCTCTGCAGTCGGAATGCGGTTACATTAATGGTGGGCAGAAACGGTCCCATACGCTAAAGGTCATCAATGTCACGTGAACCTTGTAGCTCGAGCTCAAGAACGCCCCCGTCCCAAAACAAAAAAAAAACCCCAAACACCCCAAATCAAAACCCAAAATAAAACCTCAGCCAACACCAAAACCAGAATATCCCAAAACTACCACCCCCTTTCCCAAACAAACCAACCCAACACCAACAAAATCCAACCAAAAAACCCACCCAACAATTTCGTCTAGTCAGGGTAAGGAATTTAATGTAAACTTTGGGTTTTTCATTTTGTTGTTCAAGTTAACGTTACGGCTCTGACCGCCAATAACTTATATCTTACAGTTAACCAGTGTTTGTAGAACTTTCAAGAGCAAAACCAACCAACCAAACAAACAAGCAAACAAAAAAAAAAAAACCACGTAAAAGCACAACCCCCAAGTGCTTAGCAAAATGAATATAACAGTTTACGTTTGTATAACTTTTACGCGAAACATTTACAACGTGTTTTTTTTATCTTGTAGCGGTAAATCCTCAGTTCAGTGTTGCTGACACTCAGATGACGAGAGACGATGAAATAAAGTAGCTCTTGTGTATCACTGACTGTGATAGCATCCACCCAGGCTTAATGCATAGGCAGAAAGAGAGAGTCGGATTCAGATTCAGATTCAGAATATTTGATTGCCATTTAAGTTATGTAGACGTATTTGACACAACAAAAACTGAAAATTACGGCCAGAGAGAGAGAGAGAGAGAGAGAGAGGAGAGAGAGAGAGAGAGAGAGAGAGAGAGAGAGAGAGAGAGAGAGAGAGAGAGAGAGAGAGAGAGAGAGAGAGGAGAGAGAGAGAGAGAGAATAAATACATACATACAGAGAGATATAGAGAGACAGAGATAGAGAGAGAACAAATAAATACATACAAAGAGCAGAGAGAGAAGAGAGAGAGGGAGAGACGAGAGAGAGAGAGAGAGAGAGAGAGAGAGAATAAATAAATACATACAGAGAGATATAGAGAGACAGAGAGACAAAGAGACAGAGAGAGAGATAGAGAAAGAGACAAAGACAGAGAGTGATACAGATATAAAGAGAAGGAGAGACAGAGAGAGAGAAAGGGAGTGATACAGATCCAAAGAGAGAGAGACACAGAGATAGAGAGAGACAGAGAGTAATACAGATACAAAGAGAGAGACAGAGATAGAGACAGAGAGTGATACAGATACAAAGAGAGAGATAGAGAGAGACAGATAGTGATATACAGATACAAAGAGAGGGAGAAGAAGAAGATAGATAGATAGATAGATAGAGAGAGAGAGAGAGAGAGAGAGAGAGAGAGAGAGAGAGACAGACAGACAGACAGACAGACAGACAGAAGAGACAGAGAGACAGAGAACCATAATATATATATATATATATATAATATATATATTTTATATTATATATATATATATATATAGAAGAGAGAGAGAGAGAGAGAGAGAGAGAGAGAGAGAGAGAGAGAGACAAATACACAGAGAGATATACAGAGAGACAGAGACAGAGAGACACACAGACACAGATATGAGACACACAGACAGCCATAGCCACAGAGAGAGAGAGAGAGAGGGGGGGGGGGAGAGAGAGAGAGAGAAAGAGAGCAACACGGCAGTGGGTGAAAAAGAAGAAGAAGAAGAAGAAGAAGAAGAGAGAAGAAGAAGAAGAAGAAGAAAAAAAAGCAGAAGAAGAAGAAGAAAAAGAAGAAGAAGAAGAAGAAGGAGGAGGAAGAAGAAGAAGAGGAGGAGGAGGAGGAGGAGAGAGGAGGAGGAGGAGAGAGAAGAGAAGAAAGAAGAAGAAGAAGAAGAAGAAGAAAATGAAGTGAGGAAGAAGAAGAAGAAGAAGATGAAAAGAACGAAGATAGAAGAAGAAGAAGAAGAAAGAAAGAAGGGAAGGAGAAGAAGAAGGAGAAGAGAAGAAGAAGGAGAAGTGAAGGAGAAGTAAGAAGTGAAGGAGAAGAAGAGAGATAGAGAAGATATGAAGAAGAAGAAGAAGAAGAAGAGAAGGAGAAGAAGAAGTGGAGAAGAAGAAAGAAGAGAGAAAGAAGAAGAAGAGAAGAAGAAGAAGAGAGAAGATAGAAGAAGAGAAGAAGAGAAGAAGAGAAGAAGAAGTGAAGAAGAAGAAGAGAAGAAGGAGATGGGTGAAGAAGGGGAGAGAGGAAGAAGAGAGAAGAGAGAGAGGAGAAGAAGAAGCAGAAGAAGCAGAAGCAGAAGAAGAAGAAGAAGAAGAAGAAGGAGAAATGGAACCAGAAGAAGAAGAACAAGCTCTTTGGCTGCAAATCCATTCAGTTGATGGCAACTTCGCTCTTCCGGACCCATTTCTGCATGACTGCACCGTCATCAGCTATCACTTCATGACGCTTCGAAGTCCCGCCAACTGTAAACCATTCTCAAGGGGGGTGGGGGTTTAGGGGGGTCAGGGTGTTGTCGGTAGTGCTGTACATTTCTTTCTTTTTTTGTATCTGTCTCTCACTCTCTGTCTGTCTGTCTGTCTGTCTGTCTGTGTGTGTGTGTAAACCACTCTGAGGGTGGTTTGTCGGTAGTGCCCATTTCTCTCTCTCTCTCTCTCTCTCTCTCTCTTCTCTCTCTCTCTCTCTCCTCCCTCTCTCTCTCTCCCTCCCCCCCCCCTCTCTCTCTCTCTCTCTCTCGTAAACCACTCTGGAGGTGGGGTGGTTTGCGGATGTGTGAGTGTGTGTGTGTGTGAGTGTGTGTGTGTGTGTGTGTGGGGGGGGGGGGGGTGTGTTGTCGGTTAGTGCTCCCTCTCTCTCTCTCAATTCCCCCCCCCCCCCCCCCCCACCCCCCCCACACACACAAACTCCTAACCCAAATCCCCCCCCCTCCCACACACACACAGACACACGGACACACACACAAACTCCTAACCCCAATCCCTCCCCCCCCATCCCACACACACACACACTCCTAACCCAATTCCTCCCACCATCAATCTTGTTGTCCGTCTCGCTCTGTACTGCATGCTGTGTTAGCTGCTTGTCTGTGTGTTTGGCCTGGTCTGTCTCTCTGTTCGTCTGGACTCTCTCTCTTCTCTCTCTCTCTCTTTCTCTCTCTTCTCCCTCTCTCTCTCCCTCCCTCTCCTCTCTCTCCACTCTCCTCTCTCGCTAACCTAATTCCTCTCACCATCAACCTAGTTGTATCTCTGTCTGTACTGTATTTATTTATTCTTTTATATGGAGGATAATGGAATAAGCACTCATGTGCTTTTTTTACATCCAGTCCCCGTGTGTATGCGGTTTTGTAAATTTTGTCACCTGTTCCCACCGGCACACAATGGCCTACTCTTTCGAAAAGCGGAACAGGACTTAACGTGTGCGCAAGATGTTCTGCATGCGTTGGCACACGGGGCCTCGGTTTATAGTCTCATCCGAAGGACTTTGACATTCAGTTCGATTTTTTTTGTCAAACTGCTTGTCTGGGTGTTTGTCTGGTATGTCTGTCCGTCTGTTGCGTGGACCGCTCTCTCTGTCCCTCAATCTCTGTCTCTTTCTCTGTCTCCCCTCTCTCTTTCTCTACCTCCCTTTCACTCTCTATCCCTCCCTCTCCTCTTCCCCCCTCTCTCTCTCCTAATCCAATTCCTCCCACCATCAATCTTCTTGTATTTCTCTGTACTGTATTATCATGATGCCTAGCTTCCTGCTTGTGTGCTTGTCCTGGTCTGTTTATGGGTTTGCTTGGTCTGTCTGTCTGTCTGTTTCTCATCGTTAACCCCAATCCTCCAACCATCAATCTTGTTCTCTCTCTGTACTGTATGGTGTGCCTAGCTGCTTGTCTGTGTGTTTGGCCTGGTCTGTCTGTCTGTCTCTAGTGAATGTTTTTTTTTAGCATTACTTGCATGATAGTGTGTATTTTGTGTTTTCCCCCTTCAGATAGGACCAAGGCCTTTAGAATACCCCCACCCCCCCTCTCTCTCCTCTGTCTTACTCCTCCCCCCTCTCTCTCCTGCTTTCTTCTATCTCTCTCTTTGGCCGATGATACATTACTGGAGCACTAGTGATGTTAGAAGGTGGGGGACGGGATAGCCTAGTGGTTAGAACATTGCGCTCGCAATCTGACGACCCGGGTTCGATTCCCGTTCAAGGGGATATTTTCCCCCGGAGTTAACATCAGTGCAGACTCCACTCTCCCCAAAAGTCCTTCGGATGAGACTATAAACCGAGGCCCCGTGTGCGAACCGCACGCAGAACATCTTGCGCACGCGTTAAATCCTGTTCCGCTTTTCGTAAGAGTAGGCCATTGTGTGCCGGCGGGAACAGATGACAGAATTTACAAAACCGCATACACACGGGGACTGGATGTAAAAAAAGCACATGAGTGCTTATTCCTTTATCCTCGATATAAAAAAATGAAATAAGTAAATAAAATAAATAAGAAAAGGTCCTGGGTGTTTATCAGAGAAAACATGCTATGACAGCAGAGTCGTTGCTTGCAGGTATTTTCACGGAAGGAGAAAGAGAGAGAGTTCAAGAGGATGAGACGAGAGGAGAGGATGAGAGAGAGAAGACATGAGAGTAGAGCGAAGAGAGACGAGATGGAGAGAGAAGAGACGAAAAGAAGATAGAGAGAAGAAGAGAGTAGAGAAGAGAGAGAACAGAAGAGAGAGGAGACAAGAGAGAGAGAGACAGAGAGAGAGAGAGAGGGGAGAGGAGAGAGAGAGAAGAGAGGAGAGAGAGAGAGAGAGAGAGAGAGAGAGAGAGAGAGAGGGGAGAGAGAGAACAGAGAGAGAGAGAGAGGGGGAGACGGAGAGAGAGAGACAGAGAGAGAGAGAGAGAGAGAGAGAGAGAGAGAGAGAGAGAGAGAGAGAGAGAGAGAGAGAGAGAGAGAGAGAGAGAGAGAGGAGAGAGAGAGAGAGGCCACCAGGGAGGTGGGGCCGGGGCAAGAGTAAGGTCGCAACTAAGAGGCGCTTCGCTTTCTTCACCTTCACCTATCTCGTAGTCCCGTGGACCGTGGGGGAACCAATGAGGATTTTGCAACCAGCTTCACTTTACAACAGAATAAGTAGCTGTTGACAATCAGCGGGTTTGCATGGCCACACTGCATGCAACTTTTGTTTTCCATTCCACGGACTCCTGCTAGTCTGGGGCTTCACAGTACAACCAAAGAGGTTTACACACGCAAACCGAACACCTCCATTTTAGTGCCAATCTGAACTTCCATTTGCTACCCTTTCTTTTCTAGTTATTTGCCTTTTGTTTTTATACATCTTTATGTTATGCATATGTTAAACACCTCGAACAACGTCCAGAACAACTGAGAAGCAACAGTCCTCGAACGGTCAGCCTGGAGACAGACTGTGCAGAAAGGTCTCTCCAAGTTCGAAGAGACACTTGCTCAGCAGCACGAGGCAAAGAGAACGAGAAGAAAGGCTGCAGCCCAGGCAGACAGACCAGCGTCAGACTTCATCTGTGCCCTCTGCCATAGCGAACTGTCTGTCATTCCCATGTCGGATTGGCCAGCCACACCCGACGCTGAACCAGAATAAACACTTAGAGCGCAACTCCATAGTCTCCCGAGACTGAAGGATGCCAACTCATGTTAGCACATCGCATTTTCGTTCATATGACAGACAACAATAGCTGCTGCCTGAGTGTTTGACGATGACGACGATGAAGAAGAAGTAGATGATGAAGAAGAATTGCGGAGAAAATAAATTCCGATGAAGAGGAATGCGCAGAATTAAGAAGAATGCAAAGAAGAAGAAGATGGTGGAGAAGAAGAATGCAAAGAAGAAAATAAAGCAGAAGAAAAAAAAGATGGAAAAGAAGAAGCAGAAGAAGAAGAAGAAAAAAGAAGATGGAGAAGACGAAGAAGAAGAAGAAGAAGAAGAAGAAGAAGAAATATAACATTGCAAAATGTTGTCATTTTTAGCACCGTGAGTATAGCACTGATAGGGAAACAAATACAGCTGCAGAAAAAAAAAAAAAAAAGGGTGAAAGGGTGGCGCAGCGCTAAGTGGCGACGCGTTCTCCCGCTCTCCCCGGGGAGAGCAGCCCGAATTTCACGGAGAGAAATCTGCCGTGACTTAAAGTGGTATGAAATAAAATCTGAGCGCTTTGATTTGTTGCTTTACAAGATTCAGCGCTATATAAATTCCATACATTATTATTATTATTATTGCAAAATATTATCTTTATAGGTACTGTTATTATACCCTTGCAAAACGTTCTAGTTTGAAGCAGTGTTTACACAATATAGTGAAATGTCTTCTCTTGAAGCAATGCTTGCATAGCTTTTGAAAAATACTATCCTTTTTTAGGCAGTGTTGGCAGCAAAATGCTTTCAATCTAAGCTTATATTATTACCATCCAATTTTGTAATCAGATGAACACGGAAAGTCCCCTGCATCTTTCTCTGCATTAAGTGACAGACCTACAAGCACCTCCAGTGACGTTTTTCTCCGTTCATTTTTACAGGCAGTAATCATCTGTTTATTTTGTTCAATCACCGTTGGCAGTTGTCAAGGCATAGGGGGAAAAAGTGGCTGTTTCATCAGTCAGTCTCTGAAATGACAACAGTCACTGACAGGCAGTGTGTGCATGAATGCTCCAACTCATTTCGACTCCTGATCATCCTCCTCCTCCTCCTCTTTCTACTTCTTCTTAGAGAAGACTGAGCTTAATGATAGTGTCAAAAGGCCAACAGCCCTCATCAGAGAGAGAGAGAGAGAGAGAGAGAGAGAGAGAGAGAGAGAGAGAGAGAGAGAGAGAGAGAGAGAGAGAGAGAGAGAGAGAGAGAGAGAGAGAGAGAGAGAGAGAGAGGAGGAGGAGAGAGGAGGAGGAGGAGAGGAGGAGAGAGAGAGAGAGAGAGAGAGGAGAGAGAGGAGAGAGAGAGAGAGAGAGAGAGAGAGGAGACAGACAGACAGACAGACAGACAGACAGACAGGTAGAAACCGAGCCAGAGACAGAGAGATAGACAGAGATAGAGACAGAGAGATTTAACCGGTACGCAACAATTTCTTTATTTGAGGCTTCGCTAGTTTGTGGGAAGGTCTTTAACCGGAAAGCTTTACTGAATACTTAAATGAATCGACAGTCTCCAAGCATCGCGGTTGTATGTCCGGTAGTTTGGCACCAAACTTTCTGTCCATTTTCATGGACTGTCTATGCCTGTCCACGGTCCGTTACGTCTATGGTGTCCTTAAATGGATTGCTTGTCGCTAACTGGACCAAGACGGGGATATTTTCCTCTGGTGTTAATATCAGTGCCGGCTCCACTTCCCCCCAAAAGTCACTCAGATGAGACTATACACCGAGGTCCGGTGTGCGAACGCACGCAGAACATCTTGCGCATATGTTAAAACCTGTTGAGCTTTTCGGAAGAGTAGGCCATTGTGTGCCTGGGGGGATTAGATGACAAAATTAAAAAAAATTGCATACACACGGAGACTGGATGTAAAAAAAAGTACACGAGTGCTTTTTCTGTTATTCTCGAAATAAAAGAACAAATAAATAAAAATAAATAAGACGTTCAACATCGCGAACCCGGTCAAAAAGTTAACTTGATGTTCTTTTAAAACTGATGAGCACATCGGGTTTGCATCCACCAAATGGAAATCACCTTGAGAGTAATTTCGAACTGTTAAGGACATCGTTGTAAACCCTCCGGTTAAAGACCTTCACACAAACTAACGAAGCCTCAAATAAAGAAATTGTTGCCTACTGGTTAAATCTCTCTTGTCTCTATCCCTGCCTATCTCTCTGCCTCTGTCTCTCTGCCTCTGCCTGTTCTTTCAAAGCGATTTCAACTGTTTAGGACATCGCTTGGCATCCACAAAAATGAACTCATTACCCCAAATACTGGACCCCCCAAAAGATATTACCTACATAAAAAAAACCCCAGTCGAGACTGAGAACAGACCCCCCTCCCCCTGAGTTCTCCCAAACTTTTCCTGGAAACTCTGTTGCTTTACCCAAATTCGCACGCTCACAAAGACAAACAGGAATTGTCAGGTTTGGAATCGTGTCTTCAGATTTTCAAGTCTGTGCATTGGCAGCCCACCTGGTGAAAGGAAAGGAGAAGGTCACTTTCCCACAAGAAAGTTTCCAGAACCAGGAAGGAGAGTTCTTATCTTCGTTGAGCCCAGCTTATCCACTTTAGGACAATCACCACATAAGGACAAGAGAGAGAGAGAGAGAGAGACAGAGAGAGAGAGAGACAGAGAGAGAGAGAGAGAGAGAGAGAGAGAGAAGAGAGAGAGAGAGAGAGAGAGAGAGAGAGAGAGAGGCGCGGCCAGGACAGCTCCACAGCATTCACACTGCAGACTCCAGATTTATGCCAAGTGTGAGCCGCCTGGTTCCTTCCCTCCTTCCCTCCTCTCCAGTCTGCTCTGTGAAATGTTTCTGTGCTACGTAAGCACGTAATTCTGGCTGGTTTCAGTGTGTAAATCCGCTGAAGTTTTGTTTTTGTTGGTTTTGTTTGTTTGTTTGTTTTGTTTGTTTTTCTTTCCTCCACCAGAGCTCTGAGGTTTACCAACGGAAAGATTTTTTTGCGTCAGCGACCATTTACGCACCATTAAGGTAGCTGTATTTTGACTTCGGGCATTTCAGCGGGGCTTTAAACAATAGGATTGGATTGGACTTCGGGTATGGTCTGGTGAAGTGAATTCAGAGTTTTTCTTTTGGGTGTATCTTTGTAATATGTTTACAAATGTCTCCACAAAACAGCACCCTCCTACCTCTGTGAATGTCTTCACCTGTGCACTCCTTCTCGTTTCCTCCGCTCTGCTGCAGATACCTTGTGCTTACGAATACCTAGATTCAACCAATCCACTGTTGGCCGTCGCTCTTTCTCTATTTCTGGTCCATCAATCTGGAATGACCTCCCTCTCTCCCTTCGTGAAAAGCCTACTTACGACAGCTTTAAATCCAGCCTCAAAACATACCTATTTAAAACCTAAGATTTTCCCCTCTTTTTTCATATCATATCTGTCCCTGCCTTTAAAAGCCAAAATTCCATCACCCTGCTGAAGTGTACAACCTGTGTGTGTGTGTGTGTGTGTGTGTGTGTGTGTGTGTGTGTGTGTGTGCGTGTGTGTGTACATTTGAATTTGTTAGAATATTGTTGGTCGTTGTTGGTTGCTTGTGTGGGAGCGGATTGAATGGAAGCGCTCTGATTTGTAATTGCAAGATATAGCGCTCGATAAATTCCATATATTATTATTGTTATTATTATTATTATTATTTTGGGTCGTATTTTTCATCCGTGTTGATAAACAAATAGCGATGAATGAGATCAGAAGTTTTAATTTTTTTGGTTGTAATTTCCAGTTTTTGTTGGATCGGGTTTATACAGTTGAACTCTCTCTGTCTTGAGCCATTTAGCGACAAGAAGACCACCTAAGGACACTACACACACACGCGCGCGCGCCCACACACACACACACGTGATGCAAAAATCTCTCCCGGTCTGATACAAGATGAGTGTTCGGCGAAGCATCTCAGCACCAATCACGTCACGTCATGACGTCTCCAGCCCAGCCAAGCAGCGATAGACAATGTGGAACTTTTCATCAAGGTGTCCGTGTTGTCCTTCACACCTGATTTCTTCCCTTTCTTTCTCTCTGTCTCTCACTCTCTCTGTGTCTCTCTCACTCTCTCTGTGTCTCTGTATCTCTCTCACTCTCTCTGTGTCTCTGTATCTCTCTCACTCTCTCTGTCTCTGTCTGTCTTTCTCTCTGTCGCTCCTGATTCTTCCTTTCTCTGTCTCTGTATATTTCTCTCACTCTCTCTGTGTCTCTGTCTGTCTGTCTGTCTTTCTCTCGCTCTCTCTGTGCCAGTCGTGTCTGTCTGTCTTTCTCTCTGTCGCTCCCTGATTTCTTCCCTTTCTCTGTCTCTGTATCTCTCTCACTCTCTCTGTGTCTCTGTCTGTCTGTCTGTCTCTCTTTCTCTCGCTTTTCTCTGTGTGTCAGTAGTTGTCTGTCTTTCTCTCTTTTTCTTGCTATCTCTGTGCCTCTGTCTGTAATTCTCTATCTGTGTCCTGTCTCTCTTTTCATGTCTCTGTCTCTTTGTGTCTCTGTCTGTATTCTCTCTCTCTGCTCTCTCTGTCTCGGTCTGTCTGTCTGTCTCTGTCTGTCTGCCTATTCTCTCTCTCTGTGTCTTTGTCTGTCTGTCCTCTCTCTGTGTGTCTTTGTCTGTCTGTCTGTCTCTTCTCTGTTGTCTGTCTCTGTCTGTCTGTCTGTCTCCTATCGTAAGTTAAAATACTACGGGTACGCGATGATAAATATCTTCCCTCTGTTTC
>CM054152.1:44000388-44002888 GCA_028751875.1 Rapana venosa
AAAGTGAAATGTCTCAGAGAAAGAGAGAAAGAGAGAGAGGACAGAGAGAGAGAGAGAGAGAGAGAGAGGGACAGAGAGAGAGAGAGAGAGCGAGAGAGAGCGAGAGAGAGAGAGAGAGAGAGAGAGAGAGAGAGAGAGAGAGAGAGACAGAGAGAGAGATGGAACTCAAACTCGAATATTTTAATGAGGATAAGCTATAGGCTTCTTTACACCAGGCCCTCATGGGGAAAAGAGAGTGAGAGAGACAGATGGAGAGAGACAGAGACAGAGAGACACAAAGACATAGAAACAGAGAGACAGAGAGAGAACTCGAAATGGTTTATTCAGTATAGGCCATGGCCCCTTACTGAAGGGGGTACAACACACCAGTTTCGAAGCCAAACTAGTGGCCAGGGGTTCGAAATCTTAATCTGTAAACATGTTGTTTTCTGTATGTAGATCAACATCAAGCACAAGACATTTTTGACAGTATATGGTTTAAGCAACTTGAAAAAAAAAGGAAAGCTTAGCTGTTGTGAGAGAGAGAGAGAGAGAGAGAGAGAGATGGAGAGGAGAGAGAGAGAGGAGAGAGAGAGAGAGAGAAAGAGAGAGACAGACAGAGACAGAGAGAGAAAGAGAGAGAGACAGACAGAGACATAGACAGAGAGAGAGAGAAAGAGAGAGACAGACATAGACAGAGAGAGAGAGGGGGAGAGGGAGAGAGGAGAGGAGAGAGAGAGAGAGGAGGAGAGAGGAGAGAGGAGAGGAGAGAGAGAGGAGAGAGAGAGAGGAGAGAGAGAGAGAGAGAGAGAGAGAGAGAGAGAGACTTAACCGACTCTCAAATACAGCTGCAATCTTCGTGAAATAAAACAAACTTTTCTTCACCGCTCAAATCGCATTATTTGGTACTGACTGATGAAGCCATATGCACACACCGCCCTCCCCTGAAATGTTTTCATATTTTTATTTATTTATACCACTTTAAGTAACGTCAGATTTATCTGCGTGAAATTTGGGCTGCTCTCCCCAGGGGGAGCAGAACATCCCGAGTTTCACGCAGAAAAATCTGCCGTGACTGAAAGTGGTATACAATATACAGGAAAGAGAATCAGGGCACTGGCGGGTCTGCGCTTGAATGAAGCTAACCCAAGAGACGATACCAATACATATCCACCCTTAATTCATAAGAAGCCAGTGCTGAGATTCAAACCAAAGCCTTCATTAATCCAATTCGAGGGACACTAGATCAAGCACCCTCAACTTCTCAGTTCTCAGACTAACAATAGCGTAAAGGTAAAGGTGTCCAATAACCTATGTGGTCGTAGAGGAGCGAGGCATCATAGACTTCAACTTCTCAAGGGGCCAGCATATTGAGGGCGGTGCCCATCCCCTCTCCCTCGCTGCTTTACCTTCCCTGACCTTAAAGAAGGCAGGTACCCATTTACAGCTGGCTGAACTAGGACCCATTTACAGCTGTACTGAAGCCAAGGCGCACGGAAACGGTCACCCATCCAAGCGGTAACCACGCTGGATGCTGCTTAACCTCAGCTGCGGGAAAGCGAGTACTCTTGACCACTGAGCTATCCCGTCCTTGTCTAACAACAATAATAATACTACAGAGTAAATACTCTTAGACACGTTAGTCCAAGCGCCGAGGACGCTCTCTTGTGTACGCAAAGAGCGTTTACGTGTACTCTGGACTCGACACAGAATTGTTATTTCCCGCTTGATGTCTGTTAACTGGACCTCGACGTATTGGACTCCGCCCCCTCTACCCCCACCCCGCTCTTTTCTCTTGTCTCCCATCACCAGGTCTAATGGCTCTTTGATGTCAGGATTTTCTTGCCGTCGATCTCCGCGGAGCTCTGAGACACTGGCCCCGCAATACAAGAGGGAAGAGGTTCTGAGATTTTGTGTGATTCTTTCAGCTGAGCATCTCACGTTCTCCTGCTACTACTGCTGCTATTGCTGCTGCTGCTGCTACTACTACTATTGCTGCTGCTGCTGTTGCTGCTGCTGCTGCTGCTGCTGCTACTACTACTACTACTACTGCTGCTACTGCTGCTGCTACTACTGCTGCTGCTTCTACAACAACAACAAGAACAATACTACTACTACACTACACTACTCACCTACCTACACACACTACACTACTACTCTATACTACTACTTGCGTGCGGTACATTGGCACTAATGCACGAAACGTGGGTTCTTTTACCGTGGGGGTGGGTGGGTAGGGTGGGGTTGGGTGGGTGTGGGTGGGTTTGAGAGTGTGGGGGTGTGTGTTGTGTGTGTGTGGGTGGTGGGTGGGTGGAGGGGGGAGGGGTGGGTGGTGGGTGTGTGTGTATGTGAGGATGAGTATGTGTGTGTGTGTGTGTGTGTGTGTGTGTGGTGTGTGGAATGTGTTGTGTGTGTAATGTGTTGTGTGTGTTGTGTTACGTGTGTGTGTTGTGTGTTTATTTTATTTTATTTTATTCTTTTATATCGAGGATAATGGAATAAGCACTTATGTGCTTTTTTT
>CM054152.1:44007888-44017888 GCA_028751875.1 Rapana venosa
CGTGTGTATGCGGTTTTAGTACGTTTTGTCATCTGTTCCCACCGGTACACAATGGCCTACCTACTCTTTCGAAAACCGGAACAGGATTTAACGTGTGCGCAAGATGCTCTGCGTGCGTTCGCACACGGGGACTCGGTTTATAGTCTCATCCGAAGAATTTTCGGGGAGAGTGGTGTCTGCACTGATGTTAACTCCAGGGGAAAATTTTCCCTTTGAACGGGAATCGAACCCGGGTTGCCAGATTGCGAGCGCATTGTTCTAACCACTAGGCTATCCCGTCCCCTCCCTCCCTCCCCATGCATAGAGGGAGGGAGGGAGGGAGGTAGGTAGGCATGGAAAGAAATGAGAGATGATAGGTATGGAGACATACATACTGAAACACTCGACTCACTGCCTCGCGTGTGCGCGTGCACGCGCAAACACACACATGCGCTCGCGCGCGTGCGCACACGCACGCACGTATGCACACAGGCACGTACAGACGCTCACTCGCGCACACACACATGTCCGACAAGCAATCACATATACATGAGTTTCTACTGCTGGTAAGATGTCTAAATTCTGTGACTGGTACTCATACGTATAAAACAAAAACAGCAACTACTACTACTACAACTACTACAGCTACAACTACTACTACTACTGCTACTACTAGTCTACTACTTCTACTACTAGTCTACTGCTACTACTACTACTGCTACTACTTCTACTACTAGTCTACTACTACTACTACTACTACTACTACTACTACTACTACTATTCTACTGCTACTACTAACATTACGACTGCTATTTGTCTTGCCTCTGCATGCTGGTTATACTTCTACTATTAATCTCTCCTCCATCCATCCATCCCTCCATCCATCCCATCCATCATATCTATGTATATTATCTATTAATGTATCTATCTTCATATCTATCTATCTATCTATCTATCTATCTATCTACTCTATCATCTAACTACTAGGGTGTGGGATAGCCTAGTGGTTAGACCATGCGCTCGTGATCTGACGACCCGGGTTCGAATCCCGTTCAGGGGATATTTTCCCATGAAGTTAACATCAGTGCAGACTCCACTCTCCCAAAAGTCTTTCGGATGAGACTATAAACGAGGCCTCGTGTGCGAACGCACGCAGAACATCTTGCGCACACTTTAAATCTGTTCCGTTTTCATAAAGTAGGCCATTGTGTGCTGGTGGAAACGGATGACCAAATTTACAAAACCGCATACACTCTTTCAATCTATCTATCTATCTATCTATCTATCTATCTATCTATCTATCTATCTATCTATCTATCTATCTATCTATCTATCTATCTACCTACTACCTACCTATCTCTCTATATATCTGTCTGTCTCTCTATCTCTCGGAAATACATTTATGTCTCTCTAGTCAATGGTTCTTACTACTTTGAATAACTACTGCGTTGTGTGTGTGTATGTTGTGTGTTGTGTGGTGTTGTGTGTGTGGTGTGTTGTGTGAGCGCGCGTGCAGGTATGTTTGCGTGCGTGGTATGGTATGCGTGTGTGCGTGCGTTCGTGCGAGTATGTGTGTATACACATTTTTAAAAAATTGAAGTTATCTTGGTTAAACAAATATGAAACGTAGCTTTCTCGTGTCTTTTTGAGATGATGATTCCTATCAATACTGTGCCTGTCGTTGTTGTAATTGCCCTGCCAAGGATAATTAAGGTATTTTTGACTTGACTTGCTGCTGCTGCTGCTGCTCCTCCACCTCCTACAAATACTACTACTACTACTACTACTACTACTACTACTACTACTACTACTACTACTACTACTACTACTACTACTATTACTAGTGCTGCTGCTGCTGCTGCTACTGCTGCTGCTGCTGCTGCTACTACTACTACTACTACTACTACTTCTACTACTACTACTACTACTACTACTACTACTACTACTATACTACTACTACTACTAGTGCTGCTGCTGCTTCTACTGCTGCTGCTGCTGCTGCTACCGTTATTACTTCTACTATGACTATGAGGACGACTATAATATTTACGACAGCAATTATTCCTTATCCAACTGCTAGCCTCTTCTAGTCCTGCTGTCACTGCTGCATTGAAAGCAGTTGTTACTGTAACAATAATTATAAGTATCCCCGTGACTACACTACCGTTGTACGTCTACAAATGTCACTTTAAACATAACTCAAATGTCCTACGTGATGGCGACAACAGGATTTTCTTTTCTGTCTTGACTTATGTAAGATATACATTCCTTGTTACTATTTGTATCAAAAGTGTAGTTATTTGCATCGTAAATCATTCGTTCTGCGATCTCTTCCAGGATTACAATTGCAACGCCATGATTAAACGAAACAAGAAAGACTGACTGCTGTAAACAGAAACTCCAGTTTCTTTCTTTCTTTCCTTCTTCTTCTTCTTCTTCGTCTTCTTCTTCTGTTGTTGATTTGTTGTTGTTGTTGTTCTTCTTCTTCTTCTTCTGTTGTTGTTGTTGTTGTCCTTCTGTTGTTGTTCTCCTTCTTCTCCTTCTTCTGCTGCTCTCTCTTCTTTTGCTTTCTTCTTCTCTGCTCCTCCTCCTCATTCTTCTTCTTCTGCTCCTCCTCCTTCTTACCATCCTCCCTCTTCTTCTTCTTCTGCTGCTGCTGCTGCTGCTCCTCCTCCTCCTCTTCTTCTTCTTGTTCTTCTTGTTCTTCTTCTCCTCCTCCTCCTCGTCTTCTTCCTCTTCTTCTTCTTCTCCTCCTCATCCTCTTCATCTTCTTCTTCTTCTTCTTCTCCTCCTCCTCCTCCTCTTCCTCTTCCTCCTCCTCTTTCATCGTCGAACGCTCAGAACAGCAACTACTGCTGTTCGTCATATGAGCGAAAATGCGTTGCACTGCCGTTAAGCGCCTAGCCATTCAGGCCTAGCCCATCCAACTTCAGCATGGGAGATAAAATTGTTATTTTTTAAGCCATTGTCAAAAAACCACACAACAACAACAACCAAAAGCAGGAGAATGGACCACGGTAGTGTGGTGATGATGGAGATGCGGTGGAGGGGAGTAGGGATGAGGATGGGAGTGGGGGTGGGGTAGAATGGACGGAGTGGTAGAGGGAGGGGGACGAAGAGAAGAATACCAGGATCTGGGAAGGAAAAGGAGTAGGAGAAGACGGAGAGGAGGAGAAAAAAACGGGGGAGAGAACGAGAGGGAAGAAAGGGAAGATGAGGAAGAGACGAAGAGAGGAGGAGGAGGAGGAGGGAGAGAGAGAGAGAGAGAGAGGAGAGAGAGAGAGAGAGAGAGAGAGAGAGAGGAGAGAGAGAGAGAGAGAGAGAGAGAGAAGACAGAGAGAGAATGAGGCGGAGAAAGAGGATGAGAAGCAAAAAAAAAGAAAAAAAAGGAAGAGCGAGAGAGAAAAAGAAGAAGATTTGCAAAGAAAGAAGAGAAACTGCGAAGAAGAAAAATTGCGAAGAAGAAGAATTGCGAAGAAGAATTACGAAAAAGAAGAATTGCGTAGAATTGCGAAGAAGAATTACGAAGAAGAAAGAAGAAGAAGAAAGAAGAGAAGAAGTAAGAAGAAGAAGAGAAGAAGAAGAAGAAGAAGAAGAAGAAGAAGAAGAAAGAAGAAAAGAAAGACGAAAAGCAAAAGAAGAAGAACGAAGAAGAAGAAGAAGAACTGCGCGTGCGAAGAAGAAGAAACGAAAAAGAAAAGAAAAAGAAAGAAGAAACAGAAAAAGAAAAAAGAAAGAAAACAGAAGAAAGAACAACAACAAAACAACACACAACCAACAAACAAACAAAACAACCAACCAACCAAACCAACCAAACAACCAAACCAAACCAACAACAAACCACCAACCACACCCCAACACAAACAAAGCAAAAAACAAAGAAAGACAAGAATACAACAACGCAGCAAAAGGACTACAGAAGAAGAAGAAGAAGAAGAAGAAGGAGCAAAAAAAGGGTTAGTGACAGAAGCAGCGAGGCCGGGTACCCACCCGTCTTGTTGTCACTGGGCCACCAGCCCAGGTCGCAGGGCGAGCAGTGGGCCTCGTCCACCACGATCTCCGTGTCCTGACACGGGGTACACACCCAGCAGCACGTCAGGCCGTCCGAGCCCACCCCTTGCTGCAACACCCCCCGTGCGTTACTGGGAATTAGCAGCGTTAGTGGATTACATGCGTGCATGCAGCAAGGCTTTTTTTGTTTTTTGTTTTTTTGTTTGTGTGTTTTTGTTGGGAGCTGTAACTAACGGGGTACACGTCAGGCCGTCCGAGCCCACCCCTTGCTGCAACACCCCCCGTACGTTACTGGGAATCAGCAGCGTTAGTGGCATGCATGCATGCATGCAGCAAGGTCTTTTTTTCTTGTTTTTTGTGTTTTTTTGTTGTTTTTTGTTGGGAACTGTAACTAGCGGGGTACAGACCCCAGCAGCACGTCAGGCCGTCCGAGCCCACCCCTTGCTGCAACAACCCCCCGTACGTCACCGGGAATTAGCAGCGTTAGTGGCATGCGTGCATGCATGCATGCATGCATGCAGCAAGGTCTTTTTTTCTTGGGTTTTTTGGGTTTTTTTTTGGGGTTGGGAACTGTAACTAACGGGGTACACGTCAGGCCGTCCGAGCCCACCCCTTGCTGTAACACCCCCGTACGTTACTGGGAATTAGCATTGTTAGTGGCATGCATGCATGCATGCAGCAAGGTCTTTTTTTCTTGTTTTTTGTTTTTGTTTTTGTTTTTGTTTGTTTGTTGGGAACTGTAACTAACGGGGTACACACCCCAGCAGCACGTCAGGCCGTCCGAGCCCACCCCTTGCTGCAACACCCCCGTACGTTACTGGGAGTTAGCAGCGTTAGTGGCATGCATGCATGCATGCAGCAAGGTCTTTTTTTCTTGGTTTTTTTTTTTTTTTTGGGTTGGGAACTGTAACTAACGGGGTACACACCCAGCCGAGCCCACCCCGTGCTGCAACACCCCGTACGTTACTGGGAATTAGCAGCGTTAGTAGCAGGCATACATGCATGCAGCATGGCTTTTTTTTCTTGTTTTTTTGTTTTTTTGTGTTGGGAACTGTAACTAACGGGGTACACACCCAGCAGCACGTCAGGCCGTTCGAGCCTACCCCTTGTTGCAACACCCCCCGTACGTTACTGGGAATTAGCAGCGTTAGTGGCAGGCGTGCGTGCATGCATGCAGCAAGGCTTTTTTTTGTTTTTTGTTTTTTTGTTTTTTGTTTTGTGTGTGTTGGGAACTGTAACTAACGGGGTACACACACCCCAGCAGCACGTCAGGCCGTCTGAGACCACCCCTTGCTGCAACAACCCCGTACGTTACTGGGAATTAGCAGCGTTAGTGGATTACATGCATGCGTGCAGCAAGGCTCTTTTTCTTGGGTTTTTTTGTTTTGTGTGTGTTAGGAACTGTAACTAACGGGGTACACACCCCAGCAGCACGTCAGGCCGTTCGAGCCCACCCCTTGCTGCAACACCCCCGTACGTCACTGGGAATTAGCAGCGTTAGTAGCAGGCATGCATGCATGCATGCAGCAAGGTCTTTTTTTCTTTTTGTTTTTTTGTTGTTTTTTTTGTGTTGTTGGGAACTGTAACTAACGGGGTACACACCCAGCCGAGCCCACCCCTTGCTGCAACACCCCCGTACGTTACTGGGAATTAGCAGCGTTAGTGGCATGCATGCATGCATGCAGCAAGGCTGTTTTTTCTTGGTTTTTTGGGGTTTTTTTGGGTTTTTTGGGGTTGGGAACTGTAACTAACGGGGTACACACCCAGCCGAGCCCGCCCCTTGTTGCAAAACCCGTACGTTACTGGGAATTAGCAGCGTTAGTGGCATGCATGCATGCATGCAGCAAGGCTGTTTTTCTTGCTTTTTTTGCTTTTTTTGTTTTTTTTTGTTGGGAACTGTAACTAACGGGGTACACACACCCCAGCAGCACGTCAGGCCGTCCGAGCCCACCCCTTGCTGCAACACCCCCGTACGTTACTGGGAATTAGCAGCGTTAGTGGCATGCATGCGTGCAGCAAGGCTTTTTTCTTGGGGTTTTTTGGTTTTGTTTTTGGTTGGGAACTGTAACTAACGCACGTCATGTGTTTGTCGATTGTGGTTGTGTGGGTTTAGAGTCTGCATCGTCAAGATCAGGGTTGTTTTTTTATTTTTTTTAAATTTTTTTTTTTACTGTTTGTCGTCGTCGTCCAAAATACTGTCATCATCTTTGGGTTCATCAGTACCACTACCATCAAGATCATCATCATCATCAAGATCATCATCATCATCATTGCCGCCACCATGGTACCACCACCACCACCACCACCACCACCACCACCATTGTCACTGTCATCATCTTTGGGTTCATCAGTACCACTACCATCAAGATCATCATCATCAAGATCATCATCAGCATCATCGCCGCTGCCACCACCACCACCACCACCACCACCACCACCACCACCATTGTCACTTTTTTCATATTTGGGTTCATCAGTACCACTACCATAAAAATCATCAAGATCATCATCATCATCATCATCATCATCATCGCCGCCACACCAACCCACCAATCAATTAGTTAATCAATCGACCAATCAATCAATCAATAATCAATCATCAATCAATCAATCTATCAATCAATCAATCGATCGATCCAGACATTTTCCCCCGTAATGTTTGTATGGTCAATCAGGTAGCTGCCCACCCGATTAGTAATTCTGTTATTTTATATATTTTTCATTTGGATTGATCACTTTCTTACTCTAATACTGTTTTTTTTAATCTGGCTTGACTCTCTCTCTATTCATTTCTCTAGCCAGTGCAACAATAAAAAAAAACAACAACAAAAAAACAAACAAAAGGAGACTTGGCTGGTCATGTACAAACCTTCACAAACCCAGGTCCACAAGGCTGACTGCACACGGAATTAAAAGGCTTGTCCGGGTTGCGCCCCTTCCCGGGCCAATAGATGGCGTTCTCGTTCAGCTCCAGATTTCCCGTCATCCACTTGCCGATGGTGACGTATTCATACGTCACGTTACCGTCCGCGTGGGTGACTGGCTGGTAGTTGAGTATCTCGTATCTAGACACAGAGACACAAGACGAAAGGGAGAGTCACAGGAAAGTTGCTGTCGGTGGTCTAGAGGTAACGCGCCTGCTGTCTAAAAAGCGAAAAGTCCCGGGTCAGAAGTGTACGGTGGTTTGATCTCCGTTTGGGCCCAAAACTCCCCTCCACCCCCCCCCCCCCTCAACCCCCACCTCCACCCCTTGTCCATTAGTGGTGGTCTGGGTGCTAGTCTTTCGGAGGAGACGATAAACCGAGGTCCCGTGTGTTACACATATTTAGCGCATGTATCAAATTTCTGCCCAATTTCCGAAACAGCAGCTGCCTCCTCTGCTGTTTTGGAGGTCATCGTCGAAAACGACGGACTAACATACATACATAGCGCATGTAAAAGAAAACCTTTAGCAACGAGAGAGTTGTCTTGTCCCTGGCCAAAGTCTGTAGAAAAAAGCCGCTCTCATAGGGAAACGATTACAGTTTGAAGACAGGAAAAGAACAAAAAAAAAGTAATGGGTGGCGCTGCTCATGTGGCGACGCGCTCTCCCCAGACAGAGGAGCCCGAATTTCACACAGAGAAATCTTCCGTGACTTTAATGTGGTATGAAAATGGAAAAATAAATTATTGGTAGCAGTTACATTCTTAAAGGGACAACAGGGGTATTATTATTATTAGTATTAGTATTATTATTATTATTATTATTATTATTATTATTATTATACAGGTAGAAAAGTGCTCTTGAAATTCGAACTGCAACGGCCGGTCGAGAAAGTAACGAGTGTGAAAAAACAATCACAGACTTCTCACACTGACCGAAAAGTACAAGGGTCATATTTCTCACACAGAATAAAAAATCACTGGACCGGTGGTCTAGAGGTAACGCGCCTGTCTAGAAAGCGAAAAGTCCGGGTCTGAAGTGTGCGGCGGTTCGTACCCCGTTTGGACCGGAAACTTTTCCCCCATCCATTAGACCATGAGTGGTGGTCTGGGCGCTAGTCTTTCGGATGAGACGATAAACCGAGGTCCCGTGTGTTACACGTAATTATTTAGCGCACGTAAAAAAACCCACGGCAACAAGAGAGTTGTCCCTGGCAAAATTCTTAGAAAAAAGCCACTCTGATAGGGAAACAAATACAGTTGCAGACATGAAAAAAAAAAAAGGGTGGCGCAGCGCTTGTGGCGACGCGCTCTCCCGCTCTCCCCGGGGAGAGCAGCCCGAATTTCACGGAGAAATCTGCCGTGACTTAAAGTGGTATGAAATGAAATCTGAGCGCTTTGATTTGTTGCTTTACAAGATTCAGCGCTATATAAATTCCATACATTATTATTTATTATTATTATTCTCACACTGACCGAAAAGTACAAGGGTCATATTTCTCACACAGAGTCAAAAATCACTAGATCGGTGGTCTAGAGGTAACGCGCCTGTCTAGAAAGCGAAAAGTCCGGGTCGGAAATGTGCGGTGGTTCGAATCCCGTTTGAGCCCAAAACTCCCCCCCCCCCCCCCCCCCCCCCCATCCATTAGACCATGAATGGTGGTCTGGGCACTAGTCTTTCGGATGAGACGATAAGCCGAGGTCCCGTGTGTTACACAAAACTATTCAGCGCACGTAAAAGAACTCACGGCAACAAGAGAGTCGTCCCTGGCAAAAATCTGTAGGAAAAAGCCACTGATAGGAAAACAAATACAGTTGCAGACCAAAAAAGAAAAAGAAAAAAAGGGCGGCGCTGCTTTTGTGGCGACGCGCTCGCGTTCTCTCCGGGGAGAGCAGCCCGAATTTCACGCAGAGAAATCTCGTGACTTACAGTGGTATAAATAAATAAAATAAATAAATAAATAAATAAATAAATCACAAACGATATTTTCCCTCTATTATAATCTTTTTTACATTAAAAAAATGTAGATGTTGGTGTTCATTAAGAAAAATGAAATTTCAACTGAAAGAGCAGAGGCGCAGCTAACGTTACGTAACTGACAAGCAGCACTTGGGGCAACCTCCAATGCAATCCCAATCCATTCCAATCCAATCCATTCCAATCCAATCCAATCCTGTTGTTTACAGCCCCGTCACTCTTTCCTTCACTGAGATAAGCCACGCCTACTCTTGCCTCCCGGGACCTAAATCGGAAATCTCCGCTGGGACATCAACTAACATTTTTATTTATTTATTCTTTTATTTATTCTTTTAGATCGAGGATAATGGAATAAGCAATCATGTGCTTTTTTTTTACATCCAGTCCCCGTGTGTATGCGGTTTTGTTAATTTTGTCATCTGTTTCCCCCGGCACAAAATGGCCTACTCTTCCGAAAAGCGGAACAGGATTCAACGTGTGCGCAAGATGTTCTGCATGCGTTCGAACACGGGGCATCAGTTTATAGTCATTATTGCTTCAAGAATTGTTTTATTTTTTAGGGGTGGCCCGCAGCGCGCAAAGTGGGGACGCCTTGCGGTTTACCTCAGACTCCCTAAATCGGGTATCTCCGCTGGGACGATAATATAACCGAAGCAAAAAAAAAAGGGGGACGTAAACTCAATCAAAATCAATCAGAAACATGCCTTTCGGAGTCGATCTTTGGGATCGGATGCTAAGGCTTTAAAAACAGAGAATTCCGCGAGTAAGACCCTTGTAGATAGGTGCGACCCTTTCTGCCCACAAATTCGATATGCAGACACTGAGCAAGTGCACACTGCAACTGATGACTAGCTTCGGATGTCATGGAAGCAATATCAGCATTTATCTCCGTCTAACTAAACAACAAGGATCTTTAATGCTCGTAGTAACTCTCATCTCATCTCATCTGCTCCCATAACCCCCTCCAGGGTAGTAGGGGCACTGCATTGACGAGCGTTGCACCAGCTGGCTCCATTTGCGGCGGTTGTGTGCAAGTGTCTCGGTTGTGGAGAAGCTCTTCCTGGTCCATTCAGTGATGATGTCTGCCCATTTCTTCCTCTGTCTGTGCAC
>CM054152.1:44022888-44045388 GCA_028751875.1 Rapana venosa
ATGGCCTACCCTTTTCAAAAGCGGAACAGGTTTTAATATGTGCACAAGATGTTCGGCGTGCATTCGCACACGGGACCTCGGCTTATAGTCTCATCGAGATAGATAGATAGATAGATCGAGAGAGAGAGAGAGAGATAGAGAGAGAGAGAGAGATAGATAGAGAGAGAGAGAGAGAGAGAGAGAGAAAGAGAGAGAGAGAAAGAGAAAAAGAGAGAGACAGAGACAGAGAGATAGAGAAACAAACAAAACAGCGACAGAGAGATAGAGAGAGAGAAACAGACAAACAGATAGAGAGACAGGCAAGGAAACGGAAGACCATTGACATTCGTATTCACAGATTCTAACACAAGAAAGAAACTAAAAACATAAAACAAAAAACCCACACATCCCATTTTCACCTCGTAAATACCCCCCCCCCCCTTCCCCCAAACCCCGCCCTACCCCCTCCCCCAACAAAAAGAGAGAACATTCCCGAAACTTCCCCAAGGCAAAAATCTGTGGTGACCACAAGCGTGGAGACGAAGCCCATGACCATCCCATAATGCTAACAGCCCCTGACTGACGTTCACAACCGTTCAGGACTAGCTCAGTAATACGGTTAGCACCAGACCAATGAGTGCAGGCCGCCACCAGGCCACTCCACAGGAGTGGCCCTTCTCTATGTCGCCACTGAGTAGACAGAGACACTGCAGATGTGACCATACCTGGCAAAGAGAGACGCAGGTGCATTGTAGAATTATTTTGGTTTTGTTTTTTGTTTATTCGTTCCTTGTGTCACTGCTTCAAAACCTCTCCTTTTATACATGTCAAGAAGAATTGGGCAATCAAACAACAAATGGTGGACTGAAAGTGGAATAGAACAACAACATGTGACATTTTTTGGATATTTAGTATTCCATGCATTTAATCTCAGTTTATGTATTAGAATTTCTAATTTCCGTGGGCAAGGAAACTGCTGATAATGTTTTTCTATAATCTTTGAATGTATGCATTTCATTAACTTAGAATGAATTTCATAAGACGACAATACAAGATTAGAATTAAAAACTTCAGTACTGTATTCAGAGGCACCTTGTTTTGCCAAAGAATTAACCAGCTCATTCGAATAAATTCCACAATGAGAGGGGATCCAGCAAAAAGTTATGCTGATGCCTCTGCTTGCAATAGAATGTATCAGGAATTTTTTCTCAAAAACAATATCATTCCTTATTTTACCATGCCATGACTTTAATGCCATTAACACTGCCTTTGAGTCAACGCAAAACAGAATTTGGCAAACATCAACAGCAGTATCAGACAAAAAATTCAAAGCCATAAGAATTGCAAATAATTCAGAAGTAAAAATAGAAAAATGTTGTCCTAAATGAAAAGATTTTTGAACTTTTAAAGTCGAATCACATATGCAGCACCACTTTTGCCTGTTTCTAATACAGATCCGTCAGTATACACTTTTAAGTGATTAGAATAATTACTTTCTAAGTGACTTTTTACATCAACGGTTAGATCACGGTTACATCAACGGTTAGAGGTTTAGATATTCATAAGAAATATGCCACTAGTCAAGAAGTTTTATATGACTCAGCAATTCATAGTGTCAGTTGCTGAAGTCATATATTCTTCACCTGTAAAACCTTTATTGTAATTATATATATATATAGAGAGAGAGAGAGATGCGGTGTGTAATAATAGGTACTTTGGTATGAATGCGGATGTGTCTAAATCACCATGTAGTGAATAGACATTAAACAAACAAACAAAAAAAATCACTGCTTCAATGTTCACTAATGGTGCGATTCTGCGTATGCGACTGGCTTTGGGGTTTTGTCTTTTTTGGTCCACCATTGAGGTGACCGCATTCCGACTTCAGGGAAAGTGTCTAAAGATGCCATGCAGGTTTTTTTTCTTTTTAAATGATGTCCTACCAGCAGGGAATGCCCTATTTTTTTCTCTCCAAAAGGCCGAATTCGTCTTTTACGTGTAAGCAAGACATTCTTTAGTTCTTTGCATGCAAGTCCGGGGTTTTATAGTTTTATCCGAAGGACTTTCGGGAAAGTGGAACTGGCACTGGCACTAATGTTACCTTCAGGGGGGAAAATATCCCCATCGAACGGGCATCTCGGTAGTGACTCTGCCCCCGGCGGTCAGATCAAGAGTTCAACGATCAAAGGCAGGAGAATGGGGTTGGGTGGTAGAAAATAAGCATGCCTTGTCTTGCCTTTGAAATAAACGTTGCCTTTCTTTCGAAATAAGTGTTGTCTTGCCATGCGTTGCCTTCCTTTTGAAAAAAACCCTTAAAATTGCTTTGCCTTTGAAATAAACTTTGCCTTGCCTTCCCTTTGAAATAAACGTTGTCTTTCATTTGAAGTACTTTGCCTTGCATTCGAAGTAAATGCTGCCTTGCCTTTGAAATAAATAATGCCTTGTCTTGCCTTTGCTTTGCAATAAAATTTGCCTTGCCTTTGAAATAAAATTTGCCTTGACTTTCAAATAAATTTTGCCTTTCCCTTTGAAATAAACTTTGCCTTGCTTTTTGAAATAAACTTTGCTCTCCTTTGAAATAAACCTTGCCTTTCCCTTTGAAATAAACTTTGCCTTGCTTTTGAAATAAACTTTGCATTGCCTTTGAAATAAATACTGCCTTGCCCTTAAAATAAACGTTGCCTTGTCTTGCCTTTGAACTAAACGTTGCCTCGTCTTACCGTCACTTTGAAATGAATGTTGCCTACCCTTTGAAATAAACTTTGATTTCCCTTAGAGTAAACGTTAACTTGCTTTGCCTGTCCCTTTGAAATCAACTCTGTGATATCCCTGAGAGTAAACGTTAACTTGCTTTGGCTTTCCTTTTGAAATAAACACTGCCTTGCCTTGCCTGGCCTGTACTAACTGAAGCCGCAGAGTGGAGACACATTCCATTATCTGTGGTGACAGACGACACCGACATCCAGCAAGTGCCTCCTGTCCATAGCAGTAGTAGCAGCAGCAGCAGCAGCAGCAGCAGCAGCAGCAGCAGCAGCAGCAGACCCAGTAACACAGTCAGCGGTTCCATCAGTCAGGAGCACAGTCAGCGGCTGGGATGTACAGCGGGCTAAATTGGCCACTCTGGCATAATGCTGAGATAAGCTGTAAAACTGTGACTGACTGACCACGCTCCCGGAAATGAGTCGCGTGTTGCTTCGATTATCGTTGCTTTAGTAAATGGTTGTAATTACGGACATGATTAAGATTGATTGTGGTTTTGTTTTTTTGGTGGTGGTAATTCTGTATTGAAATGTTTGTTATTCGGTGTCTGTTTGTTGGGCTGCCTGTCTGTCTATCCGTTTGCCTATATGTATTTCTGTCTCTTTGTCGCGGTCTGTCTCTGTGTTTGACAAAGTGACAACAGCAGCCTTTTTGCAACACATAAGCTGTGTGTGTGTGTGTGTGTGTGTGTGTGTGTGTGTGTGTGTGTGTGTGTGTGTGTGTAGAGAGAGAGAGAGAGAGAGTGAGAGAGAGAGAGGGGAGAGAGAGGAGAGAGAGAGGAGAGAAGAGGAGAAGAGAGAGAGAGAGAGAGAGAGAGAGAGAGATGAGAGAGAGATGAGAGAGAGAGAGAGGAGAAAGATAGAGAGGGGGGGGGGGAGAGAATGCTGACATATTTGACTTATCTCAAATAGAATCTGTTATTTGTGCTTTGGTTTCTTACTGACTTTGAAGAAGAAAGCAATCTATTTCTTTTCTTGGTCTTTAATTCTTTAACACAAATATTTCTTTAACAATACTTTGTTTCTGCTTTTAGTTTCTCTGTATAACAATTTTTACTGGCTCCTCAGCTCGAGGTCGGAGGTTCACCAATGGCAAGATTTTGCGTATGCGACAGTTTTCGCCCACCACCAAGGTAGCTGCATTCCGACTTCGGGGACTGTCTAAACCACGACACCTACGTGCATACGGTTTTTAAAATGTTGTCATCCTACCATCACACAATGGCCTACTCTTCCGAAAGTCAGAACGGGTTTTAACGTGTGTGCGAGATGTCCCTACGTGTGTTTGCACACGGGACCTCGGTTTAGTCTTGTCTGACGGACTTTTCTTTTGGGATGAGGATTGGGGTGTGTGTGTGGGGTGGGGGTGGGGTGGAGTGTTAGGGAGGGGGTGGATTCCAGAGGAAATATCCCCTCGAATGGGAGTCTCAATGGTAGTTCGAACCTGGGCCGTCAGATTGCGATCTTCCTTCGTGTGAATGCCGAGGGCCTGTCAGTATATAAAAAATAAGCACCCCCACCTTCTGGAAATGCTGTGCTAGAAGTTTCTTCTTCTGTATCACTTTCTTTGTTTCTGCCTAGTTCCTCTTCTTCCTGTCACCTCCTTCTTGTCTATCTTTCTGCCTTCTTGGTCTATTCTCTTGCCTTATTTTTCCATAGAAAGACTTAAAAGATAACAATTCTCTCTTATACCGAGGTCGGATGCGCTTGGGACTCCTGACTTGTCAGGCGCTTAAACAGCAGCGAGACGCATTTTCGCTCATATGACAGACAATGGCTGCTTTCTGAACGTTCGACGAAGATGAAGATTGCGGGCTCAACACTCTAACCACTAGGCTCTCCCTCCTCCCTGTCTGTATCTTATTTTTCCCCCTTCCATTTTAGCTGTCCTGTGTCTGTGTTTATTTATTTTTCCCTTCATTCCCAACCTCATTATTTCCTCAGAGTTTGTCTTCTACACGGAAAAATGACCAAAAAACTACAGACAGTTTTACGAGCATAAAGCGTGTAAATCCGTCAGTTCTGTCTCGCTCTCTTTCACTTCCTCCTTTCTTTTCACACGCACGTACGCATGCACGCGTACATACACACACGCACGCACGCACACACACGCGCGCACACGCATGCATGCACGCACGCATAACCACAAAATACACACGCACACACACAAACATTCATGCACGCACGCATAACACAACACAACTCACACACGCACAAAAGCACACACACACACACACACGCACAAACACACACACACACGCACGCAAAACACAGGCACGCACACATACACACACACACACACACTCGCTTTGCCGCGTTGAAGCAGCAATACATTCATTCACACCACAAACACACGTCTGCAAAAAAAAGGCCAGTAGGAAAGAAGACTGCAGACTGTAGTGTCAGTCAGACAGACAGACATGCATGCATGCATACGTGCATACAGACAGACAGACGAACATATGTACATCTATCTATCTATCTATCTATCTATCTATCTATCTATCTATCTATATATATATATATATAATATATATATATATATATACATATGTATGTATATATATATATATACATATCTACATACATACATATATATACACATACATACATACATACATACAGAGAGACAGAGACAAACAGACAGACTGACAGACAGGCAGACAGACAGATAGACATACAGATATATATAATAATAATAATAATAATAATAATAATAATAATAATAATAATAATAATAATAATGTATGGAATTTATATAGCGCTGAATCTTGTAAAGCAACAAATCAAAGCGCTCAGATTTTATTTCATACCACTTTAAGTCATGGCAGATTTCTCTCCGTGAAATTCGGGCTGCTCTCCCCGGGGAGAGCGGGAGAACGCGTCGCCACTTAGCGCTGCGCCACCCTTTCACCCTTTTTTTTTTTTTTTTTTTTTTTTCTGCAGCTGTATTTATTTCCCTATCAGAGTGGCTTTTTTCTAAGAATTTTGCCAGGGACAACTCTCTTGTTGCCGTGGGTTTTTTTTTACGTGCGCTAAATAATTACGTGTAACACACGGGACCTCGGTTTATCGTCTCATCCGAAAGACTAGCGCCCAGACCACCACTCATGGTCTAATGGATGGGGGAAAAATTTCCGGTCCAAACGGGGTACGAACCGCCGCACACTTCAGACCCGGACTTTTCGCTTTCTAGACAGGCGCGTTACCTCTAGACCACCGATCCACCTGTCTATATCTATATCTATATATATATATATCTCTATATATATAGAGAGAGATATATATAGATAGATACATAGATTCACAGAGACATATAAGATGGATAAAGAGTGTTAAAACAGAGAGAGGGAATGAAAGAAAGAAAGAGAGAGCGAGAGCGAGCGAGAGAGAGAGAGCGAGCGAGAGAGAGAGAAGAGAGAGGAGAGAGAGAGAGAGGAGAGAGAGAGAGAGAGAGAGAGAGAGAGAGAGAGAGAGAGAAGAGAGAGAGAGAGAGAGAGAGAGAGAGCGAGAGCGGGAGAGACAATTTGACAATATTTTATTGTGATAAGCTTTTTAAGCCCATTAACAAGAGAACAGTGGGAAGGGGAATGGGCACAAAACACACGTTGTAACTAAGAAAAATGCATGATTAACTACTACAGCCCAAATGATCTCCATGGCATGGGTTCCACGTCATGGTTGATAGAATTATGTTCAGACTCAGATCAAGTATTGCATAACACTTTCGCCCATTGCAAATAGGGAAAATATAGGAGCCACAATAACATACACCGCAGTTTTTTGTTTTTGTTTTTTTATACAGTGGTAACTGATTGAGTCCGTGACAAGGTTTCCACGTCACTCTATGTTCAGTCACTTTGGCCCACCTGGCAAGCGGGGGGGGGGGGGGGGGGGGGTTGAGGGGGAGGGGGAGAGAGAGAGAGAGAGAGAGTCTGACAGTCTGACTTATCACTAACGAAATATACATTTCCATACGATTTTTTCCAACTACCTTCATTTTGCCACAATAGGTTTTTTTATGACAGATTTTTGAACAGTTTCTTTCAGCAACATATAATAATACATGATACTAGATGATGGATAATACATAGAAAATAATAGACAAATAATAGATGGATAAAAATGAACGTTGTTCAGAAATGGGGCGAAAAGGGGAAAGGGAGAAGGAGGGCCGGGGATTACAACTGACACAATGTTTTTAAAGGATGGGGGGGGGGGGGGATATCCTAGTGGTTAGAACATTGCGCTCGCAATCTGACGACCCGGGTTCAATTCCCGTTCAAGGGGATAATTTCCCCTGGAGTTAACATCAGTGTAGACTCCACTCTCCCCAAAAGTCCTTCGGATGAGACTATAAACCGTGGCCCCGTGTGCAAACGCACGCAGAACATCTTGCGCATACGTTAAATCCTGTTCCGCTTTTCGTAAGAGCAGACCATTGTGTCCTGTTGGGAAAAGATGACAAAAATCTACAAAACTGTATACACACGGGTACAGGATGTAAAAAAAAGCACACAAGTGGTTATTCCATTATCCTCAATATAAAAGAATAAAACAAAAAAGACACAAAAAGCAATGTAACAGGAAGAGATGGTAAGGGGGGTGATTTGGAAATGAGGGAACTACGGGCCAGTGCAGGAGCGGGAAACAGCCCACAACCTTCATCATCAAATCGATGACGCTGGCTTCTGCTTCGCTTCCTCCGCTCCAGTTGCCAATTCAACCATACTGCAACATCCCTGCATTGATCACTTACTGTCGCTTCACACAGGAAACACTGGTTTTTTTGTTGTTCCCCCCTCCAGCGCCCGTGGAGGCAGAAAATGGCGGACATCCGTTGCAAGGCTATGTGTAAGGAATGAACTGAAAGAAGACTTCGGATGAGACTATAAGCCGAGGCCCCGTGTGCGAACGCACGCAGAACATCTTGCGCGCACGTTAAATCCTGTTCCGCTTTTTGAAAGAGTAGGCCATTGTGTGCCGGTGGGAACAGATGACGAAATTTACAAAACCGCATACACACGGGGACTGGATGTAATAAAAGCACCCGAGTGCTTATTTCATTATCATCGATATATAAGAATAAATAGAATAAATAAATTTAAGGAAGAAAACACAGGTGGCTCACCAAAGGAAAAAAGGAATGGCGCTTTTTTTGCTGCAAAATATCCCGAAATACGGTATACTAAAATGTTGAATTTCTTTTGCTTCCTAAAACCAAAGTCCTGAGAATTTCTTTACAAAATGGCAAAGGAGACCGTATCATATCATACACCACGTTTCCCCCTTGTGAATGGCTTTTTTGCTGCAAAATATCCCAAATACTGTATACTAAAATGTTTCAATTTCTTTCGCTTCCTATAAACAAAGTCCTGAGAATTTCTTTACAAAAAAGGCAAAGGAGACCGTAACATATCATACAACACGTTTTTCCCTAGCTATGATTTACTCCTTACAAATAGCAACGAGTACATTTATACCGTGTATATCTATTGTTTTCTGTAGTTGCCAAAGCGAAGCGTGTGTCAGCAATTTTGTTGTTTAGAATGACCTTGCTGTCAAGTTTCATAAAATTCTTTCTCCTTCGTCGTTAAACGCTCGGACAGCAACTGTTGTTGTCTGTCATATCAGCGAAAAATGCGTCACGCTGCCGTTAAGCGCCTGACAAGTCAGGCCCAGCGCATCCGACTTCGGCATAAGAGAGAATTGTTATCGTTTAAGTCTTTTTACGAAAAGAAAAGGCAGGAGAATGGACCAAGAAGGCAGAAAATTGACAAGGAGGAGGTGACATGAAGAAAAAGAAACAAGGCAGAAACAAAGAGAGTGAGAGAAAAAAAAGGAAACATCTAGCACGGAATTTCCTGAATGTGGGGATACTATTTATACTGATAGGCCCCTGGGAATTCCCACGGGAAAAAGGGGGGGGGGACGGAATACTTGGTAGATAGATAGAGCACTGAGCATTTTTAAGAACAGACAAATAAGCAGGTCAGCAAAAGAAGTCACAAGGCACTGGACAGGTTGACATGTACGTGCTGACATCTTGGTTTCATATTACGGAGTTTTGTTAGGTTTCCCACAATTTATTACAAATTTCTGCTCAATCTGCCAAGAAGAGGAATGCTAAGAAGAAGAAGAAGAAAAATGCAAAGAAGAATGCAAAGGAGGAGGAGGATAAGAAGAAAAAGAACTGCAAAGAACGATTGCAAGGAAGAAGAAGAACTGCAAAGAAGAAGAAGAATGCGAAGAAGAAGAATACCAAGAAGAAAGCGAAGAATGTGAAGAATGCAAAGGAGAAGAAGAATGCGAAGAAGAAGAAGAATGCGAAGAAGAAGAAGAATGCGAAGAAGAAGAATGCAAAGAAGAAGACGAATGCAAAGAAGAAGAAGAATGCAAAGAAGAAGAAGACGAAGAAGACTAAGAAGAAGAAGAAAAGAAGAAGAAGAAGAAGAACAAGAAGAAGAACAAGAACAACAACAACAACAAGAAAGAAAGAAGAAGAAGAAGAAGAAAGAAAAGAAGAAGAAGAAGAACAAGAAGAACAAGAACAAGAAGAAGAAGAAGAAGAAGACTGGAACATGACTACACACTTGCAGCAACAGCTATGAAAGCATGACCTTTCCAAATCATATCTCTTTAACCCCCCAAAAGGCTAAAACTTCACAAAACATCCTTACAGCTTAAAAACCCACACAAAAGTCGTATCAATAAAAAACTAACCTACATAACACTTCAAACCTCAATCCGATATCTGGCAAAACTTCGCACCCAACAAATAAAACCTATCTAAAAACCACCCCAACCCCCCAAATCAAGAAACGGTTTCCTATAATAAGTGGTTTCCAGTGCAATAGAACGACCTGGTCACGAGGCTAACGCGGAAAATAGAGGCCAACAACAGGCCAATCTTTGGCCTCCCTGCTTCTTCAGCCTGGCCCATCATCACTCTTCTTCGCTGGGGACAGAGATTGCCTCATCTCACGCCGATTACCACTGGAAATTGGATTTGGATTTGTTCAGGTTGTGTTGGGGCCGCCAGCCAGTCAGGGACACGAAAGTGGGGACCAGTTGTTGGCCCTTTTCCCCTTGTCAGGCCGCTAACTTCCTTCGGATGAGACTAAAAACCGATGCCCCGTGTGCGAACGCATGCAGAACATCTTGCGCACACGTTAAATCCTGTTCCGCTTTTCGAAAGAGTAGGCCATTGTGTGCCGGTGGGAATAGATGACAACACTTACAAAACCGCATACACACGGGGACTGGATGTAAAAAAAAGCACATGAGTGCTTATTCCATTATCCTCAATATTTAAAAAAAAAAGTCATCTGAGCGCTTTGATATCTTGCTTTACAAGATTCAGCGCTATATAAATCCCATACATTATCATTATTATTATTTAACTGTGTCGTTGCGTTACAACGGAAACAACCGGTGTATTGCTCTTGGGGTTCGCAAGGTGTGTAGATGGGAGTGGGGGGGGGGGGGGGAAGTTTGCGGACCTGTTCTTATTGATATTGGATAGATGGAATTTAATTTTGATTGTTTTAAATGAAATTTATTTTATTTTAGTTTTTATTGTACTCTTTTATATCGATGATAATGGAATAAGCACTTATGTGCTTTTTATATCCAGTCCCCGTGTGTATGCGGTTTTGTGAATTGTCATCTTTTCCCACCGGCACACAATGGCCTACTCTTACGAAAAGCGGAACAGGATTTTTAATTGTGTGTGTGTGTGTGTGTGGTTGAAGCGCTGGTGGTTGTATTTTTTAGATTTCTTTCATTTCTTCACGTTACTTATAGCTAAGCTAAAAGCATAGACAGCGTTAGGTGTCCTCTTGTGAAAACTGAAAAAAACAAAAACAATTTTAAACAAACAAACAAATACTCCGACAAACAAAATCCAAAATAAAGGCAAGGAGTTGTATACAAAGCGCTTTGATTTGTTTTTTGCAAGATATAGCGCTATATAAATTCCATTTATTATTATTATTATTATTACTATTATTATTATTATTATTAAAGGTTCAAATTTCAAGGCCAAATTCCACTATTCATGAAAACGCTCACTCTGTGTGTGTATGCAAGCATGTGTGTGTATGTGTGTGTGTGTACATGTGCGTGAATACATCGCCACAATCGCGTAACTCCCTCCAACAAACAGCAAAGAATGAGCACTAAAACGACAACAAACCACACCAGCAAAGAGAAGGAAAGGAGATTATATGACAAAGAAAACAAAAAAATCCAACCCCACAAACAATCAGGAAACAGAAAAAGAAAACAGAACAAAACAAACGAAAAAAGGTAAGGAATTTAGAACAAAAAAAAACACCTTTGAAAAAATGAAGATCAGAATAGATGAAAAATGTAAGAAAGCGACAAAAAAGACAAGAATGATTCAGGAATAAAAAGAGAATTAAGTGAACCAGGAATGGAGAAGCTGACTCTGTTGCATCGGTAATATGCAGGTTACCCGAATGGCACAAAGGGGCACATAGTTGTGTTGATCTCGTTCAAGTTGCTACACTAGCATATTCATTACCTTCACTGTCTTGCAATCCGTATACTCAACATTTCTGGAAAAAAAACCCGTTGTCAGAAATATTGCTATTATCCCGTTTGATATCAGACTTAATTTCGTATGCTATCACTTCAAGTGGACAGACGTTTAAATTGAAGACTTACTACTATCTGACTAGTAATGGACACTGTTGGTTTAAGGCCAAAAAATTTTCATACCCCGTAAAACACGAAACACACTTTGCTTGTTCATCTAAAATTATTTAAGACAACACGTTGGAGAGCTATGTGTAAACCTTGAGGTTACAATGTAGTAATGATACCGTCCCCTGTGGGGATGCCAGTGGCCTGTCAGTATAAGTAGCATCCCCGCCTTCTGGAAATCCTGTGCTAGAAATTTCTTCTTTTCTACCACTCTCTTTGCTTCTGCCATGTTCCTTTTCTTCCTGTTGTCTCCTTCTTGCCTATATTCTGCCTTCTTGGTCAATTTTTCTGCCTTTTCCCCCCAGAAAGACTTTAAATATAACAATTCACCCCATGCGGAAGTCGGATGCGCTGGGCCTGACTTGTCAGGAGCTTGACGGCAACGTTTTTTTCGCTCATATGACAGACAAAAGTAGTTGCTGTCTGGAGCGTTCGAAGAAGAAAAAGAAGTAATGATAGCGAGCTTGAACAGAGCCCTGGCATAGCCCATCACTCTTCCAAGATGACTTGAGATTGGCTCATTTGTGGTGTCTTTAAATGGCTCTCTTGTCCCTAACTGGATTGAGGCCATCAACTGTGAAAACCTGGTTCAAACGTAACAACACATTACTTTTAAACTGCTCAGCACATCGTTCATATCAAGGCAAATGAAAACAACCCAAAATAATGGCACTGAGAAGATATTACATAAACAAAATCTAAATTGAGACTGCGAAAGTAAAACAAATACACCTTAAGTTTCCTGGTGGAAAAAGTCTGTTGTTTTACACAATTTACACACACATGGGGGACGGAACAGCTCAGTGGTCAGAACACTCGCTTTCCCCAAGCTAAAATTAAGCAGCACTAAGTGTAGCTACCAAGGGTGACCGTTTGCGCGTCTCGGCTTCAGTACAGTCCCCACAGTTCACCCAACCGTAAATGGGTACCTGCCCTCTTTAGGGTCAGGGAGAGAGGGAGAGGAGATGGGTGCCGTCCTCAGTATACTGTCCCCTGGGGAAGCGGAGGTCTCTGACACCTCGCTCCCAACGGACCGCGTACGTTATGGGAACACCTTTACCTTTTGCACACTCACAAAGGCAGTAGAAATCGTCACATTTTGAATCGTCTGTATGGCCGATTTACAGTTAGAGCACTGGCAGCCCACCTGGTAAAAAGAAAGGTCAGTTTCTATAGAAAGGTTCTAGACCCGGGAATGAGTTAATATCTTCACTTGATACCTTCAAATCCAGCCTCAAAACACACTTATTTCCTACCTGACACTTCCCCCCTCATTTCCGTCTCTACTTTTCAAGCATTCTTCTCTACCAAGTGTGTTCGGGTGTGTGTGTAGCTGTGTGTGTTGGTGTGTTGTTTGTTTGTGTGTGTGTGTGTGTTACATACACGTGCATAAATTTGGGAATAGTTCTTATTATATTGGAATCTGCGCTAAATGATTGAGTGCAAGCGCTTCGATTTGTTTGTTTACAAATGGGCTTTAAATCCATAATATATTATATATTATATAATATCTTGTTGAACCTGTCATTCACGACGAAAGCATTTAGGACACGCCACTCATTCAAAAGGATGGCAGCGATTGGATTTGGGACGTGTTCAGGTTTGTTGCCACAAAGCCAGGGAGAGAAAACTTGTTCGTTGTCTTGTCTTGTTGTGTGTTAGTTACTCTGTGAATGTCGCTTGTCTGTCTTTGCACTCCTGACTGGTCACCACTCTCCGTGATGTGTTGCATGTTAAAAAGGTTTCAAGAAAAAAAAGGGTTGCAAAGTGTGAAGTAAGTATTTGGGGAAAATGATATTCAGGAAAGTTGTGGGTTTTCGTTTTTCAACATTAAAAAGTAATGGTGATGGTTTGGGGCAGTGAAAAAGGTGAATTTGTTTACAACTATAGTCAGTATCTTGGTTTATAGACACAACAGTTGCTTCATGAGCAGCTTTGTGTGTGTGTGTGTGCGTGTGTGTATGTGTGCTTGCCTGCGTGCGTGTGCGTATGTATGCCTGCGTGTGTGCGTGCGTGCGTGAGCGCGTGCATGTGTGTGTGTGTGTTTGTGTGAATAAATTAATCTAAGCACCAGTAGGAAAGCTCGTTCTATGTTATTCACCGGTCCAACATTTTGCTCTGTAGGTAACTATTACAGTTGAAATATAGTACCAAAAAACCCCTGTATCTAAAACCGTGAATGAATGCATCATCATGCCAAAATATGTATGAAAAATCACACTTTACTTTAAAAAAAAATCAAACCCACTTCTCTTTTTATATCAGAATCATTCTTAATTCGTATTACCTGATCCCTGAGCAGTGACCTAAATGTTAAAAGAAAAAAAATACCAAAAACGCGCGAAGAAAACGAACGTACTAGGAAAATTGATGACCTGCAGACATTTTCAATCAAATTTCTGCCAGAAAATGGTACGTGTTTAAAGAGATCAAGGATGAAAGCTAAGTCAGTGGGAGGGTGGTGAGGAAAAGACCCATTTGTCATTCTTAAACAGGGTCAGCGACTGTGGAAAGGCAATGTGACTGGAGTTGAATCTCCTCCAGAGATGTCTGCCTACTCGTCACTTTTTTGTCTCCTTAGGTATGTGTGTGTGTGTGTGTGTGTGTGTGTGTTTTGTGTGTGTGTGGATAAACATTCTAGTTTTGTGCATTGAGGAATCAGGCAGTTTGTGTGTGTTTGTGTGTGAGTGTGTGTGTGCGCGCGTGTGTGTAGATAAACTATTCTAATTTTGTGCATTGAAGAATCAGGCAGTTTGTGTGTGTGAGTGTGTGTGTGAGTGTGTATGTATAAACTATTCTAATTTTGTCTATTGAAAAATCAGGCAGTTTGTGTGTGTTTGTGTATAAACTAATCTAGGTTTGTGCATTGAAGAATCAGGCAGATGTGTGTGTGTGTGTGTGCGTGTGTGAGTGTGTGAGTGTGTGTGTGTGTGTGGATAAACTATTCTAATTTTGTCTATTGAAGAATCAGGCAGTTTGCATGTGTGTGTGTGTGTGTGTGTGTGTGTGTGTGTGTGTGTGTGTTGTGTGTGTGTGTGTGTGTGTGTGTGTGAGTGTGTGTGTGTGTATAAACTAATCTAGTTTTGTGCATTGAAGAATAAGGCAGTTTGTATGTGCGAGTGTGTGTGTGTGTGTGTGTGTGTGTGTGTGTTGTGTGTGTGTGTGTGTGTGTGTGTGTGTGTGTGTGTGTGGATAAAGTATTCTGATTTTGTGCATTGAAGAATCAGGCAGTTTGTGTGTGTGTGAGTGTGTGAGTGTGTGTGTGAGTATGTGTGTGTGTGTGAGTATGTGTGTGTGTGTGTGTGTGGATAAACTATTCTAATTTTGTGCTTGGAAGAATCAGGCAGTTTGTGTGTGTTTGTGAGTGTGTGTGAGTGCGGGAGTGTGTGTATGTGTATAAACTAATCTAGTTTGCGCATAGAAGAATCAGGCAGTTTGTGTGTGTGTTTGTGTGTGAGTGTGTGTGGATAAACTATTCTAAGTTTGTGCATTGAAGAATCAGGCAGTTTGTTTGTGTGAGTGTGTGTGTGTGTATAAACTATTCTAATTTTGTGCATTGAAGAATCAGGCAGTTTGTGTGTGAGTGCGGGAGTGTGAGTGTGTGTATAAACTAATCTAGTTTTGTGCATTAAAGAATCAAGCAGATACGCGTGTGTGTGTGAGTGTGCTCACTACTAGGCGATTTAAACAAGCCCACATTATAATAATAAAATCGAATAAAGGAGATGGGAGTATACAGGGTCATGGGAAAAGACTATAGTCACTTTCCCACCGTTGAATGATAGGACTTCAGCCATGTGACTTCAGACATATCCTACTCGTGACCATGCAGTAGTGCACAGACAGGTCAGCTGTTGGCTGTTTTCACCATGTCAGTCTATGACTGGACTGTCTGGCTTTGCCCCGCACTACCTACACGACTTGAAGACAGTTTCTGTGCTTGTCGGAGATGTTGAGGAACGCTTCATTGGCTGTGTGCTCAATGCAAAGTGCAGTCATATGTGGGGCATGTAATGTCTAGACTGAGGTTTTTTCCAGTGAAATGGCTGGAACTTTTTGGGGAGGTGTTTTTCCTTCTATCTGTACATAGCAGCTGTGCTTTTGAATATTGAGTGGAAATTGTACAGTTGTTTGATTCTGGTTAGTGGTAAGGATTCGTGGATTAAAGAATCAGGCAGATGTGTGTGTGTGTGTGTGTGTGTGTGTGTGCGCGCGCGCATGTATGCGCATATGTGTATGAGTATATATACATGTATGTGTGTCTGTGTACGCGCTAATGAATGTGCAGGCATGTGTGTGTGTGCATGTGTGTATGCATGTGTGCGCGCATGTGCATAAATTTGTGTGTGCATGGCGCACTTGTGTGTATGTGTAATCACGTACATATAAACACAAACATTAAACACCTTTATAATTATGTTCAGAGTAGTTATATTATTCTGGACACAAACTTTCCTAAAAAAAAGGCAAGACTCATTCTCAAACCGATCCCTTTTTATTTCGTTCTTCAGCTAGTGCTCTGAACTTAACCAATGGTGAGATGTTGCCTATGCAACCGTAGTCACCCACCATGAGCTAGCCACAGTCCGACTTCGGAGATAATCGATCCTTTTAAATAACCGTAATTAAGACCTTTAAATGAGACTATAAACGAAGACTATGTGTGTGTTAACACACGCAGAACATCTTGCACACACATAAAAAACCTGTTCCGCCTTCAAGAAGAGTAGACCATTTCATAAGAACATTTATTAAAAAAATGACCCACAAACACACAGGTGTTGTGCTTACCTCTATCCCCAAAGACGGAATGTGGCTACCTCAATGGTAGGTAAAAAACCCCCGGATGCACACGCTAAATCTCGCCATTGGTGAACCTCGGAGTTCTAGACGAGGTATGACTGAATAATAATAATATAAAAAAACCCTAGCCAAAAAAACCCTTCTAAAAAAACCCCAAACCTTTATTGACAGTCCTTAAGGACCAGAGAAGGACATCACCCCCAAAGACAGAACAGCCACGGGCACAGAGCACAGGCAGGACCTCATCACAGAGACGGAATGACGCTGAGAGAAAGCTCATTTCGTCCTCATTCCAGGACCCGGATAACACGTTTACAACCACACAGGCACAGCAGCCCCCAGGGGGTTTACAGCGTATCCTGAACAGTCCCAAAGTCCTTCACAAAGTTGCAGCTTCTATTCCCTGAATAGTATTCTGAGAAAAAAAAAAGAAGTTTAGATATTGGTAAAGCGCACATGCGCGTAATCTTTATGTTGTAATATGATAATAATAATAATAATAATAATAATAATGTATGGAATTTATATAGCGCTGAATCTTGTAAAGCAACAAATCAAAGCGCTCAATGTATGGTTGTTGCCAAAAAAAAAAGTACATGATCTTTTATTAAGTTTGTAAATATGCTTGGCTGTTGCAGAAATAGCATACTTTCTTTTTACTAATGTTGTAATATGCGTGGTTGTTGATAAAAATAGTATGTTTTATTACGTGGTAATATCCATGGTTGTTGCAAAAAATAGTGCGTTATCATTTATTGATGTAATAATCATTATGCATGGTTTTTGGAAAATAGAACATTGTTTTTTTCCCCCTAAATATTGTAATATGCACGGTTGTTGCAAAACAATACATCATCTTTTATATATGTTGTAATATGGATGGCTGTTGCAAAATAGTACATATCATTTAAAAAAATTGTAATATTCATAGTTGTTGCATAACAGTATATTATCTTTTAGTAATGTAGTGATAATCATACATGGTTGTTACAAAATAGTACATTGGCTTTTTATTTCTATTGTAATATACATGGTTGTTGCAAAACAGTACATTACCTTTTATCAATATAGTAATATGCATGGTTGTTACAAAATAGTACACTGTCTTTTATTAACGTTGTAATATGCATGGTTGTGCAAAAAAAAATCACGTTTGATCCCTTATATAGACATAAGCTCGTGTAATCATTCTCTTACATGCTTTTTTAAAAACTTGGTTTACAGCACATTTCCATCTTATGTAAACTTCAAGGAACCCCTCCCCCCACAGTTTCCTTTTCCAGTAAATCATGTTACCTCTCCCCCCCCCCCCCCCCCCCCCCCTCAAACTAAGACCATAAAGCTACACACTGCACTGCAGACTGCAGAATAGAAAGCCTCTCTGATGTTTGGTCTGCTGTTTTCTGTCAACGTGCAAGCACCCCAAGGGACATCACTACCAGCCTAATCTGCCCCAGGGAGATAACTCTCATCAGCCAGTGGAATCAAGGGACATAGAACGTGGTCATAACGATGGTTTTTGCACATAGTGACGAAAGAGAACAGGGGGATTGCTTGGCCAGTGTCTCTATGCTCGTCTTTTCCTTTGGTCTCCAATACGTCAAATACGTAATCTGTCCACACTGCTTATCTGCTGATGCAGTTGTATTGAAGTCCATATATTTACAGGAAAATTAGGCGTCGGAGCTGATAAGGATACAGGGTGTGACAGGATAATAATGATAACCTTTAGATATGATGGGTGATGCGAATTCATGTGTGAGGTCTATGTTTTTTTTTATATCACAGGTAGTGTTCATGAAAGAAATTGTAAATTGGCACTGTTGAAAGATAAACACTATAGTTCTACTGTAATATCACTGAAGAGTGAGCAGACTTTAAATTGAAGACAACAACACTATATACATTTGGTTGTTTTTCTGTGTGCGTGCCTGCATGCACGCGCGCGTGTGTGTGTATGTATGTGTGTGTGTATGTGTGTGAGTGTGCGCTTGCGCCTGCGTATGTACGTAATCGCTCAGAATTATAACGTTATCTCATACACAAAGTAATGTCTTTTACATCTTTACACAACAACAAATTTCGCTTTGCCATTATTTCTTCTGGTAATAGTTTTTCGTTTCATAAACAGCTGACGATGACGGAACCCCCCCATTACCTCTCCTAGTTTCCCTGTTTCATTTCTTTTTTTGCCACGCTCCTGATTTTATTTTTTTTAAATGTTTTTTTTTTGGCTTTCCCTTTTCCCCCATTATATCATTTCCGTTTTGTTTCTCTTCTTTTGTGTCCTCATTCAATCTGCCTTTGAGATGATGCGATTGCATTTTTTTGGGGGTGTCAGTTCTAGGTTACAATGCCTGTTAATGATGTTCATAATAATGATACACGGATTGATACAGACCTATATCTTGTGCCTGGGGACAGGGTAGCTCAGTGGTCAGAGCACTCGCTTTCCCCCAGCTAAGGTTAAGCAGCATTGAACGTAGTTACCAAGTGGATGGGTGACCGTTTGCGCGTCTTGGCTTCAGTATAGTCCCCATGTTCACCCAGCTGTTAATGGGCACTTGCCGTCTTTAGGGTCAGGGAAGGTAAAGCAGCGAGGGAGAGGAGATGGGCACCGCCCTCAATATGCTGGCGCTTGGAGAAGATGAGGTCTCTGATGCCTTGCTCCCCAACGACCTATGCGCCCATCTCCTCAGCCTCGCTGCTTCACCTTCCCTGACCCAAAAGGGGGCAGGTACCCATTTACAGCTGGGTGAACTGGGGCACTGTACAGTAGCCAAGGCGCGCGAACGATCACCCATCCACTTTGTACCTTGCTCGATGCTGCTTAGCATTGGCTTGGGGAAAGCGAGTACTCTGACCACTGGGATGTTCTGTACGGTATGGGAGTACAGGGGTGTACATTACATAATTTCCCCTCAGCAACGCAACAAGAAAAGATCGATTAAGTGACATGAGACTGATGGGAATGTATCACTATCGGAAATAACACACAAACACACACACACACACACACACACACACACACACAACACACACACACATCACACACACACACACACCACACACATACAACACACACACTCCATTATAGAATCAATGACACCCGCTTCCGCACCCCTTTTTATCTGCTCCATTTGGTGACTCAACCGTTGCTGAATATCCATTTATTTATTGATCCTTTGTTGTCGCCTGACACAGAAAACACTTTTACACACTGTGCATGGACGCGACAAAGTAGCGGATATCTAACGCAGAAATCAGGGATATGCTCAAAGAACAACCTGACAGAAGGCTTCTGTCCGGCAGTCTGGAACAGGTGGTTCATCCAATGGACGAACTGACTCCGAAGTCGGATCGTGGGTACCTTGATGGTGGGAAAAATGGTTACATAAGCAAAAATCTTCAACATTGATAAGTCTTGGAGCTGTAGGCAAGGAATGGAAAAAAAGGATTAACTAAAGATAGTAAGTTCTTCACGTTAACGTCCTTCCAACAAAAAAGTGATATTAGACGGTTAAGTGTGTGTATGTGTGTGGTGTGTGTGTGATGTTTGTGTGTGTGTGGGTGTGTGTGTGTGTGTGATGTAGTGTGTGTTGTTGTGTGTGTGTTTGAGTGCATGTGTTAGAGTGTGTGTGTGTGTGTGTGCGTGTGTGTGTGTGGTGTGTGTTGGTGTGTGTGTGTGTGTGTGTGTGTGTGTGTTGTGTGTGTGTGTGTGTGTGTGCGTGCGTATATGTGTGTGTGTGTTGTGTGCGTGCATGTGTGTGAGTGTGTGTATGTATGTATGTATACGTGCGTGCGTGTATGTGTGTGCATATATGAGTGTGTGTGTATGTGCGTGCGTGCGTGAGTGTGAGTGTGTGTGTGTCTGTGTTGTGTGTGAATGAGTGAGAGAGTGTGAGTATATGAGTGAAATTGTGTGCGTTTGTGAGTGTGTGAGTGTATGTGTGTGTGTGTGCTCGCGGTGTGTGTGTGTGTGTGTAAATATATCAGAAAAATTGTGTTATGTATGTGAACTAAAGATGTTCTCCACAAGATAACCAACAATGCTACAGTTAAAAAAGTTGAAGTTTTCGGCCTTTGAAATAAACACATCTATGAGAAACTGTTAAAATTAGGTAAAGGAGTTCGTATAAGTAGCCCCGAATAGATTTTAACAAAAAAAGAGCAAGTAGTAGTAGTAGTAGTAGTAGTAGAAGTAGAAGTAGTAGTAGTAGTAGCAGCAGCAGCAGCAGCAGCAGCAGCAGCAGCAGCAGCAGCAGCAGCAGCAGAAGAAGAAGAAGTAGTAGTAGTAGTAGTGTAGTACTAGAAGAAGAAGAAGTAGTAGTAGTAGTAGTAGTAGTGGTAGTAGTAGTGGTAGTAGTAGTAGAAGAAGAAGAAGAAAAGAAGAGAGAGCAAGCAGCAGCAGCGCAGCAGCAGCAGCAGCAGCAGCAGCAGCAGCAGTAGAAGAAGAAGAAGAAGAAGAAGAAGAAGTAAGTAGTAGTAGTAGTAGTAGTAGTAGTAGTAGTAGTAGTAGTAGTAGTAGTAGTAGAAGACGAAGAAGAAGAAGAAGAAGAATAGTAAATATAGTAGTAGTAGTAGTAGTTAGTAGTAGTAGTAGTAGTAGTTGTAAGTAGAAGAAGAAGAAGAAGAAGAAGAAGAAGAAGAAGAAAGGTAAATTATAAAAAAAAACGAAGAAGAAATCCTGGTATACATTACATCTCTGACTATATAAAGAGAACATTTTACATAAAATATCTACAAAACCCACAACGCTTTAATCAGCAAAATAAAAATTTCTACACATCAAAAACCCTCATCGCATTATCCAAACTTCTCCATTCAACCCATGAGAAACTCTCCGAGCCAGAAACGCTCTCCTATCTAGGTAGTTTTCCCCTCACCCCCACCCCCTCTCAGTGCAATAAAACAACACGGTCACTCACGAGGCTAACACCGAAAATGGAGGCCAACAACAGGCCAATCTTTGGCCTCCCTGCTTCTTCAGCCTGGCCCATCACTCTTCTTCGCTGGGGACAGAGATTGCCTCATCTCACGCCGATTACCACTGGAAATTGGATTTGGATTTGTTCAGGTTGTGTTGGGGCCGCCAGCCAGTCAGTCAGGGACAGAGGAGGAGAACGTGGCCTGCTGGCTCTTGGCCCTTTGTTAGGCCGTGACAGGGCCGTCCTCTTTTACAATGGGTACAGTCTTTTATATTGCCGGGTTTTTTCCCCCCCACTTTCTTTCTTTTCTTGCAGTAGTTGTTGAGGAGCGCGGGTGAATCAACTAGCTGCAAAGTTTGCAGACTTGCTGCTACTTTACTTCTTAGCTCTTGAGGTTGAATAAAGATGAAGTTATGGATAGAAATGATGTGGGCATCTGATTTGTCAATTTTTTTTTTTTTGGGGGGGGGGGGTTGTACAATAACCTATATATTTTTCATGGGTAAATAAAGGACTGTGAATGAATAAATTGGCTGAATAAAAGCATGACAGTGAGTGAAGAAAGTGGTTGAAAAAAGCAGGACAGTGAATAAATAAAGTGACTGAATAAAGCATGACGTAAATGAATAAAGTGGCTGTATAAAACATGATAGTGAATGAATAAAATAGCTGAATAAAGCATGACAATGAATGAATAAAGTTGTTGAAATAAACCACAACACTTGTTACATAATCAAAACTTAACAATGGGTAATCTGAACATGCTTGGTGAAAATTCCGAGGACAGAGCAGATTTGATAGATTCCCTTTTTCCGTTTAACAAGTGAAAAACCATTGAATTCTGACCTGTATAATTTGCTAAATGTTTATGCGAAAATTAATTTTAGGGAGTACGAGAGAAGTTGAATGTCTATGCCAATTACTCCGGAAAACATGGAGAGCACAAAATACTGTTTTCGTAGGTTATTGTAAAGTGTGTTTTTAGCTAATGTACTTCTAAAATCTGGGGGATGGTACAGCTAGAATGGTGCCATTTTTGTTCCGTACTCTCCTCCGTGGAGATGCCAGTGGCCTGTCAGTATAAATAGCATCCCCACCTTCTGGAAATTCTGTGCCAGGAATTATTATTCTTCTTCTTAATTATAATAATTATAATAATACATGAAGTTTATACAGCGCTATATCTTGCGAAAAACAAATCAAAGCGCTTTCATTCATTCTAGTCTTTTACATGCAGCCAGTTACAATTAATAGTTTTTTCAAATTAAAATGTGAACACTCTCTTTTCTATCCCTCTCTTT
>CM054152.1:44050388-44072888 GCA_028751875.1 Rapana venosa
CTGGAGTCTGCTGGTCACCGTGAGATAGATAGATAGACAGGTCTATTGTTAGCCTTGGGTCTGTTTGTCCTCAACATGATAGACAGACAAGTCATTGTTGGCTTGTGTCTGTCACCATAATTACAGACGGACAGGTCTATTCTTGGCTGGAGTCTGCTGGTCGCCGTGAGATAGATAGACAGGTCTATTGTTAGCCTTTGGTCTGTTTGTCCTCAACATGATAGACAGACAAGTCATTGTTGGCTTGTGTCCTGTCACCATAATGATAGACAGACAGGTATATTCTTGGATGGAGTCTGTTGGTCACCGTAAGATAGATAGATAGACAGGTCTATTGTTAGCTAGGGTCTGTTTGTCCTCAACATGATAGACAGACAAGTCATTGTTGGCTTGTGTCCTGTCACCATATTGATAGACAGACAGGTCTATTCTTGGCTTGTCATCACCATCACTGTCACCATCTGATGAACAGACAGGTCTCTTTCCAGCTTTTGTCTGTTCGCCACAATGTGATAGACAGATTGGTCTATTTCTGACTTGTGTCCACTCGTAGCCATTTAGTCTATTGTTGGCGTGTGTCTGTCATAATGTGATAGACAGATTGGCCTATTTCTGACTATGTCTACTCGTAGCCATTTAGTCTATTGTTGGAGTGTGTCTCTTTGTCATAATGTGATAGACAGATTGGTTCTATTTCTGACTTGTGTCTACTCGTAGCCATTTAGTCTATTGTTGGCGTGTGTCTGTTCGTCATAATGTGATAGATAGATGGTCTATTGTTGGCGTGTGTCTGTTCGTCACAATGTGATAGACAGACGGGTCTATTGTTGGTTTGTGTCTGTTAGTCACCATGCTGTGCACAGGCCTATCTAGGGTGTCTCATAACCTAGGCGGTCGTAGGGGAGCGAGGCGTCAGAGACCTCACTTCTCTAGTGGCCAGCATAGTGAGGGCGGTGCCCATCTCCTCTCCCTCGCTGCTTTACTTCCCCTGACCCTAAAGAGGGCAGGTACCCATTTACAGCCGGGTGTACTGGGGGACTGTACTGAGCCAAGGCGCGCAAACGGTCACCCATCCAAATGGTAACCACACTTGGCTCGGGAAAAGTGAGTGCTCCGACCACTGAGCTATCCCGTATTGTTGGATATTTTCGCCATGTCAACCTATCACTTTGTATTTTGTCTTTCTAGAAATACGGCAGAGTTCTCTGCGTGAAAGTCGGGCTGCTTTCCTTTGCCCCTGGGAGAGCGTGTTGCCACAAGAGCAGTGCCACCCATTCATTTTTTTCTTTTTCCTGTTAGCATGTGGGTTAGTTTTCTCATCAGAGTGGGTTTTTCTCTACAGCATTTTTGCCAGAAAAAACTCTCATGGTGCCGTGGGTTCTTTTACATGAGCAAAAGAAATGCGTGTTGGACACGGGAACTCGGTTTACTGTCTCATCTGAAAGACTTAACACCAGGATTATACCACTGACAGTCTAGTGGATGGGGTAGGGGTGTGTGTGTGGCATGAACAGGGATTGTACCATCACACACTTTGAACCTGGAATTTGTTTTTGCTTTCTAGGTAGGTGCGTTACTTGTAGACCACCAATTCAACGTGGTTGGAGTTATACTGTTTGCCAACAGCCATGCCACACTGAAAGCATCAGTTCTGGTCTGATCACCAGAGTTTGCAGCGTCGGGCCTTGTTAGTGCTTGGATGGGTGACTGTCTGGGAACACGGGGTGCTACTGGCAACCTTTGCGTTCGACAGATTTTTTTCTTCAGGATGTGTCTGTCTACTCGTGACCATGTAGTAGTGCACAGACAGGTCAGCTGTTGGCTGTTTTCACCATGTCAGTCTATGACTGGACTGTCTGGCTTTGCCCCGCACTACCTACACGACTTGTAGACAGTTCTGTGCTTGTCGGAGATGTTGAGAAACGCTTCATTGGCTGTGTGCTGAATGCAAAGTGCAGTCATATGTGGGGCATGTATGGTCTAGACTGAGGTTTTTTCAGTGCAATGGCTGGAAGTTTTGGGGAGGTTTTCTTTTTCGATGTGTGCTTGACTTAGGGACTGAAAAGTTGCGCAGTAGTCTGCAATGATCAGTAAAATACAGTTGACGAAATAAACGTGCGCGCGTGCGCGCGCGCGCGCGTGTGTGTGTGTGTTTGTGTGTGTGTGTGTTTGTGTGTGTGTGTGCACGCGGGTACGCATGTACACTGTGTGCATGTTCTTCATGTGCTTTTGCACATCCTTTAGTTTTAAATTTACACACGAAAAAAGCAACCATCACAGCAACAAAACGCAAAAAACAAAATACAGAACAAAATAAAGCGGTGAATAAAAAAGCAAAGCCCCTAGCAACACAATAATCTACTTTTCCTTTTGTTACCCTCCTCAAGCCCCGTCATGTTTTCTTTAGCATTTTTGTACCGGCTTTCATCTTCCCTTTTCTCAACTGTCTGTTTCATTTTGTAATCTTCTTCCTTGCTGCAGATGCACTCGTTTCTTTTCACTAGCTTCTAACGTTTCTTTACAAAGAAAACAACACGTGGGGCGGTCAGTTTTATGGCTGGAGAGCGTGTGCGGCCATCGTCTCTTTCACTCGCAAGTAGCAGTCAGTCTTTTTGACCATAGTGCGCTTGTCCTACACAGAGTGATCAAGTCAAATCCGCAACCACTGTAATAGAAGGATGCCAGACACCTGAAAATGCCAATAATTTATATACTGTCTGGAATAGCATTTAATGTTTACTGCACAACCATAATGATCTCTAAATTAGAACGCACGCTATAGCCGAGTGGTTAAAACCGTTCGACTTCAATGCCATTGGGTACACGAAGTCGTGGGTTCGAATCTCGGCGGCGTGTGGTGAAGTAAGTGCAAGGGGTTTTTACAATCTCCAAGTTTAACTTCAAGTGCAGACCTGCCAGTGCCTTAATTCCCTTCATGTATATCCCGACAGTTCTGGCAAAATTGGTAGGTTGAATTCCGAACTGCAGCCCCGAATTCGTGATGCAGCGACCTTAAAGGTGGATGGGGGGGGGGGGGGGGAGGGTGGCGTAACATGCGTAAAAATCTCACCATTGGTAAACCTTGGAGCTCTAACCGAGAAGCTCCCCTCCTCAAAAGGCAAAATCCCCCCTCCCCCCAAAAAACAACAACAACAAACAAACACAAACAAACAACCAAAAACAACCCCAACAATCCCACTCCCTAAAAAACACAAACAAAACAAAACAACAACAAGCTCTAACAAGTGCCTACGTAATCGAAGCAGCAGAAAACCCCCCATCCCAGAACTAAGATGTTCAGCAGAAGTAACTAAAGGTGTCACAGGAACGTGTTAAGTAAAAGGCTAGAGGATGTGCTAAAAGGCAACTTCGATACTAACGTTGACCACGTGTCGACAGCTCGGTCAACCTCAAAGCCATTTTCTCTTCACGTCGCTAACTCTCAGACAGACGTGAGAAATTACCAATCCAGCCTGCCGCGACGCCAGTTCTTTGTTTGTTGTTGCTGTTGTTTGTTTGCTTGTTGAAAGTACTCAAGTCCCAGCGGAGTTATCCCACTTAGGAACTGAAACTACTACTACTACTACTACTACTACTACTACTACTACTACTACTACTACTACTACTACTACTACTACTACTGCTGCTGCTGCTACTACTACTACTGCTACTGCGGCTGCTGCTACTACTACTACTGCTACTGCTGCTGGTGCTACTACTATTACTACTACCGCTACTACTACTTCTACTACTAATGCTGCTGCTGCTGCTATTACTACTACTACTACTACTACTACTACTACTACTACTACTACTACTACTACTACTACTACTACTACTACTACTACTACTACTACTACTATTACTGCTGCTGTTGCTGCTGCTGCTGCTGCTACTGCTACTGCTGCTGCTACTACTACTATTGCTGCTGCTACTACTGCTTCTGCTACTGCTACTACTACTACTACTACAAAAAAAGTAAAGGTGTCCCATAACCTATATCAAGGTCGTAGGGGAGCGAGGCGTCAGAGACCTCAACTTCTCTAGGGGCCAGCGTATTGAGGGCGGCGCCCATCTCCTCTCCCTCGCTGCTTTACCTTCCCTGACCCTAAAGAGGGCAGGTACCCATTTACAGCTGGGTGAACTGACTGGGGGAACTGTACTGAAGCCAAGGCGCGGCGCAAACGGTCACCCATCCAAGTGGTAACCCACGCTCGACGCTGCTTCACTTGGCTGGGGGGAAAGCGAGTGCTCCGACCACTGAGCTATCCCGTCCCCCCTTACAGCTGGGTGAACTGGGGGAACTGTACTGAAGCCAAGGCGCGGCGGAAAACGGTCACCCATCCAAGTGGTAACCCACGCTCGACGCTGCTTCACTTGGCTGGGGGGAAAGCGAGTGCTCCGACCACCCCAGAAACAAGACCCCAGACGAAAGGACAGCTCACCTGCCAGGGGGGTCCCCGTTCTCGTCGAAGTGGACGACGTGGCCGCTGAAGCTGGGGAAGGAGACGTTGAGCAGGTAGTGCAGGAACAGGGTCCCGTTGATGGGCGTCATCTCCGGGCACAGCCCCCGGCGGCCCAGGCACAGGTCCGAGTGCATGTCATGCAGGGCCAGGGCCATGGTCTTGACCGCGTTGACCACGAAGCCCAGCTTGGAGTCCTGGTCCGAGTTCTCCAAGGACTCCGCTCCTAGAAACAACCAAAAAAAATAATAAATAAATAAAACAAATTAAAAAATGCACATGAGTGCTAGTTCCATTCTCCTCGATTTAAATTAAAAAAAAAAAGTCATCTGAGCGGTTTCATTTGTTGCTTTACAAGACTTAGCGCTATATAAATTCCATGCATTATTATTATTATTATTATTAATTTATTTCACATCACAGAGAGAGAGGAAAACTTCGAATTTTTTTTATTTTCAAAGAGGGTAATAGAATAAGTAGTAGTTGGTTGTTTTTTTTTACATCCATCCCTCTGGCAAAAACTAAACAAAGAAAAAAAAAACAATTCAAAACAAACCAACCCTTTCCAGAAAAAAATCACGCAACCCCTCCCCCCCCCCCCCCCCCCCCCTAAAAATACCCCTAAAGAGACAAGCAAACAAAAAAAACCCCAAAACTAAACAAAACCAACAATAAAAATAAGAAAACCCCTAACTCCCCCCTGCCCCCCAAAAAAAAACCAAACCCAAACAACAACCCCCATTACCCCCCAAAAAAAAACCCCAAACGACCAAACTCAACCCAAACCAAACAACGAAAAAAAGCCCCAAACAAAGAAACCAAAATCAGAGAGAGAGAGAGAGAGAAAGAGAGAGAGAGAGAGAGAGAGAGAGAGAGAGAGAGAGAGAGAGAGAGAGAGAGATTACTAAACTCTGAAGTTTTATTGTACTTCGATCTTGGGGTCACTATGCACAATATCTTTTGGGGGCAGTAGGGGGAGAGAAGTCGTAGCAGAAAAACGTTTTTTTCCCCCGTTTCGCATTTTTAGTTCTGTAAGTATATAGAACCACATTCAATGTTTTCTAGTTATCATCATCCTCATCAACATCTACATAATCATCGCCATTAGCATCTTCATTTATTTACAGCAGCTGCAGCCAGTATATCAAATTCACCATCGTTAGTTTTATTACCTACGTCATCATCATCAGTATCGAGAGAGAGAGTGAGAGGGGGGAGGAGAGAGAGAGAGAGAGAGAGAGAGAGAGAGAGAGAGAGAGAGAGAGAGAGAGAGAGAGAGAGAGAGAGAGAGGGAGAGAGAGGGAGAGAGAGAGAAAGAGAGAGAGAGAGAGAGAGAGAGAGAGAGAGAGAGAGAGAGAGGAGAGAGAGAGAGAGAGAGAGAGAGAGAGAGCGAGCGAGAGAGAGAGAGAAAGAAAGAGAGGGAGAGAGAGAGAGAGAGAGAGAGAGAGAGGAGAGAGAGAGAGAGAAGAGAGAGAGAGAGAGGGACTGAGAGGGAGGAGGGAGGAGGGAGAGAGAAGTTTATTCACTTACTCCACGGCACGATATGAAAGGGTTATTGAACATGAGTAAGACAAATTTCTGCCACCAAAAACAAAAGGAAATGATGATTATCAATTGAAAACAAGACTACGCAATAGCTGTTTGTCTCAACTGAGAGAGTGAGAGAGGGAGCGAGCGAGCGAGCGAGAGAGAGAGAGAGAGAGAGAGAGAGATTATATTTAGTCCATGGCACGATATGAAAAGGTTATTGAACATGAGAAGTAAAACAAATCTATGCCACTAAAAACGACAAAGGAAATGATGATTATTAATGGAAAACAAGACTACGCAATAGCTGTTTATCTAAACTGACAGAGAGAGACACACACACAGACAAACAGAGACAGAGAGATATAGAAACAGAGATAGAGACAGAGGCAGAGGCACAGAAGAGAGAGAGAGAGAGAGAGAGAGAGAGAGAGAGAGAGAGAGAGAGAGAGAGAGAGAGAGAGACAGACAGACAGACAGACAGACAGACAGACAGACAGTCAGAAACACACAGACACAGAGAGTAGACAGAGAGACAGAGGCAGTCACACAGAGGCACAAACAGTAGAAAGACAGAGAGACAGAGGCAGACACACAGAGACAAAAAGAGTAGAAATACAGACAGACAAGACAGGCAGACAGACAGACAGAAAGAGACATGGGTGCAGGCATAAAGACCGACACACACACACACACACACACACACACACACACACACACACACACACACACACACACACACACACACACACACACACACACACCACACAAAAAGGAACTCGAGGCTAACACGGAAAGAGAAGATGCATCATCAGGATTGTGCCTAAAAAGGACAGGCTAGACAGGCAATGGCCGGCCAACATCCCTCAGTCCATCAAACGCTCAATGCACCGCTTGTATTGCCATTTTCAATAGCCCCTTCATAAAACTGACCAGCTAATATTTTTCCGGGTTCAGAGAACTTGGCCAACATGTTTTGGCTCGAAAACAAACAATTGGTGATACAACATGTTTTAGCTCGAAAACAAACAATCGGTGCTACAAATTCTGAAGGAAAATAACAAGAAAGAAAGGCCAACATGTTTTGGCTCGGAAGCAAACAATTGGTGATACAAATTCTGAAGGAAAATAGCAATAAAGAAAGGCCAACATGTTTTGGCTCGGAAACAAACAATAATTGGTGATACATATTCTGAAGGAAAATAGCAAGAAAGAAAGGCCAACATGTTTTGGCTTGGAAACATTTGGCTCGGAAACAAACAACTAGTGATACATTTTCTGAAGGAAAATAGCAAGAAAGGCCAACATGTTTTGGCTCGGAAGCAAACAATTGGTGATACATTTTCTGCAGGAAAATAGCAAGAAAGAAAGGCCAACATGTTTTGGCTGGGAAAAACCAATTGGTGATACATTTTCTGAAGGAAAATAGCAAGAAGAAAGGCCAACATGTTTTGGCTCGGAAACAAACAATTGGTGATACATTTTCTGATAGAAATTGGCAATAAAGAAAGGCCAACATGTTTTGGCTCGGAAACAAACAATTGGTGATACATTTTCTGCAGGAAAATAGCAATAAAGAAAGGCCAACATGTTTTTTCGCTCGGAAACAAACAATTGGTGATACATTTTCTGCAGGAAAATAGCAATAAAGAAAGGCCAACATGTTTTGGCTCGGAAAAAAAAATTGGTGATACATTTTCTGAAGGAAATTGGCAATAAAGAAAGGCCAACATGTTTTCGCTCAGAATCAAACAATTGGTGACACATTTTCTAAAGGAAAAAAGCAATGAAAAGAAGTAACACTAAGAGGTATAAGATGAAGGGGAATAGAAGAAATTTACAGCTGACCAATATAAAAAAAAAAAAAGCCCTAAACTGAATTTAAAAAAAATCAACAGCAGAAGCACCTGCAGCAGCATCAGAAGCAGCAGCAGCACCAACAACAATAGTGTCTCTTTTACATACAATTTACTGCCAAATATATCCGTAAGTCATAAGACTATGCCTTGTAGTGATGTGATCAGCACAGGTTTTTTGCCATGTAAAATGTAATTATCGTTCTGTTTCAAAAAAAAGTCTGATAAAATCATTACAATAAACAAAGAGTTAAGGTTGTCTTTAAAATACTGGTATGCACTATTACGTTGGCAAGATCTTAGCACAACAACTTGTACTCTCTATCAAAGGAGAAACAAATTCTCATCAACAACAAACAACAAACAGAGATATAATTTTTAAGCAGAAAGGAAAACGTTTTCAAAAACTGTTCACGAGAAAGCTCTCTCTCTCCTACTCTTCTCTCTCTCTCATCTCCTCTCTCTCTTCTCTCTCTCTCTCTCTCCTTCTCACACACACACACAATGCTTGCACCACACAAATCACACGAATCCAAACCATACACAAGATTCAAGATTTAATTCATTTCACCCCTTTTGGGGGTATGGAGGATTACAAACGAAATGAAGAGGAGAATAAACCTAACAGCAACACTCCCCCCCCAAAATAATATCAATACTAACAGGAACAGAAAAGCACGAATTCGTCGCAAAATGATAGGCAAGCAGTATTACAGACTCAAGTCTTATTTTTCACGCACGCAAGCATGCGCGCACACACACACACAACACACATACAACACACACACACAAACACACACACCACGCACGCACGCATGCACACACCACACACACATGCACACACACACACACACCCGTAGGCCCTCAAAGTCACCACTCAAATAGCAAAACAACATCAAAACTATCACACTACAGCCTGCTCCGAAAAATTTGTCATTTCCGACGACAACCTTCTTATCTCTCTACCCCACTCCCCACTACTCCCCCCCCCATTACCCCCCTCTCCCCCCCCCCCCCCCTGTACAATTTGCTTCCAGAATGGCAGTGCTCGGACTGAGAAAAGACAGGGGGAGATAATCCCTGTCTGTGATCCTAAATTTCCGCCCTCAAAAAGATGGCGACTTGTATGAGTCCCTGATTAATTCTCCCCCTGCTCTCGCTCTTGCTGCTGAAGTTTGGTTTTTTCTCTCTCTCTCTCTCTCTCTCTCTTCTCTCTCTCTCTCTCTTTCTCTCTCTCTCTCTCTCTCTCTCTCTCTCTCTCTCTCTCTCTCTCTCTCTCTCTCTCTCTCCTACACAGCTCGTACGAGGGATGCAGGCTCTGTCTCTGTCTGTCTGTCTGTCTGTCTGGGAGGCTCTCTCGCTGAGTCTCTATCTGAGTCTGTCTGTCTGTCTGTCTCTGTGGGAGGCTATCTGTCTCTGTCTCTTTCTTTGTCTGTGTCTGTCTCTGGGAGGCTCTGAATCTCTGTCTGTCTGTCTCTCTCTCTGGGAGGCTATCTATCAGTCTCTGTCTCTCTCTTTGTCTCTGTCTGTCTCTGGGGGGCTCTGTATCTGCCTCTGTCTGTCTGTCCCTCTCTCCGGGAGGCTCTCTATCAGCATCTGTCTCTCTCTTTGTCTCTATCTGTCTCTTTGTCTCTGTCAAGATCTGTATCCGTCTCTGTCTCTATCTGTCTGTCTGTCTCTGTGTGAGGCTCTCTATCAGCCTCTGTCTCTCTCTTTGTCTCTGTCTGACTCTGGAAGGCTCTGAATCTGTCTCTGTTTATCTGTCTGTCTGTCTCTCTTGGAGGCTCTCTATCAGTCTCTGTCTCTCTTTGTCTCTGTCTGTCTCTCTTTCTCTGGGAGGCTGTGTATCTGTCTCTGTCTGCCTCTCTCTCTTTGAGTCTCTTTCTCTGTCATTATGTTTCTCTCTCTCCTATATTCTCTCTCCCCTCCTTTCTCCTCCTCCTCTCTCTCTTTCTCTCTCTCTCCCACCCCTCTCTCCTCTGTCTGTCTCTGTCTCTCTTTCTCTGTCTGTCTGCCCCTGTCTCTGTCTCTGTGTGTGTGTCTCTGTGTGTGTGTGTCTCTCTCTTTCATGCTTTGATAGTGTGCGGTGGCTTCGGGGAATACTGGTGGCAATGGATTGTGATCATTGATAAGAAGATTGTGTTTAGGGAGGGAGAGAGAGAGAGAGGGAGAGAGGAGGGAGAGAGAGATGGAGAGAAGGCGAAAGGAGGGAGGGTGAGGGAGAGAGAGATGGTAAGAGAGGGGAAGGGAGAGATGGAGAGAGGAGGGAGGGAGAGAGAGAGAGAGAGAGGGAGGGAGAGAGAGAGAGAGAGAGAGAGGGTGATGGAGAGAGGGAGAAAGAGAGAGAAGAAATAGAGAGAGCAAGAGACAGACAGACATAGGGACAGAGACAGAAGGAGAAAGAGAGAGATAGACAGAGATAGAGACAGAGAGATAAACAAATTGAGAAAGCGTTTAAAGAGGGAGTTAGAGAGAGAGAGAGAGAGAGAGAGGATGAGAGGAGAGAGAGAGAGAGAGAGGAGAGAGAGAGGAGAGAGAGAGAGAGAGTGATACAGACAGATAGAGAATTTAATTGAAATAAACTGAATTGAACTAATTTTAGTTAAAGAGGCTAATGGCATAATAAAACATTCTTCTTCATAACCAGCCCCCTGGAGAGAGAGAAGAGAGTGAGTGAGAGAGAGAGAGAGAGAGAGAGAGAAGGAGAGAGAGAGAGAGAGAGAGAGAGAGAGAGAGAGAGAGAGAGCGAGAAAGAGAATCAATATATCTACTCCATGGGAATAATCCCTTTGAATGTAGCATCTCAGCAGAGATAGAGGCACTATCTCTGTCGCCATCATAAATTACCGTGACCTTGATGCTGGAACAAGCTATTTAAGATGGTAAGAGAGGGGAAGGGAGAGAATGAGAGAGAATGAGAGAGAGAGAGAGGGAGAGAGAGAGAGAGAGGGAGAGAGAGAGAGAGAGAGAGAGAGAGAGAGAGAGAGAGAGAGAGAGAGATTATGCTGCCTGTTAAAAGTTGAAACCCCTGACAACTCTTTGATACAGTTCTAACATCTTAAAACGTCAGGAAAAAACAACAACCCAACAACAGGTAGAAACCATTTCCCTCAAACCACTATCTTAGGCACCAACATCCCATGTGGGGATGCCGGGCGGGCCTGTCAATATAAACAGCATTCCTACCTTCTGGAAATTCTGTGCTAGGAATTCCCTCTTTTCTATCCCTCTCTTAGTTTCTGCCTTCGTTCCTTTTTGTCCTGACATCTCCTTCTTGGTCTATTTACTGCCTTCTTTGTCCATTCTTCCTTCCGTTTGTTTGCAGAAAGACTTAAAAGATAACAATTCTCTCCCTCGCTGAAGTCGAATGCGTTGGAGCCTGACTTGTGTGGAGTTTAACAGGGAGTACAACGCATTTTCGATCCTATGAGAGACAACAGTAGTTGCTGTCTGAGCGAGCGTTCGACGAAGTAACTGTAAGTTTGTCCGTCGTGTTCGACGATGACCTCCGAAACAGCAGAGGAGGCAGCTGCTGTTTCGGAAATTGGGCAGAAATTTGATTATAGTGGAGATTCCTTGCCCACAAAGCTGTAAAATGGAATTCCATGAATGGGAAAGGCTCTGGTCATACAGCTTCTCACTTTGCTGTTGCCCCCAGCGTCAATGGTATAATCAAGAACTGTGATAAACCCCAGACATTGACGGCAAACGAAGTAACACGAAGATGCCAACAGCACATAGAAGTCAGTTTAATATCTAAAACGAAAAGAATACTGTTGTGCTATGAAACAGTCAGTGTGTCATTTCCAGGACCTTGGACCAGGCCAAAAGCTGTGTCCGTTATTGATGTCAGCTAATTTGCCTAGGCCTGCACTAAAACGTTGTTGTGTTGAGATTGCCTTCAAAATCACGACAAGCTCTTAACATAACAACCTGCACTCTCTTTTAAAGGAGCAAAACTCCTCTGAAGTCAAGAGTATGGCCGCCTAATATGGCGAGGTACTTGACAAGAGTCATACACACGCAAACTTCTCATCCAGTGTGTACTTCCTATCTCACAGTGATTCCCAGGCGGGATGATGAGCGAGTCAAGAGTGCATGTTCTGGGTGACCCCCCAGGGTGAAAAGCTGCAGAACGCACAACAACAACAACAACATATCTTAAAAGAAAATAACACGCTGTACCATGGAATAGTCCGTGTCTCATTTACGGGAGCAAACTACTAATCTCTTGTACACTTTGCCGAGGGAAGGGCCGTGCTTTTACTGGACAGAGGAAAGAGGAACAGGAAATCTGGCGTATGATCCCTAATTTCCGCTCTCTAAGATGGCGGCTCACCGTGTGGTCCTACTTTGGTCTCTTTTTTCTGCACTGGAGCTATTTCGGTGTCCTGTCTCTCACTTCTTTCCTTCTCCATCAACACTTTTTCGGGGTATAAGAAATCAAATCAAATCAATCAAATCAAATCAATCAATCCAATCAATAAATCAACCAATCAAATCAAATTATCTTATTTTGAGGATTATGAATAAGCACGAATAAGCACTCATATGCTTTTTACATCCAGTCCCCGCCCTTATCAGGGAAATCATGAAAAATCAAACACGAAAACACAACAACAGCAGCAGCAGCAGCAGCAGCAAAAACCAAACAAAAACAAAAACCAAAAACCCAATCACCAAGCCCAACATCTAAACAATGAAACACAACACAAACAACTACAACAACAACCAAATAGTTAAGCAACAGCCACAGTCAACAACAACAGAGAGCGAGAGCGAGAGCAAGAGCAAGAGAGAGAGAGAGAGAGAGAGAGAGAGAGAGGAGAGAGAGAGAGAGAGAGAGAGAGAGAGAGAGAGAGAGAGAGAGAGAAGAGAGAGAGAGAGAGAGAGAAAGATTTATTGATTCAATGTTATTTTCAGATGATGAAGGAATAAGCACGAAAGTTGCTTTGTCTTACATCCAGCCTTCTAGAACAATACAACTAGTAAACGCAAATTAATAACAAAGAGAGAGAGAGAGAGAGAGAGAGAGAGAGAGAGAGAGAGAGAGAGAGAGAGAGAGAGAGAGAGAGAGAGAGAATGACAATGACAAATTTTTTTCTTTCGAGGATAATGAATAAGCACTCATGTGCTTTTTTAAATCCAGTCCCCCGCCCGTAGGGATACATCTTAATAATAATCCAATACTTAGACTCTCACACAGTAGAAACAAAGGGAAATAATCTTTTTCAAAACAAAACAACAACACCCCCAAAAACCAACAACAACAAACAAACAAATAAAAAACACCCTAAAAACACGCCCCTCCACCCCCACAATCCCCCAACCAAAACAAGCAAACAAAGAGAGAGAGGGAGAGAGAGAGAGAGAGAGAGAGAGAGGAGAGAGAGAGAGAGAGAGATAGAGAGAGCGAGAGAGAGAGAGAGAGAGAGAGAGAGAGAGAGAGTGAAAGAGCGAGCGAGAGCGAGAGAGAGAGAAAGAGAGAGAGAGAGAGAGAGAGAGAGAGAGAGAGAGAGAGAGAGAGAGAGAGAGAGAGAGGAGAGAGAAACAGACAGACAGACAGACAGACACACAAACACATAGAATCTAAACTGCTTCCCCCCCCCCCCCCCCCCATCCCCCACTTTCTATCCACCTTTCTATTTTCAGTCCTAATCTCATTCTCTCATACATGCTAATAATAATAATATATAGTCACAACAACATGACACCTACATTTTCAAAGCTGTATCTATCCCTAGCCTAAAATAAAATAAAAAATCCCGAGCAAACCAAAAAAAAGCAAAAAAGCTGGGAAGATGACCTTCTATTTCAGACGCTGACGTCACAGGCCATCAAAGCAGCACGCCACCTGCAGCGCCACACGGTGGACATCAGCTTTAAACTGCAGCAGCAAACAAGGCCAATAACCCAGCGAGACATTCCTTTCTCTGCCCTGCTTGGAAGGTAAAACGGCCACGCTCTATCTTCATCTTCGAAAACTAATGGATTTTTCCATTTCGGCTTCGGCGTCAGGTCCGTTTCCTCCTTTCCCTGCCTCCTTCTCCCCCTTCTTCTTCTCTCCCTTTTCCTTCTCTCCTTCTTCTTCTCTCCCTTCTCCTCTTCTCCCTGATGAAGCCTTGATAGAAAGTTTACTTTCAAATGGGAGGGGTGAGGTTAAGGGGGGGGGGGGGTTGTTGTGCATCATCTCGCACTCATGCACAACCTGCACAACACACACACACACACACACACACACACACACACACACACACACACACACACACACACACACACATATAAAGACTTGACTCTGACTTGACACATAAAGATACCCACACCCACCCACAACACACACACACAATCACACACACACACACACACACACACACACACACACACACACACACACACACACACACATCACACACACAAACACACACACACACACGCACGCGCGCGCGCGAGCGAATTCCCACTATTCCTTATGTTTGTCTTGTATCGCTTAAAGTAAAAAGACGTTAAAACTGAAGAACACACACACACACACACACACACACACACACACACACACACACACACACACACAGAGCCCATGAAAAAAGCACATGAGTGCTTATTCCATTATCCTCGATATAAAACAATAAATCAATAAATAAAAATAAATAAAAAGAGCTACCCCACACGCATTTCGGAGATGAAGATACAATGTTGAACTAGACGGGGATTGTTAATGTCTGTATGAATGACTCAACAAGTTAAAAATTAATAATTCATGAAACAAAGAAAACCCCAAATTTTAAAATGATAATAAATCATTGGTTAAAATCACTTTACCGTAAATCGTAATTTTTACCATGTTGAGAAAAAACATTGCCTTGGATTCCATTGCCTTGGATTCCATGTCATTGTAATCGCGTTGCATGTGGCATTGTTTCGTTGTGACCCAGTGACACTTGCTAAATGGCTTTAATGACAATAACTATTGTTTGATGTTTAGTGCTCATAATGTTTACAGGAAATATAAGCTTAACACTTTGAATATATCTCCATCGATCACTTATTCTTGCCAGTCCTTGCATTTACGTGCTCTTTTTTTCAACTAGATAATTCTTGCAAATTAGATTTCTTTTTTGTATTTTGTCCCTTAGAACATTTTGTATTTTTATCATTCGTTCATTCATTTATCAACGTTTTACCGAAGAAAAAAATTGTTTCCAATATTAACTCCCTTTACCCTTTCTCATCAAAGGGAAGACCGTTTCCACCAAAGTTTTGCTATCAAGACTTACAGACCCAAAATACGTGAAGTCGTGACAGTGGCTTCTGCCCCAAACCTCTATTATCACCACTCCTCCAGGCCAGTCCTGTCACCCACAGACTCGGACTTAACTGAATGGGAAGAACATCAGAGCTATCACACCACAGCCTGCTCCAAAATTTGCCATTTCTGACAAAAACCTTCTTATCTCTCCCGAACCCCCCCTGTGCCATTTGCTACCAGAATGGCGGTGCTCTGACTGAGAAAAGACGGGGAGATAATCCCTGTCTGTGATCCCAAATTTCCGCTTTCAAAGATGGTGCATGTGCTATATGATCCTTGATAGGTTGTCCTTCAACAAAGTTGTTTTTTGCACTGCTCCTAGCTGCTTCATCCAGGATGGTGGTTACTCCTTTGGCTGGTAGTGCCAATCATTGACTACAGCACAGCAGTACAATGGGAATTTTGGGGTTGTATTGCAGGTTATATTGTCTCAGAAAGCATATACATGTACATCACCCTCATTGTAAAATAGTCATTGTATATTTGGAATGTAGGACGCTGCCATTGAAAAATGCAATTACACATGTTCATTACTTTGGAAACGTTTTCCAAATTTTCAACATATTTATTAATTCCACATTACATTTTCGAAGATGTACATCCCATCTCCCAAAACACATCATTATTATCTCTTCCAAGTCTGCATCACCTATTCTAAGATTTGCTTTTTGGTTACTGTTTGTTCCCCTTTTCATTATGTTGCCTTCACTTTCCTTTTTGCACTTTGCCTATTTCTGGGGCAGAAGACTGATAGTGTGGAATGTGGCATGTATCTTTTAATGTAAAACTGTCCATCCTAATGTCTTTGCATAACAACTTCCACCCTCCTTACAAAAAAAGTTGTTCCAAGTCATCTTTTTTCATTTAGATAAACAGCCCTTTAGAATAACTGGTCATTTTCGATAAATGGTTCTTGCTAACTGGATTTATTTCCTCCTACCCTGAAAATGCTCTTTCTCTGATTCTTCTATTATAAGCTTACGGGCTTTTGAATGAGAATTTTTTTTCCATTTTCTTACAAAGGAAGACTGTGTCCAAAACATGGCTATTCAGCTTTGCTGACTCCAGATTGTTGACAAAGCCTTCTGCTCAAACCCTCTATCATCAACACACCTCCAAGCCAGTCCTGTCACCCAGACTCAGGCTTTGCTGAACGGGAAGAACATCACAGCTATCACACCACCGCCTGCTCCAAAATAAGTCATTTCTGACAACAGCCTTCTCATTTCCACCCCCTCCCTTACCCCCATATAATTTGCTGCCAGAATGGCGGTGCTCTGACTGAGAAAAGACGGGGAGATAATCCCTGTCTGTGATCCCAAATTTCCGCTTTCAAAGATGGCGCATGTGCTATATGATCCTTGATTGGTTGTCTTTCAACAAAGTTGTTTTTTGCATTGCTCCTAGCTGCTTCATTCAGGATGGTGTTTACTCCTTTGCCTGATAGTGCCAATCATTGACTACAGCGCAGTAGTACAATGGGGTTGTTGGGTTGTATTGCAGGTTATATTGTCTCAGAAAACATATACATGTACATCACCGTCATTGTAAAATAGTCATTGTATATTTGGAACGTAGGAAGCTTACATTGAAGAATGGTATTACACATATTTATTACTCCGGGAACGTTTTCCAAATCTTCAACATATTTATTACTTTTACATTACATTTCCGAATATGTACATCCCATCTCCCAAAATACATAACTATTACCTCTTCCAAGTTTGCATCACATATTCTAAGTTTTGCTTTTTGGTTATTGCTTTTTTCCCCTTTTCATTATGTTGCCATCACTTTCCTGTTTGTACTCTGTCTATTTCTGGGGCAGAAGACTGTGTCACTGTGGAATGTGGCATGAATCTTTTAATGTTAAACTGTCCATGCTAATGTCTTTGCATAACAACCTCCACTCTCCTTACACAAAAGTTGCCCCAAGTCATCTTTATTTCATTTAGATAAACAACCCTTTAGAATAACTGGTCTTTTTAGATAAATGGTTCTTGCTAACTGGATTTATTTCCTCCTACCCTGAAAATGCTCTTTCTCTGATTCTTCTATTATAAGCTTACGGGCTTTTGAATGAGAGTTTTTTTCCCATTTTCTTACAAAGGAAGACTGTGTCCAAAACATGGCTATTCAGCTTTGCTGACTCCAGATTGTTGACAAAGCCTTCTGCTCAAACCCTCTATCATCACCACACCTCCAGGCCAGTCCTGTCACCCGGACTCAGCCTTTGCTGAACGGGAAGAACATCAGAGCTATCACACCACAGCCTGCTCCAATATTTGTCATTTCCGACAACAGCCTTCTCATTTCCACCCCCTCCACTCCCCCCATACAATTTGCTGCCAGAATGGCGGTGCTGTGACTGAGATAAAATGGAGAGAAAATCCCTGTCTGTGATCCCGAATTTCCGCTTTCAAAGATGTCGCATGTGCTATATGACCCTTGATTGGTTGTCCTTCAACAAAGTTGTTTTTGCACTGCTCCTAGCTGCTTCAATCAGGATGGTGGTTACTCCGTTCTCTGGTATTGCCATAAGTTACCATGGCTTACCAGTGAGATAGAATTGTGAGGAGTGTATTTTTGGCTACCTTTGGTTTTTGTTTGTTCCTGGCACTACAGATTCTATTCTCTCAGAAAGCATATGCATCTACGTCATTGTAAAATATTCAATGTAAGTATATAATGTATCAAGTTAATATTGAAGGATGCTATGACAAATATTTGTTACTTTGGTTTTTTTCAAGACATACATCATGCTAATTAAGTTTACATTGCATTTTCAAAGATGTACCTCTCAAAATTCATATGACCCCTCTTCCAAGATTTGCTTTATGGTTGGGATGTTTTCTGCCTTTTTGTTATGTTGCTATCACTTTCCATTTGTAGTTAATTCTGAGGCAAAAAACCCTGACTCAGTGTGGAATTCTGCATGTGTTCTAAAATGTAAGCCTGAAAACATTCCACTGGGTTGATTGTTGCTTTAGTGTCTGTAGTTGCTTGGGCTCTGACGATTACTCATCTTCTTTACCTTTGTTTACCCTTGTTTCTTTGTTACATCAGTGCAGCCGTCTCACACTGAATCCCTGTCAGATACAGATGGAGTTCTAGTGACAAGGCCTATATTAAAGTGGTGTTACATTTTGAAATGTTATGTGGAGATTGTTTTTGTCCATGTTGATGTCTAAGCATAACACCCTACATTCTCCATGTATACACACAGGGACTGGATGTAAAAATGGAATTGCTGCAAATCGTCTTTTTTCATTTAGATAAACAACCTTTCAGAATAACTGGTCAGTTTAGATAAAGGGTAACTGGATTTATTTCTTTTACCCTGGAAAGGCTCTTCTTTGATTCCTCTATTATTAGCTTATACGCTTTTGACTGCGAGATAAATTTCCCCCCTCTTTTTACAAAGGAAGAATGTTCCCAAAACATGGCTATTCAGCTTTGCTGACTCCAGATTGTTGACAAAGCCTTCTGCCCCTAACCTCTATCATCACCACTCCTCCAGGCCAGTCCTGTCACCCAGACTCAGACTTTACTGAACGGGAAGAACATCAGAGCTATCACACCACAGCCTGCTCCAAAATTTGTCATTTCCGACTAACAGCCTTCTCATTTCCACCCCTCCCTTACCCCCCATACAATTTGCTGCCAGAATGGTGGTGCTGTGACGGAGATAAAATGGAGAGAGAATCCCTGTCTGTGATCCCGAATTCCCGCCCTCAGACATGACTGAGGCTCTGCTTTGTCCTCCACTGAGGTTATTTCTGTCTTGCTCCAAGCTGTTTGGAATTTCTTACAATTTGCTACCAGAATGGTGGTGATCTGACTGACAAAAAATGGGAAGATAATCCTTGCCTGTGATCCCAAATTTCTGCTTTGAAAGATAGCGCATGTGCTATAAGATCCTTGATTGGTTGTCCTTCAACAAAATTTTTTTCTGCACTGCTCCTAGCTGCTTCACTCAGGATGGTGTTTACTCCTTTGCCTGGTAGTGCCAATCATTGACTACAACACAGGAGTACAATGGGGTTTTGGGGTTGCATTGCAGGTTATATTATCTCAGAAAGCATATACATGTACATAACCATCATTGTAAAATAGTCATTGTATATTTGGAATGTAGGAAGCTGATATTGAAGAATGCAATTACACATATTCATTACTTCGGGAACGTTTTCCAAATCTTCAACATATTTATTACTTTCACATTACATTTCCGAATATGTACATCCCATCTCCCAAAATACATAACTATTACATCTTCCAAGTTTTCATCACATATTCTAAGTTTTGCTTTTTGGTTATTGTTTTTTCCCCCTTTTCATTATGTTGCCTTCACTTTCCTGTTTGTACTCTGTCTATTTCTGGGGCAGAAGACTGTGTCACTGTGGAATGTGGCATGAATCTTTTAATGTAAAACTGTCCATGCTAATGTCTTTGCATAACAACCTCCACTCTCCTTACACAAAAGTTGCCCGAAGTCATCTTTTTTTCATTTAGATAAACAACCCTTTAGAATAACTGGACATTTTAGATAAATGGTTCTTGCTAACTGAATTTATTTCCTCCTACCCTGAAAATGCTCTTTCTTTGATTCTTCTATTATAAACTTACAGGCTTTTGATTGAGAATTTTTTTTTCCATTTTCTTACAAAGGAAGACTGTGTCCAAAACATGGCTATTCAGCTTTGATGACTCCAGATTGTTCACAAAGCCTTCTGCCCCTAACCTCTATCGTCACCACACCTCCAAGCCAGTCCTGTCACCCAGACTCAGGTTTTACTGAACAAGAAGAACATCAGAACTATCACGCCACAGCCTGCTCCAAAATTTGCCATTTCCGACAACAGCCTTCTCATTTCTACCCTCTCCATTCCCCCCATACAATTTGCTGCCAGAATGGCGGTGCTGTGACTGAGATAAAATGGAGAGAAAATCCCTGTCTGTGATCCCGAATTTCCGCTTTCAAAGATGTCGCATGTGCTATATGACCCTTGATTGGTTGTCCTTCAACAAAGTTGTTTTTGCACTGCTCCTAGCTGCTTCAATCAGGATGGTGGTTACTCCGTTCTCTGGTATTGCCATAAGTTACCATGGCTTACCAGAGAGACAGAATTGTGAGGAGTGTATTTTTGGCTACCTTTGGTTTTTGTTTGTTCCTGGCACTACAGGTTCTATTCTCTCAGAAAGCATATGCATCTACGTCATTGTAAAATATTCAATGTAAGTATAGAATGTACCAAGTTAATATTGAAGGATGCTATGACAAATATTTGTTACTTTGGCTTTTTTCAAGACATACATCATATTAATTAAGTTTACATTGCATTTTCAAAGATGTACCTCTCAAAATTTACATGACCTCTCTTCCAAGATTTGCTTTATGGTTGGGATGTTTTCTGTCTTTTTGTTATGTTGCTATCACTTTCAATTTGTAGTTAATTCTGAGGCAAAAAACCCTGACTCAGTGTGAAATTCTGCACGTGTTCTAAAATGTAAGCCTGAAAACATTCCTCTGGGCTGATTGTTGCTTTAGTGTCTGTAGTTGCTTGGGTTCTGACGATTTGTGATCTTTAAAACCTTTGTTTCTTTGTTACATCAGTGCAGCTGTCCCACACTGAATCCCTGTCAGATACAGATGGAGTTCTAGTGACAAGACCTATATTAAAGTGGTGTTACATTTTGAAATGTTATGTGGATATTGTTTGTCCATGTTGATGGCTAAGCATAACACCCTACATTCTCCATTTATACACACAGGGAATGGATGTAAAAATAAAATTGCTGCAAATCGTCGTTTTTCATTTAGTTAAACAACTTTTCAGAATAACTGGTCATTTTAGACAAAGGGTTCTTGCTTACTGGATTCATTTCTTCCTACCCTGGAAAGGCTCTTTCTTTGATTCATCTATTATTAGCTTATACGCTTTTGACTGCGAGAGAACTTTTCCCCCTATTTTTACAAAGGAAGAATGTTCCCAAATCATGGCTATTCAGCTTTGCTGACTCCAGATTGTTGACAAAGCCTCTTACCCCTAACCTCTATCATCCCCACACCTCCAGGCCAGTCCTGTCACCCACAGACTCAGGCTCTACTGAACAGGAAGAACATCAGAGCTATCACACCACAGCCTGCTCCAAAATTTGCCATTTCCGACAACAGCCTTCTCATTTCCACCCTTCCCCCCCCCCCCCCCCCACCATACAATTTGCTGCCAGAATGGCGGTGCTGTGACGGAGATAAAATGGAGAGAGAATCCCTGTCTGTGATCCCAAATTCCCGCCCTCAGAGATGACTGAGGCTCTGCTATGTCTATTGTTAATCTCCACTGAGGTTATTTCTGTCCTGCTCCAAGCTGTTTGGAATTTCTTACAATTTGCTGCCAGAATGGTGGTGATCTGACTGACAAAAGACGGGGAGATAATCCTTGTCTGTGATCCCAAATTTCTGCTTTCAAAAATAGCGCATGTGCTATATGATCCATGATTGGTTGTCCTTCAGCAAAGTTGTTTTTTGCACTCTCCTAGCTGATTCACTCACGATGGTGTTTACTCCTTTGCCTGGTAGTGCCAATCATTGATTACACCACAGCAGTGAGACAGAATTTTGGGGAGTGTATATTTGGCTACCTTTGGTTTTTGTTAGTCCCTTGCATTACAGGTTCTATTCTCTCAGAGAGCATATGCATCTACGTCACTGTAAAATATTCATTAAATGTTTAGAATGTAGTGAGCTGATATTGACAAACGTTATTACAAAAGAAGAATGTGTTTAAAACAAAGCTATTCAGCTTAACTGATTCCAGATTGTTGACAAAGCCTTCTGCCCCTAACCTCTATCATCACCACACCTCCAGGCCAGTCCTGTCACCCAGACTCAGGCTTTACTGAACGGGAAGAACATCAGAGCTATCACACCACAGCCTGCTCCAAAATTTGTCATTTCCGACAACAGCCTTCTCATTTCCACCCCCTCCACTCCCCCCATACAATTTGCTGCCAGAATGGCGGTGCTGTGGCTGAGATAAAATGGAGAGAGAATCCCTGTCTGTGATCCCGAATTCGCGGCCTCAGAGATGACTGAGGCTCTGCTTTGTTCACTGTTAATCTCCACTGAGGTTATTTCTGTCTTGCTCCAAGCTGTTTGGAATTTCTTACATGATAAACAGTGGTGAGTTTTTTTATGACTCTGATATTAACAAGCAGTGGTCACAGCACAGCGCTAAGAGGAATGTTTAGGTTTGGAATTTCTTACATAATAAACAGTGCGTATTTTCATCGACTGATATTAACAAACGATGGTCACAGCACAGCCCTGAGAGACTAATGCTTA
>CM054152.1:44075388-44077888 GCA_028751875.1 Rapana venosa
TCCTTTGTTTGTTTGTTTGTTGTTTGGAGGGAGGAGGTGAGGGGGGAGAGGGGGGGAGGGCGGGTTGTTGCATCTTCGTCTTTTCGTCTCGAATTTGGGACTGTTTCTAGTTAAGAAAGCATAGTGTGTGTTGTGTGTGTGTGTGAACATATAATTACGTGTGTGTGTCAAGTCAAGTCAAGTTAAGTTAAATTATTATTTCCAGATGGTACATTGAATAAGCGATGTATTTGCTTTTTTCCCCATCAAACCATCTATCAAAGAACACATTTCTTAATGATAATACTGAAATATTACATTATTGTGTGAATGTGTGTGTGTGAACATATGTGTGTGTGTGTGTGTGTGTGTGTGTGTGTGTGTGTGTGCTTGCGCGCGCCCCTGTGCATTGTGTGTACGTATGTGTGTGCACGCGCGCCCGTGAGTATGTGTGTGTGTATGTGCGCGCGCCTGCGTGTGTGTGCCACGCGCATGTGTGAATGGTGGATCGGTGGTCTAGAGGTAACGCGCCTGTCTAGAAAGCGAAAAGTCCGGGTCTGAAGTGTGCGGCGGTTCGTACCCCGTTTGGACCGGAAACTTTTCCCCATCCATTAGACCATGAGTGGTGGTCTGGGCGCTAGTCTTTCGGATGAGACGATAAACCGAGGTCCCGTGTGTTACACGTAATTATTTAGCGCACGTAAAAGAACCCACGGCAACAAGAGAGTTGTCCCTGGCAAAATTCTTAGAAAAAAGCCACTCTGATAGGGAAACAAATACAGTTGCAGACATGAAAAAAAAAAGGGTGGCGCTGCGCTTGTGGCGACGCGCTCTCCCGCTCTCCCCGGGGAGAGCAGCCCGAATTTCACGGAGAGAAATCTGCCGTGACTTAAAGTGGTATGAAATGAAATCTGAGCGCTTTGATTTGTTGCTTTACAAGATTCAGCGCTATATAAATTCCATACATTATTATTATTATTATTATTAATGATGTGTGATCCCGTGTGTCCACGCCAGCATGTGAGCGTGCAGGCATGGGTGCGTTTTTCTCCGAACTGCTGTCGTCTGTCTGTGTGTCTCCCTCCCTCCCTCTCTCTCTCCCCCTCTCTCACTATCTTCCACTCTCTCTTCCTCTCTCTTTCACTATCTTCCACTCCCTCACTCTCTCTTTTTTTCGCTCTCTTCCTCTCTCTCTCTTCCTATCCTCTCTCTCTTCCACTCTCTCTTTTTCTCTCTCTCTCTCTCTCTTCCCCCCCCTTCCCTCTCTCTTTTCTCCCCTCTCCCTCTCTTCTCCTCTCTCCTTCCTCTCTCTCTCCTTTCTCCTCTCTCTTCCTCTCTCCTCTCTCTCCTCTCCTTCTCTCACTCTCATCTCACTCTCTCTCCCTCTTCTCTCTCTCACTATCTTCCACTCTCCCCCTCTCTCCTTTCCTCTCTCTCTCTCTCTTCTCTCTCTCTCTCTCTTCTGTTTCTGTCTTTCTCGTCTCTTTGTGACAACCCAATACACATATTTGGAAGCTGTCAGCCCATTACCTTCTAAAAACAGAGACAGAGAGAAGGAGAGCGAAAGAGAGAGAGAGAGAGGAGAGAGAGAGAGAGAGAGAGAGAGGAGAGAGAGAGAGAGAGAGAGAAGGAGAGAGAGAGAGAGAGAGAGAGAGAGAGAGAGAGAGATGACCTTTCATTTCAGACTATGACGTCACTGCTTATCAAACTGGTACGTCATCAGCAGGGGGCGCCCTCTAGTGGACATCAGCTGCAGACTGTAGAAAACAAGGCCGGTAACCCAGCCAGAGATTTCTCTTTTTTTTGTTGTTGTTCCTGTAACCTTTATCCCCCAAAAAAAGAAAAAGAAAAGACAAAGAAAAAGAATATATATCTAAGCTTGTTGCATTTTTGCCTGAATACAAGAGGAACTGTTTTTGCCGTGCTTTTATACTGGAAGATACCTGTTTTCTCTCTTCTTTTTCTTCCTACATAATTTTTTTTTTAAACTTTAAAAAAAAGGTGATTTACTCCTTTTGCATTTTACTGCATTTTTTTTGTCTCTCTAGGTTTAATGTGTACCTGAGGCTAAAAGTAGCGCACACGCGCGCGCATGAGTGAGTGAGCAAGTGAGTAAATGAGTGAATGTGTGTGTGTGTTTGCGCGCGTGTTCGTATGTGTGTTTGAGAGAGAGTGAGAGACAGAGCGAGAGAGAGAGAGAGAGAGAGAGAGAGAGAGAGAGAGAGAGAGAGAGAGTCAGTTTGTGTTTGTGTGTGTGCGTGCGTGCCTCCTTGCTCACGTGCACGCCTGCACGCGCGCGCGTGTGTCTGTCTGTCTGTCCGTATGTATGTCTCTCTCTCATGTCCCATTCTCTCTCTCTCTCCCCCTGTCTGTCTGTCTGTCTGTCTCTTACATTCCTTTCTCTCTCTCTCCCACTGTCTGTCTGTCTGCTTTTCTCTCTCGTTTTCTCTCATCTCCCTTTCTCCCTCTTCCTCTCTCTGTTTATCAGTCTGTCTGTCTTTCTCTCTCATAACCCTTTTTG
>CM054152.1:44087888-44095388 GCA_028751875.1 Rapana venosa
ATCGTCTCATCCGAAAGACTAGCGCCCAGACCACCACTCATGGTCTAATGGATGGGGGAAAAGTTTCGGGCCCGGACGGGATACGAACCCGGACTTTTCGCTTTCTAGACAGGCGCGTTACCTCTAGACCACCGATCCACACGTACAGACGTTGTGCTTGAAGAGACGTTTGTATATCATCATTCTTTCCTTTTTCTTTTTTCCCTTTCCCTCTTTGTTTCTTTTCTGTTCGTGTTTTAGCATCTTCACTTTGCGTTTACAGTATCTATCTATCTATCTATCTATCTATCTATCTATCTATCTATCTATCTATCTATCTATCTACCTATCTCTATCTATCTATCTATCTATCTATCTATCTATCTATCTATCTATCTATCTATCTTCTTTCTGTACTGTGTGGACATTGTTGAGGATAGCTTTTTTGTCTATGGTGATGGAGAAGGAGATTAATTTTTCTCTGTGTATTTCTTTAAAATATACCTGCCGCCATGGCCACGGTATCGTGCTTTTGGTGCGTTGTATTTGTGACAGGTAGGGTTGTAGGTTTGAATCTCTTAATAAGAGTCATCGGGAGTCTCTGTCTCTGTCTGTCAGTCTGTCTGTCTCTTTCTCTGTCTGTTCGTCTATCTTTCTGTCTGTCTCTGTCTGTCTCTTTCTCTGTCTGTCTTTCTTTCTGTGTCTCTCTCTCTCTCTCTCTCTCTCTCTCTCTCTCTCTCTCTCTCTCTCTCTCTCTCTCTCTCGGCAACACCCTTCATGCGTGGGCCAGTGGCCTTTCTGCGAATAACTCATTTGAGTTCTCTCTCTCTTTCTTTTTTTCTTTTCTCACATAAGAAGAATTTTGTCAATTTGGCATAAGCTGTCACAATTGGATGATAAAAGAATGGTAGACACCAAAAAATATCCAGGGAGGACAGAAAATGTAAATACTGTTACAAAGTAGATGTGTGTGTGTGTATGTGTGACTGCGTATGTGTTTATGCGTGTGTCTGCGCGCGCATTTGGTGTGTGTGTGTGTGCGCGCGCACGTGTATATGCGTATCTGTGTGTATGTGCGCGCGCGCGCGTGCGTGCATGTCTGTGTGTGTCTGTATCTGAGTCCGTGCGCGCGCACACTTATGAAAGTTGCAATCACCGCACCAAAAAAAAAGAAAAAAAGAAGAAGAAAAAACCCAACAACAAACAATATCCTTCACAAATGGCAGTCAGTCACAGTGCAAATAAACAATCTACCCGATACATACATCACTCAGAAGAAACGAAAGTCCTTTGGTGGACCAAAAAAAAAACAACAACACCGAACGAGAAGAAAATCTTGACTACAGGCTCAGACAAGACAGCTCTATCCACAGACACAGCGATGAGCCGATGGAAATCAATATCCGAGTGAAGTCACACCGTGTGTACTAAGCTTCTTTCCAGCAAAAAAACAACAACCAAGGTGTGTTCTTTAATAGCTCGTTTACACTGGATCTACACTACTCCCTTGTCCATGTCAGTCAACTATTTTTTTTATTTGTTCGTCACTGTGTTCACTTTTCTTCATTTTCGTTACACACACACACACACACACACACACACACACACACACACACACACACACACACACACACACACACACGCCACGCGCGCGTGCAAACCAAGAACTTTCTCATTTTAATTCATCCTTTTTAAGTAATTGGCCTCGTTTTATATAAGTCCTTCGGATGAGACTATAAACCGAGGTCTTGTGTGCGAACGCACGCAGAACATCTTGCGCACACGTTAAATCCTGTTCCACTTTTCGTAAGAGTAGGCCATTGTGTTCCGGTGGGAACAGATGACATAATTCACAAATCCGCATACACACGGAGACTGGATGTAAAAAACATATACGTGCTTATTCCATTATCCTCGATATAAAAGAAATAAAATAAATAAAAAAATATGTATATTTGCTTTATTCCATCAATGTGATATACTACGATACAACTACAGAAAAAAACCCTCTATGTATTATATTATGATAAAACCAAAAAAGTAAGTGAAAAAACAACATAAACAAACAACCTCCCCCCCCACCCAACTCAAACCTAGAGAAACAACCCTCCCCCAATAATAAAAAACAACAACAACAAAGAAACAAGGACAGAAACAAAAAAAAACCAGATCCATTATTTCCCTGCATTGTCAGCAAAATAAAAATAATGAACTATTCTTAAAAAAATCAACACACAAATTGACACAAACAATACAATCTGACAGAAAAAATTGGAATTCACTGACAAGTACTGTGCATAGTGCATTCTATCATTGTGAACAAAGAAAAGAAAACTGAATGTAATAAACGGGTACTGTTCTACAATTCTAGAAATGTTATAAGGTCAAAGATTAAGTGCAGCGGAAATCCAATTTTTTTCTTCTTCTCTTCTTATCATATTTTTCTTTATTTTTTTGCATCACTCTGGCTTTATTTCATCTAGTTTTTGCTTGATTTTTTATACTGTTTTTAAAACGATTTCAAAAGTTTACAGTTTCAGGCAATACAATGATGATGCTTTGCTGCTCGAAACGACTCTTCTTCTTCTTTGTTAAACGCTCAGATAGCAGCTATTGTTGTCTGTCAAATGAGCGAAAAATGCGTTGCGCTGCCGTTAAGCGCCTGACAAGTCAGGCCCAGCGCACCCGACCTCGGCGTGAGAGAGAAATGCTCTCTTTTAAGTCTTTCTCTGGAAAAAAGGGCAGGAGAATGGACAAAGGAGGCAGAAAATAGAAAAAAGGAGAAGGTGACAGGATGAAAAACAAACAAGACAGAAACGAAGAGACGGATAGAAAAGAGGGAACTTCTAACACTGAATTTTCAGAAAGTGGGGATACTATATATACACTAACAATCCCATGGCACCCCCGCGGGGGAATAAGTAGCTCTAAACGACGAAATATTCACAGTGACAACAGATCAAGTATAGCCTTCGATATAAAACAAATCAGGCCTTTTGCTTTGGAGAAAAACAAAGGCATGGGTAAATCAGTTATTGGGATCCTCTCAGACAAGCTGAAAACGGACTATACCCTCTCCGTAGTGACCTAAGGTAGATACACCCGTAGTCACAGAGCTTTGTAGGCATACATTACTTTAACAACCAGTTTCCTGGCAAAATGAAGTGGTCAGTATAACACCCTGCTCACTGCCCTCTCTCTGACAGATGTGTACTATAGCTAGTCTCTACTTTGATAGCCGACAGTTTAAGTTTTTAAATAAGAAAGTCTATAAATCAGAGCCTGAAGTATCTCCAAAGTTAAAATTCAGCCACCTTCATGGTGGGTTAAACAAAACGGTCGCATACGCAGAATCGCACCATTGGTGAACCTTGGAGAACTAGCCGAGGGATGAAAGAAACAGCCTGAAGTAACAGGGAGAAAAACACCTCAACATAAACTACGAAGGTGATACATCTTTGAAGTGGAAAAAGTATCACGCATGAAGCTTTCCCGACAACAAACTGAAACAGAAAGACAATGGTACTCACAACAACAGTATAAAGACCGAAAGATAAATAAAGAGTGAAATACAAATCATTAAAAGAAATGATCGAAGAAATACAAAGCAAGAAACACCAACCATAACAGTTTACAGGAAGAAGTACCAATGAGAAAGGAAAAAAAAAAAGAGAGGATGCATACATTTCAAAACAACTTCAGTACCATGCAATAAAGATTCAAAAACCTGACTACACAAGTTAAAAACATACGAGACTGACAGATCCTACTCTCATGCACAATTCACTGAAGGAAAAAAAAACATTGGAGTAATGTGCAAAGGGCTGACACACACACATACACACACACACACACACACACACACACACACACACACGCACACAAACACCTCCGGCACACGCGATGGACAAAATAACATAAGTGCAAAAACATTAAACAAAAGGTTGAAAGCTCCAAACTCTGAACAAAACACAAACCCCCCACCACAATTACCAATACTAGTGTATCAAGGACTGACGTACTAAAAACCCTAAGTACAGAAGGATTGAAACACGCAGAAGCAAGACCTGTCAAATTCTAACGCATCAAACTCTTCTAGTACAAAAGTCTTTTGAGTCTAAGAGAACTGTTAACCTGTTAAAGGTTAAGATTCTGAAATACAAAAGAACTGCAGTGACAAGGACTGACCTACCAAAAGAACTGAAATTCCGAAATTTGAGGCACTGAAGACTGACAATTTTAAAAGTTTCAAGTACGTACTCAAGACTTCAGTTCCACAAGACTTAAGGCCCCCCCCCCATCCCCCCACCAAAACTTTAATATCCAAGTCTGAAGTTTTCAAGTTTAAAGTACTATAAAGTTTTCTATGGCTAAATCTGTGGTACTTCAGAGGCAAACTACAGCAGAAGATTGAAGTACCGTAGACTAAAATATCAGAGACAATAATGCCAAAGTTCAAAGGAGTGTATTGTAATGCAAAAAAACACCCCCCAAAAAACAAAAAAACACTCCAAAATCCATGAAAGATGATGGGGAATGCTGCTTTCGATTCGAGAGAGAATAGCATATTCTGATGCTTTACACACATCTCATTTTATTCTCTCTCTCTCATGATTGTTCTGCATTACCTTCCCCCTCCAATACTAAGGCATATATGATTCTGATCATTACACTACAAGTGAAATTAAGGTCCTGAAGATTTGAATTGTAGTGCGTATGAGATGTGTAATGTGAGTTCAATCGAAATAGACATGGTAGCCTATGTATATAGGGAATAATATATATAAGATATCCCGTGTCATAATTGTATAGTGGCCAAAGGCCGATGTGCAATTAAACCATTTCAGAATTCAGAGTTCTTTCTCTCTCTCTCTCTCTCTCTCTCTCTCTCTCTCTGTCTTCCTGCTCTATAACTTGACGTCATCACTAACAGGTCAACAAAAGAACAATCTTGCCATCTTCCATTCTATTTCAGATCCTGACGTCACTCTGCATTCTATTCCGTAATACCCGTCACCAGTTTTAGCAGGAAAAGAGCACTCCCTCCAAAATAAAATCCAGCAAGGAAAAACAAGACCCATAACTCTTAGCATCTCCTTCTCTCCCCTACTTTTTTGCATTGCAGAGAAGTTACTGTTTGGTAGGTACACCACACACACACACACACACACACACACACACACACACACCACACACACACACACACACAGCCACACACACACACACACACATCACACAACCACACAAGAGGCTGAAAGAGTTAATAGTCAGTGCCTTTTCTGCCTGATGATCTGGCAGCTTCTGCCTCCTCTTCTCCTTATCATCATCATCACAATCATAACATCAGCAGCAAGAGCAGCAGCACAGCAGCAGCAGCAGCAGCAGCAGCACAGCAGCAGCACATCACAGCAGCAGCATGTAGCTGAGGTCAGAGCTGTCTGTCTGTGCCTGTGTGTTGAAGGGAAGGAGGCTGAGGGGATGGTCCTGTGTCTCTGGCCATCCTCAAGTTTGCCTTTCTGCAGGTATTGATTTTGTCCCCACCTGTGCTTGTACGTACCTCTTGACAATGCTTTTTTCTTCTTGGTGTGAGTGCGGTGCGAGTGAGTGGGTGTGAGTGTATGTGTGTGAGTGAGTGTGTATATAAGTATGCGTGTGGTGTGAGAGGAGAGAAGAGAGAGAGAGAGAGAGAGAAGAGAGAGAGAGAGAGAGAGAAGAAGAGAGAGAAGAGAAAGAAAGGTGAGAGATAGTGTGTGTGTGCTGTATGTATGTTATAAAGTATGTGTGTGTGTTAGTGAGAGGAGAAGAAGAGAGAGAGAGAGAGAGAGAGAGAGGAGAAGAGAGGGGATGAGGAAATAGAGAGAGAGAGAGAGAGAGAGAGAGATGTGAGAGAGGAGAGAGAGAATAGTGTGTGTGAGTGTACGTCTGTTTGCGCGCGTTTGTGTTTGTGTATGTGTGTGTGACGCAATGTTTCAGTCTCTTCCATGGTACTTTTACGTTCCATTTGCTAAGGGGAAGTCATCAACAGAAGGTAGTACACAGGGGCAGTAACTCCATAAAGTGACAGCATCATCACCACTTTGCTACTGAGTTTTATGGCAAAGCAGTAATCGTCCTTGTTTCATATTTTCTTCCAAACTGCATTGATTAACAGCTTACCGTTTACTTCTGTTCAAACCGTACACACTCACAAAACCTAGACAGTCCACACACACACACACCACACACACACACACACACACACACACAAAACCAACACACACACACACACACACACAATCACTTTAAGTAAACAGGGCGTAAAATTGAAGACACACACACACACACACACAACACACACACACACACACACACATCACTTTAAGTAAACAGACGTAAAATTGAAGACACACACACACACGCACGCCGCACGCGCGCACACACACCCCACACACACACAACACACAACCACACACACACACACAACACACACACACACACACAAAACACCCCAAACACACACACACACAAACACGCGCGTAAAGATTCATACAACACGAAAAGAAAAGAGGCTGTATCTCTCTTTTTCAGAAGCATTTTTCTTTCTTTCTTTGTTTCTTTCTCTCTCTCTCTCTCACTCCCTCCTCCTTCTCCTCTTCTTCTTCTTCTTGTTCTTCCTCCTCCTTCTCTCTCTCGTTCTCTCTCTATTGCAGGTCTTTCTCTCTGTTTCTGCACTCCTCTCTCTGTCTCTTTGCCTTTGGACGTCATCACGAACATTGTCACAAAGATTAAAAGGTCCACCATGCCATCTTCCATTCTATTTCAGATCCTGACGTCACTCTGCATTCTATTCCTTAATACCTGTCACCAGTTTTAGCAGGAAAAGATCACTCCCTCCAAAATAAAATCCAGCAAGGAAAAAACAAGACCCATAACTCCTAGCATCTCCTTCTCTTCCCTACTTTTTGTTTGCATTGCAGAGCGTTACTGTTTGGTAGGTACACACACACACACACACACACACACACACACACACACACACACACACACACACACACACACACACACACACACACACACACACAGGCTGAAAGAGGTTAATGGTCATGTGCCTTTTCTGCCTGATGTCTGGCTGCTGTCTGCCTCCTCCTCCTCCTCATCATCATCACAATCATAATCATCAACAGCAAAGCAGCAGCAGCAGCAGCAGCAGCAGCAACAGCAGCAGCAGAAGCAGCAGCAGCAGCAGCAGCAGCAGCAGCAGCAGCAGCAGCAGCAGTGTAGCTGAGGTCAGAGCTGTCTGTCTGTGCCTGTGTGTTGAAGGGAAGGAGGCTGAGGGGATGGTCCTGTGTCTCTGGCCATCCTCAAGTTGCCTTGTCTGCAGGTATTGATTTTGTCCCTACCTGTGCTTGTACGTACCTCTTAACATATGCTTGTTCTTCATTGGTGTGAGAGAGTGTGAGTGTGCGAGTGTGTGTGTGAGTGTGTGTGTATATAAGTATGTGTGTGGAAGAGAGGGAGAGGGATAGTGTGTGTGTGTGGTGT
>CM054152.1:44097888-44110388 GCA_028751875.1 Rapana venosa
AGGTTAATGGTCATGTGCCTTTTCTGTCTTATGTCTGGCTGCTGTCTGCCTCCTCCTCCTCCTCATCATCATCACAATCATAATCATCAGCAGCAAAGCAGCAGCAGCAGCAGCAGCAGCAGCAGCAGCAGCAGCAGCAGCAGCAGTGTAGCTGAGGTCAGAGCTGTCTGTCTGTTCCTGTGTGTTGAAGGGAAGGAGGCTGAGGGGATGGTCCTGTGTCTCTGGCCATCCTCAAGTTGCCTTTTCTGCAGGTATTGATTTTGTCCCTACCTGCGCTTTGATCTCGTTGCCATCTGCTATGACTGGAGTATACTTGAATATGTGGGGGAGAAGGGGTACACACACAGCTATACACACATTCATGCATACTCATACAGACACAGACACACATCCCCCCGTCTAATATAACAACTTGTGAAAAGACATTTAACGAATTTGAACGGATACACGCAGACCTATTCAAAAATACACACACTCGCACGCGCGCGCACACGCTCGCACGTACACGACAAAGCACACTTACGTCTACGTACCTTTAGACATACATATCAACACAACACAAATGTTGATATATAACTATTTTTCTTTCATCTCTTTGACTACCAAAGACATAACCCTTCCTCCTGCTTATCATATACACACATACACACACACCCATCCACTCCTCCTCCCCCCATACACATAAAAACACATTCGTGCACATTCACACACACACACCCATCCGACGCACACACACACACACACACAAAGATAACACACGCATACAATACACACACACACACACGCACACACACACACACGCACACACATTCACACACACACACACACCCATCCACCACCCACACAAAAGATACACACATACATACATTACACACACGCACACACACACAAACACAAACCACACACACATGCACTTACACATACACACACTAAAACACACACACACACACACACACACACACTCTCTCACACACATTGACACACACACACCCATCCACCACCCACACAAAAGATACATACATACACCACACACACGCACACACAAACACACACACACACACACTCTCTCACACACACTACACACACACACTCTCTCTCTCTCTCACACACACATTGACACACGCACACACATATACCCATCCGCCACCCACACAAAAGATACATACATACACTACACCCACCCACACACATACCTACACAAAAACACACACACTCTTTCTCTCACATACACACACTACACACACACACACACACACACACACACACACACACACACACACACAGTCTCTCTCTCTCTCTCTCTCTCTCTCACACACACACACACACACACACACACACACACACACACCACGCACGCACACACACACACACACACACACACACACACACACACACACACACACGCACGCACACACCTGCCTATCAAGGGGAGGGAGGGAAGAAATAACAACTCCTTTGTGTTCTTTCTTTCACGGAACTATCCAGTCATCTCCAGATTGTCTCTGTATTGATCAGTGTCATCGGCAGGAAGAAACACCCCCTTCCTAGTCTTCCTCCTTCCTCAACACCCCCCCCCCCTCCCTCCCCTAGCCTCTCTCTCTCTCTGTCTCTCTTTTTCTCTCTGTCTGTCTCTCTACCTCATTCTCTCTCTGTCTCTGTGTTTCTCTGTCTGTCTTTTTCTCTCCCTCCTCCTCTCTCTGTGTCTCTCTCCCCCTCTCTTTCTCTGTCCCCTTCCCCTCGTCTCTTTCTCTCTACCCCTCTCTCCCCCCTCTCTCTCCCCCTCCCCCCTCTCTGTCTCACTATCTCCCTCCTTCCCTATCTCTGTCTCCCCTTTTCTCTCTCTCTCCCACTCTCTCTCTCTCTTTCTCCCTTTCTCTGCCATCCCCGCTCTCTCTCTCGCTCTCTCTTAATAATAAATCGGCAAAGGTGCCATCTTTTATACCTGAAAGGAGAAGAGGGAGAGGGAGAGAGAGACAAAGACAATGACAAATTCTTTTATTTCGAGGATAATGAATAAGCACTCATGTGCTTTTTTACATCCAGTCCCCGCCCTTAGGGATATATATGATAAGAAAATAAGAGAGAAAGAGTGAGAAAGAGAGAGAGAGAGAGAGAGAGAGAGAGAGAGAGAGAGAGAGAGAGAGAGAGAGAGAGAGAGATGGCGAGAGAGACAGAGACAGATGGAGAGAGAGAGAGCGACAGAGAGATAGGGGGAATGCTGGATAGCCTAGTGGTTAGAACATTGCACTCGTGATCTCCCGGCCTGGGTTCAAGCCACAACCGAGGTACCCGTTCAAAGGTGGTTTAAAAAAAAATCCCCCTGGAGTTGAACATCAGTACTGACTCCACTACCCGAAAGTCCTTCGGATAAGACTGTAAACCCGAGGTCGTGTGGGCGAACGCGCGCAGAACTGTCCCTCCCTCCCTCTCTCTCTCCCCACCCCCCCTCTCTCTCTCCATATCTTTCTCTCCCCCTCTCTCTCTCCCTATCTTTCTCTCCCCCTCTCTCTCCCTCTCTCTGTCTCCCTTTCTCTCCCTCCATCCCCCCTCTCTCTCTCCCCCCTCTCTGTCTCCCTTTCTCTCCCTCCCTCTCTCTCCGTCTCTCTCTCTCCCCTCTCCCTCCCTCCCTCCCCCTCTCTCTCCCCCCTCTCTCTACCCCATTCTCTCCCATTCTCCCTCCCCCTCTCTCTCTCCCCCTTTCTCTCCCACCCTCTCTCTCCCTCCCTCCCCCCTCTCTCTCACCCTCTCTCTCCCTCCCTCCCCCCTCTCTCCCCCCCTCTCCTTCCTGTGGATCCACTCTTCATGGTGACGTAACGTGTCGTTTTTATTTTCTGCTTCTACCAACTCCCATCGGGGATGAAGGGGAAGACACTCTCGCACGGCAAAAACGCGACAAGGGCAGCAACTTCACCAAACGATCTTTCAGTGACGGGTCTGTCGCACGACTAACTATCTACCTAGGGCTGCTTGGACACAGACCTTCTTGCGTCATAGTTTTTCCACATCGTTTCGTTTCATTTTCCTCTATGTTAAGCTTACACATGGGCGTACGAATGCGTGCAAAGCACGCGAGCGCTCTAGCAAGCGCGCGCGGGCACACACATTCAAACGCAAACACACAAACACACTCACTCACGCATGGCAGCACTTGCATACACACACATACCACACACCTCACGCCCACCCACACACACACACACCCACACACACTCACTCACGCGCGCCCGCACACACATAACACACACACACACACACACTCACGCGCGCCCGCCCGCACACACACACACACACACACGTCCCGCACACACACACACTCACGCGCGCCCGCACACAACACACACACACTCACGCCCGCCACACACACACACACACACACACTCACACACGCATTCACACACACACACACATCATACACACTGCGCGTACGTGTCATCTTTTACTGTCATTCATACCACACACCTATCCCCCCTTCCCTCCCCTCCCCCCAAAAAAAAACAAACAAAAAAGGTGCATAGATTTCTGTCTGCTTGTCAGTGTCAGTCTCAATTTTCGACTTTGTTTTTCTGTCATCAGTTTTGATGCTCTCTTGGTCCATCTGTCTGTCTAACTTTTTTTGGTGTCTGTCTATCGGTCTGTCTGTCTCCATCTCTTCTCATACACTCTCTCTCTCTCTCTCTCTCTCTCTCTCTCTCTCTCTTCTCCTCTATCTCTCTCTCTCTCTCTCTCTCTCATCCTTCTCTTTCTTTATCTCTCTCTCTCAACCAGTTGGGGTATGTGCGTTTATTGAACACATATTTATCTCCTTTATCAAAATCATTATAATCGATGTATCTCTTTGACATTAATGTTCAGGTCAATATTATTGGGGAACTGTGTGCATGTTGAATACACACGTATACCTTTTCTTAAAAATCATACGTTGATTTTTTTTATTGTTGTTGTTATATTTGGAGGCTAGTTGGCTTTTTGCCTATTGTGTGTGTGTGTGTGGTGTGTGTGTGTGTGTGTGTGTGGTTGTGTGTGTGTGTGTGTGTTTATTTAGTTGATAATCCCTAATTGAGATGAAAAAAAGTATATGGATACTTACTCTGCCATATTTTTCTGGGTTTTTTGTTTTATTTTAATTCCACATATGCATATGTTAATGGGTTTTTTGTTTGATTTGTATAGTTTACCATAGATTAGGGTTTTTTTATTCTATGTCTGCATATACATTATCTTTTTTTTTCTCGCTTTTTTTCTTTCTTTAGATAGATGGCTTGATGAAAAAAAGCAAATGCACTGCTTATTCAATGTACCATCTGAAAATAAAAGTTTGACTTTGACTTTGACTCTGTTACCCTTGGAAAATAAAGATGATTCAAGATCATTCACTCATTCGCACACACATACTCACAGACAGACAGACAGACAGACACACACACACACACACACCCACGCGGGATAGACTGGTGGTTAGAGTGATGTATTCGTGATCTGCTGACCCGGGTTCGAATCTCGTTCAAGAGGATTATTCCTCCGGAGTTAACATTAGTTCCGACTCCACTCTCCCCAAAAAGTTCTTCGGACGAGACTATAAACCGAGGTCTCGTGAGCGAACGCACGAAATACAACTTGCCCACACGTTAAACCCCGTTCTGCTTTTCAGAAGAGTAGGCCATCATGTGCCGGTGGGAACGGATGACAAGATTTACAAAACTGCGAACCCACGGGGACTGGATGAAACAAAAAGCACATGAGTGCTTATTCCATTATCCTTGAAATAAAAGAATAAATAAATAAATAATACCCCCCCCCCCCCCCCCAACCACCAATTCAGCAACAGAAGGGAACGATCGTTGTAGAGCTGATCTGAACTGCTAGGGAAAAAGAGCCATAAATCCTCTGAACAAGACGTGCTATTTCACACTGCACTGAAATTTCGGACACCCTTTTTGCCAGATATGAGACAACCCTCCTCTCCCCCCCCCCCCTCCCCCAAAAAAAACACCTTGGCATTTTCTTTAAATTACGCATCAGTGTTTTCTTCTTCCTTTTTCTTCTTCTACCTGATTTTCTGTCCACGTCTTTTTTCTTTTCGTTTTTTTTCTTTCTCCCCCCCCCCTTTCTTCCTACTCTTCGTGTTCGTGTTCAGATTATAGGTTTTAGGTCTTCTTTTCCCTGGGAGTTAAAACCGGTAAAATACTACACGAGTTGACAGTTTCTGATTATGTTTCTTCTTGTTCTGTTTCTTCTTCTTCTTTGTCTCTTCCTCTGTCGCTCTCTGTCTCTCACTCTCTACACATATATCTCGCTCTCTTTCTCTCTCTCTCTTTGCCTCTCTCCTCCCCCTGTCTACCTGTCTCTGTTTCTTTCTCCCCCCCCCCTTACTCTCTCCCATCTCCATTTCTCTCTAACTCTCTCTCTCGCTCTCCTCTCTCTCTCTCTCTCTCTCTCTCTCTCTCTCCCCCCCCCCCCTCTCTCTCTCCTCTGCCCTTTCTGTATATAATTTTTCGAATGTTTTGTCGCCACAGCGTATTAAAAAAATCTTTTCCATTTTTCTTCACTTCCATCGCTTCGTAAATTGCTTCTTGTTGCAATGCCTTCTCCTCCTCCTTCGACTGCTCCTGCTGCTCCTGCTGCTGCTGCTGCTGCTGCTGCTGCTCCTCCTCCTCCTCCTTGTCCTCCTACTTCATCATCATCATCATCATCATCATCATCATCATCATCATCATCATCATCATCGTCATCGTCATCTTCTTATTCTACTGCTGCTATTGCTGCTGCTGCTGCTGCTGCTGCTACTACTCCTCCTCCTACTGCTGCTGCTGCTACTACTTCTTCCTTTTCCTCCTCCTCTTCCTCCTTTTCAGTCTTCCTTCTTTTCCCTCTTCTCCTTTTATTCCCGTGGTTTATGGTTTAAAGTAGGATGTTGATGGATAGAATAAACAGAAGATCGATACTGCTTGCCATTCCCTAGTCAGAAAGCTATTTGCATTTTCAAATAATTTATGAAGGTACACGAATGCTTTTCCCCACACAGTTATAACACACATTGCCACGTTGGCTATTTTGGATTGAAAGCTTTTTAATTGATTGTATCCACAGAATATGTTGGCAGTGGTTTGAAGATTTTGTCGAAGATATGTGTACATAATTATTTTGTCTCTTTTGTTAGGGTTTTGTGTTTGGATATTGTTTGTCTTTTCAAAGACATTTACCATGTTGGTGGTCTCGCTTGCCTTCTACTCGTCCCTCTTCTTCAAGATCATCATCATCTTCCTCTTCCTCAGCTTCTTCTTCTTCCTCTGCTTCTGTTTCTCTTTCTTTCTTTCTTTCTTTCTCTCTTGTTCTTGTTCCTCCTCCTCCTCCTCCTCCTCATCATCATCATCATCATCATCATCATCATCATCATCATCTTCTTCTTCTTCTTCGTCGTCTTCTTCTTGTTCTTGTTCTTCTTCTTCTTCAATTTGTTCCTCTTCCTCCATTTCTCCTCCTCCTTCTTCTTTTTTCTCATCTTCCTTCGCCTCCTCCTATTCTTCGTCTTCCAAGGCTATCGCTTCAAAACTAATGTTTTACATCTGCAACGCAACTTGAGAATATTCCAACAAATACAAAAACCAACAATTATTTGTCATTTAGACAAACAACAAAAACAAGATACGTACGTAATTCTAGATGTACAAATACCCAAACCCTACATTTGAAATCGTCATTTAGAGATAAAGAAAAAGATCTGTACGTAGTTTTAGATGTACAAATACCCAAACCTCTACTTTTAGGACATAAAACATCTATTAAGAAAAGCAAAACCAACCTAGGTGGAATTGGTTTTCGGTTTCAAATCCATAATTAAAAGGGATAAAATAAAAATAAAAAACCAAACTCCATAGCAATGTGGAATGCCAGTTAAAATAAAAAAGAAAGAACAAAATACTGGTACGGTTTAATTTTTCTTTAGCCAAAATTATGAATCCTCTAAGTACATTTAGACGCGGTAACTGATCTTACGTTAGTTGCACAACGAAAAAAAAGTACTCTCTCTCACTCTCACTCTCTCTCTCTCTCCCAGCCTAGTGGTTAGAACATTGCGCTCGCAATCTGACGACCTGGGTTCGATTCCCGTTCAAGGGGGATATTTTCCCCTGGAGTTAACATCAGTACCGACTTCACTCTCCCCAAAAGTCCTTCGGATGAGACTATAAACCGAGGCCCCGTGTGCGAACGCACGCAGAACATCTTGCGCACACGTTAAAATCCTGTTCCGCTTTTCGTAAGAGTAGGCCATTGTGTGCCGGTGAGAACAGATGACAGAATTTACAAACCTGCATACACACGGGGACTGGATGTAAAAAGGCACACGAGTGCTTATTCCATTATCCTCGATATAAAAGAATAAAATAGAAATAAATAAATAAATAAAATAAAATTAAATCCATCCCCGTTGTATCGATCTCTCTATTTCTGTCTTCGTCTCTCTGTGTTGTTCACTTTCTTTATGTCTTGATTTTTCTCTCTTTATTTCTGTCTTTCTGTCTCTGTCTCTCCCCCCCCCCCTCTCTCCCTCCCTCCCTCTCAACTTTTAAACCACTTTAAGTCACGGCAGATTTCTCTGCGTGAAATTCGGGCTGCTCTGCCCGGGGAGAGCACGTCGCCACAAGAGCAGCGCCACCCATTTTTTTCCTTTTTACTGCCTACAACTGTATTTGTTTCCCTATCAGAGTGGCTTTTTTCTACATAATGTTGCCAGGAACAACTATCTTGTTGCCGTGGGTTCTTTTACGTGCGCTAAATAATTATGTTTGACACACGGGCTTTCGGTTTATCGTCTCATCCGAAAGACTAGCGCCCAGACCACCACTCATGGTCTAATGGATGGGGGAAAAGTTTCAGGTCCAAACGGGATTCGAACCACCGCACACTTCCCACCCGGACTTTTCGCTTTCTAGACAGGCGCGTTACCTCTAGACCACCGATCTACCTCTACCTCTCTCTTTCTGTCTATCTGTCTTTCTTTCTGTAGCTGTCTGTCTCCCTCTATCCTTCTCCTCACCCCACCCCCCCCCCCCCGTCTCTCTCTCTTGCGTATGAGTGTTTATTCCATTATCCATATCTCTCTCTGCCTATCTATCTCTCTGTGCCCATCTCCCCCTGTCTACCTCTGTCTCTCCTCCCATCTCTCTTATTTTTATTTTTTATTTTAATTTTATATTTTATACCTTTTTAAGTCACGAGATTTCTCTGTCTCTCTCCTCCCATCTCTCTCTCCCCATCAAAAGAAAAATCACACTCAGTCACTCTCTCTCTCTATCTTCTTTTTCCTCTGTGTCTCTTTCTTCTCTCTTTTCCTGGCCATCTTTGTCAGAAGTGAAAAACTGTGATCATCGTGGAACTTTTAAAAAAACAAACACCCCACAATGAAATGCAATCTTCAAAGAAAAATGTTAACACGATATCTATGAAACGTTTCACAGTAAAAGGAGAGAAACTCACTTGAATATAAAAGCTATTTCCCCCCTCTTACCTCTTGATATCTGAATTTGTCCTTTGTGACATTTAAATGATACACACTATCTTTCTAGTATGACTTTTCTTTAAAAGAATCTGCTAACAGTTACCCTCTGTCTTCATAAAAGCGCATACGCGTTTACGCGTGCACACACACACACACGCACACACACGCGCACATACACACACACACACACACACACACACACACACACACACACACACACACACACACACACACACACACACACACACACACACACTCAGAGACACACACTCAGAGACACACACACACACACTCTCTCCCCCCTCCTCACACACACACCACTACTGATTTATACAGATAAGTTGTTAATATGCTTTCATGTGTGTGTGTGTGTGTGTGTGTGTGTGTGTGTGTGTGTGTGTGTGTGCGCGCGCGCGCACGCACGTGTGCGTGCGTGCGTGTGTATTGATGTTGTTTATCTTCCTTCATAACTCTCCCCCCCCAAAAAAAAAATTACTGTACACAATTTTTTTTCTGATACCATTTGGAATAAACATGCTATATTTTCGCACCTAATCACTGAACAGATACTAAATTATGTAATATAATTCACACATTAATGCAATCAGGCCGAGATGCGTTCGTTATTGAAATAAGGACCGGGTATTTAGGAACTCATAAAGATGTTTTTCTCCATAAATTGAAAAAAAAATCATTTTACAAGCCAACATCAGCAGGAATTGACGTACGAAAACTTAGAACGCAGATTAAAAAAAAACTGAAGAAAAAAATTCACGAAAGTAGTATTTACATTAAGGAAAAAAAAACACGAGAGAACATTTCCTGAAAAACAAGTAAGATTTCCTATTTTGTGAACAGTGGTAAGAAATATCCTTTAAAAACAGCAAAAAAGAGGCTCAACATAAATAATGATAATGATAATAATAATAATGATGATGAAGATGATGATGATAATAATAATATAGAAATTAGTAATACAATGATAGAAGTAGTAGCAGTAGCAGCAGTAATATTAGCAGTAGAAGTTGTAGTAGTAGTGGTAATAGTAATAATAATAATACTAATACATGGAATTTCAAGAGCGCTGAGTTTTGCAAACCAAACAAATCAAAGCGCTTGTTCTCACACACACATACACACACACGCACACACACACAGACACACACACACACACACACAGACACACACACATGCATGCACGCACATACACACACAAGCACACACACACATGCATGCACGCACATACACACACACAAGCACACACATATACACACGCGTGCGTGCGCACACACACACACACACACACACACACACACACACACACACACACACACACACACACACACACGCATACACACACACACGCGCGCGCGCACGCGCGCACAAAACAGGACAAGACTATAAAATAATCAAAATTATTATTTAAAAAACCCAAAATTATTATCAAATTGACTTAACAGGCAAGCGTATAGCGTATACAAGATGACTTATGTCTTGAAAAAAACAAACATTCATGTTTTTTATGGATGTACGAGAAGAAAAAAAAAAGGTATGACAGTCCGTACATTACACACAATTTTTTTTTTTAAAGTACACTAAGTTTTCAGCTTATTTTTATTTTTTAATTTTTTATTTTATTCTTTTATATCGAGGATAATGGAATGAGCACTTATGTGCTTTTTTACAACCAGTCCCTGTGTGTTTGCGGTTTTGTAAATTCTGTCATCCGTTCCCACCGGCACACAATGGCCTACTCTTACGAAAAGCGGAACAAATTTTAACGTGTGCACAAGATGTTCTGCGTGCACTCGCACACGGGACCTCGGTTCATAGTCTCATCTCATCGCAAACGCCGACAACTAGAACGGCAATGGCGAAAAACTAAAACTGAAATAAACAAACAGCTTTTTCGAAAACAAACCAACAAAGTCAAAACCTTAATCCACTCAGCAAAGACAAACTACTACTCTGCTCAAGTTCTTGATGCCACGTCCATGAAATCTCTTTTTTCCCTCACCTCAACTCTTCTTGGATCTGCAAAGACAAGTCCTCTGCCTACTATCCACAGTCACTCTGAACTTCCTGATATATTTTCCTCGTTCTTCTCTGACAAAGTCCGTAACATTCGCTCCAGACTGGATCAGGCTCCTTTCCAACCTGTACCTCCTGATCCCCAATTCACTGGCACTCCTCTCCTTTCCTTTCAGCCAACAAGCGACGAAGAAATCCGGAACATTTTAAATGAAATGACCATAAAATCATGCGATCTCGATCCTGTACCTGCTTCTCTTTTCAAACAGTGCCTTCCGCAGCTGATACCAACTATCACAAAAATAGTAAACTCATCTCTTCTTTTAGGAACGTTTCCATCAGCTCTTAAAACTGCAATTATTACACCTCTACTCAAAAAGCACGACCTCGACCCTAACATTTTGAAGAATTACAGGCCTGTTTCTAACCTACCTTTCATCTCCAAGGTCCTTGAAAAAGTTGTTCTGAAACAACTCAATAGCCATCTTCATTCAAATAGTCTCCTTCCCGCATTTCAGTCTGCCTATCGCGTCAACCACAGCACTGAAACCACCCTAGTCCGCACGTTAAACATGCTTCTAAACGCTTCTGACTCAGGTCCAGCGATCTGGAGTGACCTCCCTCTCTCCCTTCGCGAAAAGCCTACTTACAACACTTTTAAATCCAGCCTCAAGACATACCTATTTCAAACCTAAGACCTCCCCCTACAGTTTCATCTCATAATTATCTGTCCTTGCCTTCAGTGGCCTAAATTCTCATCACCCTGCTGAAGCATATAACCTGTGTGTGTGTTTGTGTGTGTGTGCGTGCGTGCGCGCGTGTGCGCGTGTGCGCGCGTGTGTTCGTGTGTATTTGAACTTTTTAAACTATTAATCATTGTTGGTTGCATGTGTAGGAGTGGAATGGATGCAAGCGCTTTGGTTTGTTGTTTTTTACAAGATATAGCGCTATATAAATTCCATTTATTATTATTATTATTATCATCTGAAGGACTTTTGGGGAGAGTGGAGTCTGCACTGATGTTAATTCCAGGGGAAAATATCCCCTTGAATGGAAATCGAACCCGGGTCGTCAGATTGCGAGCGTATGTATGTATGTATGTGTGTGTGTGTATGTGTGTGTGCGCGCGCGCGCGCGCGTGTGTGTGTGTGTGTGCGAGCATGAGCGCGTGCGTTGTTCTTGTTGTGCGTACGTGCGTGCGCGCACGCGCGCGCACGCGCGTGTGTGTGCGACTTATTTCTGTATGCCTTCCTTCTTTCTTTTCCTTTTCTATTGAGTTTCTCTTGATCCATCTCTCTTGTTGTCGTGGGTTCTTTAAGGTGCTTTGAATACGTGTCACGTCACAAAGGGGACCTCGGTTTCTCTTCTCACTCAAAAGACTAGCACCCAGACAACACAGCTCAAGGCCTAGCGGATAGTAGAGGGGTGTGTGTGTGGGGAGGGGGTGGGGGAGGGGAGGAGGAGGTCGGGAACAAAGAGGGACACAACATACATTTCTCGCTTTCTAAACAGGTGTGTTACCTGCAAACCATCGATCCATATTAATTATTTTTTGGGTTTTTTTTTTGTTTCTTTACTTTCTTTTCTTTCTGTTTTTCTTTCTGTCGCTTGTTCCTTTCCGTTCCGTTCCGTTTCTTTCTTTCTTTCTTTCTTTCTTTGTTTGTTTGTTTCTTTGTTTCTTCCCTTCTTTCTCCTTCATTCCTCCCTTTCTTTTGTTTTTCTTTCTTTCTTTCTTTCTCTCTCTCTCTCTCTCTCTCTCTCTCTCTCTCTCTCTCTCTCTCTCTTTTCCTTCTTTCTTTCTTTCTTTCTTTCCCTCCTTTCTCTTTCTTTCTTCCTCTCTTTCTTTCTTTCTTTCTTTCTTCTTTCTTCCTTCCTTCCTTGTTCTTTTTCCTGTCTTTCCTGTGTCATATACTCGCGTGACAGACTACCGACAAAGCATTAGTTTTGGAGTGCAGACAACACGCACGCAATA
>CM054152.1:44112888-44115388 GCA_028751875.1 Rapana venosa
ACAACAAAATATAGCAACAAGGAAAATGAGGGGTAGCAGACGGAGAGACAGAAAAACAGGTAAAAAGGACACGAGGTATAATCGATAGTGCAACGAGAAATAGATAAAGCAATAGGGGGGAAGAGAGTGTGAGAGAGAGAGGGAGGGAGGGAGGGAGGGGAGAGAGAGAGGGAGGGAGGGAGGGAGGGAGAGGGAGAGAGGGAGAGAGAGAGAGGGGAGAGGGAGAGGGAGAGAGGAGAGATGAGAGAGAAGAGGGAGAGGGGAGAGGAGAGGGAGAGAGAGAGGAGAGAAGGGAAGGGAGAGGTAGAGAGAGAGAGAGTGGGAGAGAGAGTGGGAGAAGGAGAGTGTGTGTGAATGAGTGAGGAGAGTGAGAACACACACACACACAGACAAAGTTGGAGAGAGAAGGAGGGAAAGGGGAAGATAGAAGGGGGAGAAGACGGGGGGGGGGGGGGGGGGGGGTGAGAGAGAGAGAGGGGGGCGGAGAGAGACAGACAGACAGACAGAGGATAAGGGGAAGAAAAAAGAAAAAGGGGGTAGAGAGAGGGGAGAGAGAGAGGTTAAGAGACAGAGAGATGAAGAGAGAAGGAGAGAGAGACAGACAGAGACAGAGACTCGTCTAATATCACTGAGAGTGAACAGACGTAAAATCGAAGACAACAACAAACAACAACAGACAGACAGAGATGGAGTGGCAGAGAGAGAGAGAGACAGAGAGACAGAGAGAGAGAGAGAGAGAGAGAGAGAGAGAGAGAGAGAGGAGATGGAGAGGCAGAGACAGGCAGAGAGAGAGACAGACAGACAGAGAGAGACAGAGAGAGACAAGAGAGACAGAGAGAGAGATAGAGATACAGAGACAGAGAGAGAGAAAGAGAGAGAGAGTCAGACAGACAGAGAGACAGACAGAGAGACACAGAGAGACATAGACAGAGACAGAGAAATAGGTAAGAGAGGGTAGACAAACAAGCAGGCAAACCTTCCGCCCCCCCCCCCCCCCTCTCTTTTCTCAACAAAGAGAGTTTCCTTTTTTTCTTCTCACGTCTTAGCATCCCCATTGTCTCTTAATCTTGCCTTCCTTATGTCTAATAAACGAACTGCCCATAATGAAGAGCTAACACATAACACAGCATAACAATAACTGTAAAGGGGGGGGGGGGGCGGGATAGCCTTGTGGTTAGAACATTGCGCTCGCAATCTGACGACCCGGGTTCGATTCCCGTTCAAGGGGATATTTTCCCCTGGAGTTCACATCAGTGCAGGCTCCACTCTCCCCAAAAGTCTTTCGGATGAGACTATAAACGGAGGCCCCGTGTGCGAATGCACGCAGAACATCTTGTGCACTCGTTAAATCCTGCTCCGCTTTTCGTAAGAGTAGGCCATTGTGTGCCGGTGGGAACGGATGACAAAATTGACAAAACCGCATACACACGGGGACAGGATGTCAAAAAGCTTATAAGTGCTTATTCTATTATCCTCGATATAAAAGAATAAAAAATAAAATAAATAAAATCACGATCTTTTCATCATAAAAAGATAACAAGTAACACGGCATAACAATAACGAAGTTTCCATAATGAAAAGATAACAGGTAACACATCATAACAATAACGAACTTTCCATCATGAAAAGCTAACAGATAACACGGCATAACAATAACGAACTTTCTATCATGAAAAGCTAACAGATAACACGGCATAACAATAATGAACTTTCCATCATGAAAAGCTAACAGATAACACATCAGAACAATAACGAACTTTCCATCATGAAAAGCTAACAGATAACACAGCATAACAATAATGAACTGTCCATAATGAAAGGATAATAGATAGCACGTCATAACAACAATAATCAACTCATTACCCCAAAATAAAATAAAAAGAAATATTCGGCTGGATAGCCAACGGTGGAGAATGTGACGTCAGCATTTCTTCAGAGATTATTATTGCACCTTTCCTTTCGCAGGGAGAGAGGGCTGAGGGGGACGGGGGGAGTGTCACGGGACAAACACGTAATGCTAAAATCAATGGACAACAGACAGAAATCTGAAGAGAAAATATAAAATCAACGAATAGAATAAGGAAGTAGGTAAACAAGCAAACAAACAAATAAATTGTGTTCTTTTATTTCGAGGATAAGGGAATAAGCACTCAAGCGCTTTTTTCATCCAGTCCCCGTGTGTATGCAGTTTTGTAAATTTTGCCATCAGTTCCCACCGGTATACGATGGCCTATACTCTTCCGTAAAGCGGAACGGGTTTTAACGTGTGCGCAAGATGTTCTGCGTGCGTTCGCACGCGGGACCTCGGGTTATAGTCTCATCCGAAGGAACATAGACAAATGGATAGATAGATCAATAGATAGATGCATACATACATTCATACATAAATAGACAGATAGATAGAGATAGATAGATTTTTAGATAGATGAATAGATACGTAGATGGACAAATATGTAGATAGCTAGCCATGCTAGCTAGCTGGATAGATAGACAGACAGAT
>CM054152.1:44125388-44132888 GCA_028751875.1 Rapana venosa
CGTGCACGGGCGCGCGTACAACCAAAACACACACAAAAACAACACACACACACACACACACACACACACACAAAACACACCCCACACACACACAAAACGGGGATAGATGTGAAAATGCACTAAGTGTTATTCCTTATCCCAGATATAAAGAAAAAATAAAAAAAAAAAAAAATGAAATAAAAAACAGCACCACAGCGCGCGGCATACCCATTATAGATTTCAACATGAGATTAAATTGGCTGTTGAAAGCGTCAGTTTTTAAAAAAATTTTGGGGGTGAAACGAGGTGAAAAAAGTGGTGCAATTAACCTTTATCCTCAATAAAAAATCATTTGACTTGACTGATTCCCCGCCCACCCCCCCCCCACCCCACACACCATCTTGTGGGCCCACGTTAAAACCTGATTATCTTTTGAAGGTTTTTGCAGTTTGTGCGGTGGAACGATGATAAAACTACCACAAAACTGCAGCACCCGGGAACTGGATGTAAAAAAAACACATGAGTGCTTTTTTCATTATTAATGAAATACAAAAGTAAATAGATGATTAAATGAAATAAACAAACACACACCACACACACACACACGCACTCACACACACACGCATGCGCGCCACACGCACACACACTCACACACACACACACTCTGTCTGAAATCACTTTTAGATGGAAGGACGTTAAACTGAAGAACTAACGCACGCACGCACGCACACGCGCGCACGCATGTACGCACGCACGCACTCACACAGCGCCTAATATCTCAGTCATGACTGTGAAGAAAGGTTACATGGAAACACACACACACACACACACAAACAAAACACACACACACGCAGGGTGTAGGCAAAAATAAATTTTGTGTTATATTTTCGTTTTTAACTTCGACGTTCTCGAATATGACAAAACCTAGCCAATCAGTATGTAAGGAAGATTTCGAACGTTCTCGAATATGACAAAACCTAGCCAATCACAATGTAGGGAAGATTCTAGATCATTTCACAACCGTGACGTTTTCATGACTACTTACAATGGTCGTTAAACGTTGTTCAACCAATCACAATGGTTGTTAAATGTTGGTCAACCAATCACAATGGCTGTTTAACGTTGGTCAATCAATCACACTGGTTGTTTAACATTGGTCAGTCAATAGCAATGGTTGTTTAACGTTGGTCAATCAATCACAATGGCTGTTTAACGTTGGTCAACCAATCGCAATGGTTGTTTAACGTTGGTCAATCAATCACAATAGCTGTTTAACGTTGGTCAATCAATCACAATGGTTGTTTAACATTGGTCAGTCAATAACAATGGTTGTTTAACGTTGGTCAATCAATCACAATGGCTGTTTAACGTTGGTCAACCAATCACAATGGTGTTTAACTTTGGCCAACCAATCACAATGGTTGTTTAACGTTGGTCAACCAATCACAATGGTTGTTTAACCACTTAACGATCCATAGAAATACTGGAAAATATGGACATACAGTCAGGTTTGGTTAACTGTCAATGTTACATTATTCTCTTGAACATTCTTGAAAACTATTACGTTGTATGCGTGAAGCAGCCAAAGTAAACTGTGCTCTATACATTAAAACACAGTTCTGAACCGGGAAATTGCGATTGGCTCATGAGACTGTCTGTCTCTCTCTTTCTCTCTCTCTCTCTCTGTGGGTGTAAGATGGGTGGGTGTGCGTGAGTGTCCTTCTCTTACCATTTATACCAGATTGGAGTCAAATATTACAACAGCCTTTGAAATACAAATAAATATTACAATTCAAGTTTTTGCCATATTTGGATTCGCACATTCGCACACACAGACACGTAAACCCACCCACACATACACAAACACACGAGTTCCTCTTTCACACACACACACACACACACACACGCATGCACACACAGAGGCATACACACTACACTACACGACACTACACTACACTACACCACACCTACATGACACTAAACTCCACTCCAACTACACTATCAGATCCTACGAAAGTTTTTTTTCCCCACACACAGAAAATACGTCATCTTTCTTTTTTCCCACCTCCACCCCTCCTTGCCCCCCCCCCCTCCCCCCTGAGGATATTTCACCATCTTTCCTTTGCTTTGCTTTGCTTTCGTTGGTTGTGTTGTCACTATGTCAGCAAACTACGGCGCAGTAAAACGTTGATGGCCCTCGCGAAGAGACAGTATAAATTCTCCTTAGTCGTTCCGAATAGGTGGGCGAGAGAGAGAGAGAGGGAGGGAGGAGAGAGAGGAAGGAGGGGAGGAGGAGGAGGAGAGAGGAGAGAGAGAGAGGAGGAGGGAGGAGAGAGAAGAGAGGGGGAGGGAGGAGGGGAGAGAGAGTGAGAGAGGAGAGGGAGGAGAGAGAGGGAAAGAGGAGGGAAAGAGAGAGGGAGAGAGAGAGAGAGAGAAGAGAGGAAGAGAGGAGAGAGAGAAGAGAGGGGGGCAGGAGAGAGCAGACAGAGAGAGGAGGGGTGCATATGTGTATAATGGGGTGGTGTGTGTGTGCGTGCGAGTGTGCGTGTGTTGGGTTTTTGTTTTTGGGGGAGAAAAAAAAGAGGGGGGGGGGGAAGGGGGAGGGGGGTTTTTGGGGGGCTGGGGTGCGTGTTTGTGTTGGAGGGGGGGAGGGGAGAGAGGGGGGGGAGGGGAGAGAGGGGGGGAGAGAGAGAGGGGGGGGGGAGGGGGGAGAAGGGGGGAAAAGGAGGGAGAGGGGGGGGGAGAGGGAGGAGGAGGAGGAGGAGGAGGGAAAAGGGGGGGGGAGAGAGAGGAGGGGAAAAGTTTTTTTTAATAAAAAAAAAGTTTTTTGGGGGTTTTTTTGTTTTTTTTTTTTAGATGGGTTGTTTTTTTTTTTTTCCCCTTTTTTTTTTTTTTTTTTTGAGGGAGTGTTGTTGTTTTTTATTAAATTTTTTTTTTTTTCCCCCCCTTTTTTTTTTTTTTTTTTTTTTAATTTCCCCCCCCCTTTTTTTTCCCCCCCCCCCCTTTTCCCCCCCCCTTTTTTTTATTTTTTTTTTTTTTTTTTCCCCCCCCCCCCCCCCTTTTTTTTTTTTTCCCCCTTTTTTTTTATTTAATTTTTTGAAGGGAGGAGGTTTGTTTTTTAAAAAAAATTTTTTGGTTTTTTTTGGGGGGTTAAGGGGGGGGAAAGTTGGAAAGGTGAGTTGAAAAATTTTAAAAAGGAAAGGGGGGGGGGGTTTTTTTTGGGGGTGAGTGGTGGTGGGGGGGGGTTGGTGGGAGGGTGGGTGGTTGGTGGGGGGGGGTTTTGTGGTGGGGGGGGGGGGGAAAAGGGGGTTTAAAAAAAAAATTTTTAGGGAGAGAGGAGAGAAGGGGGAGAGAGAGGGGGAGAGAGGAGAGGAGAGAGAGAGGGAGAGGAGAGAGAGAGAGAGAGAGGAGAGAGAGAGAGAGAGAGAGAGAGAGAGAGAGAGAGAGAGAGAGAGAGAGAGAGAGAGAGAGAGAGAACACCAGTTTTCTTCACCTATTATTTTAACAAAGACAAAGTTTCAGCTTTGGCGTCGTATTCTTTTCGTCTTCTTCTTCTTTTTCTTTATCTTGCATCGCCTCCGCGCTTGCTATTTCATCTTCTCTCTCTCTCTCTCTCTCTCTCTCTCTCTCTCTCTCTCTCTCTCTCTCTCTCTCTCTCTCTCCCCTTGCATCGCCAGTGCATTTGTCTCTGTCTCTCTCTTTCCCACTCTCCACTCTCTCTCTCCCATTTTCTCTCTCTCTCCCCCCTCTCTTTCCCTTTCTCTCTCCCTCTCTCTTTCCCTCTTCCCCCCCTCTCTTTCCCTATATCTCCCACTCTTTCTCTCTCTTTCCCTCCCCCCTCTCTCTCTCTATTCCCCCCACCTCTCTCTCTTTCCCTCTCTCCCCCACTCTCTTTATTTCCCTCTCTCCCCCTTCTCTCTCTCCCTCTCCCTCCCCCATCTCTCTCTCTTTCCCCCTCTCCCTCTCTCCCCCCTCTCTCTCCCCTCTCTCTCCCCTCTCTCTCCCCCTCTCTCTACCCCCCCCCTCATCCTATCTCTCTCTCTCCGCCCACTTCTAGGTGTTCAGTTGCATTTTGGCTTTGTCTTTAAAAAAAAAATCTTTTGGCTTTGTTTCTGAATGTTCATCGCCAGTAACGCCTCCGCTGAAAGGCTGATTCACCGTTGCACCTATCTACGTTTTGTACAGATAAGGAAGTTTTGGAGGGTATGTGATTTAGTGGGTGTGTAGTGTGTGTGTGGGGTGGGGGTTGTGTGTTTGGAGGGTGGGTGGGTTGTGTGTGGGGTGGTGGTTGTGTGTGTGTGTGTTGGCGGGGGGAAGGGGGTTGTAATAATAATATATATATGGAATTTACATAGCGTGAATCTTGTAAAAAAAAACAAAATCGAAGTGTGTGTGTGTGCGCGTGCGTGCGTGTGCGTGGCTGGGTAGGGGGGGGGGAGGGTGTAGCTTGTTTATGTGTGCATGGCGTGTTGTTTGCTTTTGTGTGTGTGTGTGTGTGTGTGAGAGACGAGAGAGAGAGAGAGAGAGAGAGAGAGAGAGAGAGAGAGAGAGGAGAGGAGAGAGAGAGAGAGAGAGAGAGAGAGAGGAGAGAGAGAGAGAGTGGTTTTATTTTTTATTTATTTATTTTATTCTTTTATATCGAGGATAATGGAACAATACTTATGTGCTTTTTTACACCCAGTCCCTGTGTGTATGCGGTTTGTAATTTCTGTCATCTGTTCCCACCGGCACACAATGGCCTACTCTTACGAGTGAGTGAGTGAATGTGTGTGTGTGTGTGTGTGTGTGTCCTGAGGATGCGCGCGCGCGTGTGTGTGTGTGTGTGTGTGTGTGTGCGCGCGTGCGCGTGCGTAAGAGTGTGTGTGTTATGTCTGACCATGATAAATCCATGGCATTCAAAGAAGGATTTTGTCTGGGGGGTTTGTATCATTACAGATAAACAACTCAATACATCAAATAAACAACCCCTACCCCCTCAAAACAAAAACAAAAAGAGAAAATAATGAGAACTGGGTTACAAAAGAAACAGACCAACAAAAAAAAGACAAAAACAGAAAAAAACCTTAAAGAGATAAAAATGAACACATACAAACCTTTACCCACATACACAAATTAATAAATAAATCAACGAAAAAAGCAAGTTAATGAATAAACAAGCAAATGCACAAAATTACTAGAGAAATACAAGTCACAAGGAAGACACTGGCACACTGGATTTCAGGGCACTAATGGTTAGAACGTTGCACTAGCGCTCTGGCGGCCAGGGTTCGAGCCCACCACTGAGACACCCGTTCAAGGGAAATGTTTTCTTTTCTGGAGTTATCATCAGTGCCGAATCCACTCCTCTCTGAAAGTCCTTCGGATGAGACTATAAACCGAGTGTCCGTGTGTGAACGCACGCAGAACATTTTGCGTACATTTAAAGCTTGTCTTCGGAAGAGAGGGATAGAGAGAGAGAGAGAGAGAAGAGAGAGAGAGAGAGAGAGAGAGAGAGAGAGAAGAGGAGAGAGAGAGAGTGTGTGTGTGTGTGTTCATTCATTCATTCATTTTCTTTTATATCGAGGATAATGGAATAAGCACTTATGTGCCTTTTTACATACAGTCCCCGTGTGTATGCGGTTGTGTAAATTCTGTCATCTGTTCCCACCGGCGCACACTGGCCTACTCTTACGAAAAGCGGAACAGGATTTAACGTGTGCGCAAGATGTTCTGCGTGCGTTCGCACACGGGCCCTCGGTTTATAGTCTCATCCAAAGGACTTTTGGGGAGACTGGAGTCTGCACTGACTTCGGAAGAGAGAGAGAGAGAGAGAGAGAGTGTGTGTGTTGTGTGTGTGTGTGTGTGTGTGTGTGTGTGCGTGCGCGCGCGTGCGTAAGAGTGCGTGTGTATGTCTGACCATGCTATTTGTGCCGGTGGGAACGGATGAGACAAACAATACAAAATTGCATGCACACGCCAACAAACGATATGAAAACAATGTATCTGACTCATTAGTTTGGCAGCTAATAAGCTTCATTAAACCCGCGTAACGACAAAAAAAGTTGGGCTTTCCAAACATCAGTTTTGTCAGATTAAATTGAGACATCATAATTATAATGCTACCATTGTGTTTGTTGGAATCATGCTCATAGAAAAACCAGAAAGAGAACGAATTTGCAAAAATGCAAAATATCAACAGCAGCAGCAACAACAACAGAAACAAATAAACAAACATCGAGGAAAAAAAAGCATTTATGATAGGAGAAAAGCAAAGACCTTCGGGGAAGAATCGATGATTCCATAAACGCTTATATCGTTCTTTCACTAGTTATCTATAGGAAATTGCATCAATAATTGCAATATAAACAAACCTCATTACCACTGTCCAATCCAATATGTCATGCTAGCTAGTCAGATGATTTGAAATAATAACAATTTACACTTTGGAGAGTTCATTAAGAAACGATGCGAATTTTGGAGACCAAAAAAAAGAACCCATTGTGAGCAGTCTGAAAACTTATATCAATACAGTTAGTTGTATCTATCTATTGGGAAATTGCGATTCCCTTTTCAGAAAAAGAATCAACTTTGATGTGAATTCCAGAAAGCTATTCATATTAATGATAATAATATAATGATAATAATAATAATAATAATGATAATAATAATAATAATGATAATAATAATGATAATGATAACACTACTACTACTACTACTACTACTACTACTACTACTACTACTACTACTACTACTACTACTACTACTACTACTACTAAAACAACAACAATAACAATAACGATACTGGAGAATGGCGATGATGACGATAACAATAATTCCTTAATACTTTGGCAAACAAGCGGACTTGGCGAACATTCTGATTCTCCCATCTCGTTAGACTTGAGATGTTACATGCCGACATTCTGCAGCTAATAGGCGATTACTTGCAAGCATTAACGTTAAAATCAAACCACAGCTATCGTTATTTTCTTTCTTTCTTTCTTTCTTTCTCTTGTTTGTTTTTACTTTTTCTTTTTCTTTTTTGGTTGTCATGGGAACAGAGGGTTTGTATTTGAAGAGAGAGAGAGAGAGAGAGAGAGAGAGAGAGAGAGAGAGAGAGAGTCAAGTCAAGTCAAAAACACTGTAATCATCCAATGAAGGGCAATTACAATACTGACAGGCACATTGATACGTATAATTATCTCAAAAGACACAAGAAAAATACGTTTCAAATTGTTATAAACATTCCAAGATTTAATTATACATTTTAAGCTATCACTCACACACAAACCCAGGCGCGCGCACACACACGCACGGCATATGCACGCACACACACATATACCCACATGCACGCCAATGTAGGAATACAATGTTGTAAAAAAAAACCCAACAACCACCCCCCCCCCCCCTAAAAATCCCCCAACAACATTGATTGGAAAAGACACATGAACTATTATTTACGCGTGCACGCACGCGCACGCTCACACACGCAAGCACAGAGAGAGAGAGAGAGAGAGAGAGAGTAGAGAGAGAGAGAGAGACAGA
>CM054152.1:44142888-44145388 GCA_028751875.1 Rapana venosa
TCAACTCTGGAACGCACAACAACAGCAACAACAACAGCAACATCTTAACAACACAACTCAAAGAAGTTCATCATTTCCGTTCTCGTAACTCGTATCTTCTGCAGTTGAGGACAAGGACTACAGTTAAGGACAACAGAGGCAGGCGACAAGGCTTTGCTTACAAAAAAAACCCCAAACACCTAGGGATGAGGAAGATTTGATGAAAATCTCTAGGCCGAAGAATGGGATGGGGCATCATAACCGAAAACCGAGGTCTGACTGGCAGGGTTTGGTTTTTGTTTTGTTTTGTTTTGTCAGGCATTATAATTACTGATCTGACAGTTTTCTCAGCCTGAGTAATTACCACAGGCGCCACGTCAAAACAGCTTTTATGTCATCTTTCTGTTGCTGTCTGTCTCTCTCTGTCTCTCTCCTCCCTCTCTCTGTCTCTCTCCTCCCTCTCTCGTGTCTCTCTCTGTCTGTCTCTCTTTCTCTCTCTCTATTTCTCTCCCTCTTTCTCTCTCTCTCTCTCTCCCTCTCTCTCGCTTTCTCTTTTTCTCTCTCTCTCCCCTCTCTCTTTCTCCCTCCATATCTTTTCTCTCTCTCTCCCTCTCTCATTCTCTCCCCCCCCTCTCTCTCTCCCTCTTTCTCTTTATTAATATATATATATATATATATCTCTCTCTTTCTCTCTCTCTCTCCTCCCCCTCTCTTTTCTCTCTCTCTCTCTTTCCTCTCTCTCTCTTCTCCTCCCCTCTCTTTCTTTCTCTCTCTCCTTCTCTCTCACTCTTCTCTCTTCTCTCTACCTCTTTCTCTCTTCTCTCCCCCCTCTCTCTCCCCCTCTATCTCTTTCTCTCTCTTTTCCCTCTCTCTTTTTCTTCTCTCCCCCTCTTTCTCTCCCTCTCTCTTTCTCTCTCTGCCCCCCTCCCTCTCTCTCTCCCAACCCCTGTCCCTCTTCCTATTCCTATTCCCGCTTCATTCTTGTGGAATATTCAGATTGACGTGGTGTTAATATTGTGGTTTGCACACGCACGCGCACATGCATGCATGGACACGAAGACAGAGAGACTAAGGCAAACAGGCAGGCAGACAGGCAGACAGACAGACAGACAGGCAGACAGTCAGGCAGACAGACAGGCAGAAAACGAGAACATCTATGCAAATGCGTACATAGAATGCATTTACAAACTTGTGAGCGTGTGTGAATTTTTTTTTAACCATAAGACATAATTATGCACGGACTTGCAAACACACACACACAGGCACGCAAATACAAAGAGAGATATACAATAAACACGCAAACACACACACACAAAACACACAAACAGACAGACACAGATTCACTCACTCATTCGTTTGTTCGTTCACTCATTCGTTTGCTTGTTCACTCATCAGCTTCCTCCTTCACTCATTCGTTCGTTCGTTCACTCTCTCGTTCGTTCGTTCACTCATTCGTTTGCTCGTTCACTCATTCGTTCGTTCGTTCACTCATTCGTTTGCCCGTTCACTCATTCGTTCATTCGTTCGTTCGTTCACTCATTCGTTTGCTCGTTTACTCATTCGTTCGTTCGTTCACTCATTCGTTTGCTCGTTAACCCCCGTTCACTCATTCGTTCGTTCGTTCACTCATTCGTTTGCTCGTTCACTCATTCGTTCGTTCGTTCACTCATTCGTTCGTTCGTTCACTCATTCGTTTGCTTGTTCACTCATCAGCTTCCTCGTTCACTCATTCGTTCGTTCGTTCACTCTCTCGTTCGTTCGTTCACTCATTCGTTTGCTCGTTCACTCATTTGTTCGTTTGCTCATTCACTCATTTGTTCGTTTGCTCGTTCACTCATTCGTTCGTTCGTTCACTCATTCGTTCGATCGTTCACTCATTCGTTCGTTCGATCGTTCACTCATTCGTTTGCTCGTTCACTCATTTGTTCGTTTGCTCGTTCACTCATTCGTTTGCTCGTTTACTCATTTGTTCGTTTGCTCGTTCACTCATTCGTTCGTTCGTTCGTTCACTCATTCGTTCGTTCGTTCACTCATTCGTTTGCTCGTTCACTCATTCGTTCGTTCACTCATTCGTTTGTTCGTTCACTCATTCGTTCGTTCGTTTGCTCGTTCACTCATTCATTCGCTCGCTCGTTTTCTCCTCCTTTCACCCCCCCCCCCCTCTCTATCCCACCGTTTTCCACCCTCCCTCCCCCTTCCCTCAAACTCACTCTCCAGCACCCCACACCCACCCCGCACCTCACCTTCCCTCCCTTCAACCCCACCCCGACCCCCCTCCACACACACACACACACACACGCACGCACGCACGCACACACGTACACACACACATACACACATACTTACAACACACCACACGCACGCACACACACAGACACACACACACGCACACACACACACACACGCGCACGCACACACACACACCCATAAGCTTACACATGCATGCATACACACATAGACACACACACAGTCTCTCTCTCTCTCATACACACGCATGCTTGCATGCATCACGCACGCGCAC
>CM054152.1:44147888-44205388 GCA_028751875.1 Rapana venosa
TATCGCTTGTTTGGATTTTTCTTTCCTTCTTTCTTTCCTTCCTGCCTTCCTTCCTTCCTGCCTGCCTTCCTTCCTGCCTGCCTGCCTGCCTGCCTTCCTGCCTGCCTGTCTGCCTGCCTGCCTGCCTACCTACCTACCTACCTTCCTTCCTTCCTTCCTTCCTTCCTTCCTTCCTTCTTCCTTTCTTTTGTTTTAGGGGATTTTATTTGTTTTTCCGGGCCTGCGTGTTTACCGGCTTCATTTTCCAATTAACACACCTTCCCTTAAATCCAAAGTCTGTATTGTGCTGTATTGATTTAATCGTAACAACAACAATAACAACTGTAATGATAATAAACATGACTCTTTGTTCGTAAACTTTTCATTTATACGGTCATCTTTTGTAGTTACGGGTTGTTTAACGTGCTCTAAATGCATGTAAGACATGTTGATTTGTTGTCCCATTAAAAAAAAGAAAAATCTAGACAACCATGTGTAAGTGAAACAGAGAGAAATTCTAGCTTTACGGAAATTAATCTCGGGACTTTTCCCTTTAGAGACAATTCAATTAACGCCAGATTGATTATTTGTATACCAAAACGCACCCCTATGTATTTGCTTGGACGCACGCCGCATATCTATCTATCTATCTATCTATCTATCTATCTATCTATCTATCTATCTATATCTATCTATCTATCTCTCTGTGTGTGTACCACAGACACAATATATATCTATATATCTATATATATCTGTGTAACACACACACACACACACACACAATATATATATATATATATATTATATATATATATATATATATTATATATAATATATGTATATATATAAGAAAAAAAACAATTAAAAAAAAGGGAAAAGCAAAAACCTTACAAATTTAGTCCCTCATGCATGTGACGTACATGTATGCATGCATGCGTGCGTGTGTGTGTGTTTGTGTTTAATTTAACTTTTGATAAACTATTTTAATTGTCAATTTTCTTCTTTTGATTTGAGGATAATGGAATAGCCACTCATGTGCTTTTTTGTTTTAACATTTAGTCCCCGTGAGTATGCAGTTTTGTTTATTTTGTCATCCGTTCCCGCCGGCACACAATGCCCTACTCTTCCGAAAAGCAAGTGCGCGCGCTCATGCGCCTCTGTGTGTGTGTGTGTTGTGTGTGTGTGTGTGTGTGTGTGTGTGTGTGTGTGTGTGTGTGTGTGTGTGTGTGTGTGTGTGAGTGTGTGTGTGTGTGTGAGTGAGTGTGTGTGTGTGTGAGATGTGAGTGAGTGAGTGAGTGAGTGAGTGAGTGGTGTGTGTGTGTGTGTGTGAGTGAGAGTGTGTGTGTTGTGGTGATGAGTGAGTGGAGTTGTTGTGTAGATGATTGTTTTTGAGTGATGAGTGGAGTGATTGTGTGTGTTGTGTGTGTGTGTGTGTAGTGTGTGTGTGTGTGTGAGTGATGTTTGTTGTGTGTGAGAGAGAGAGAGAGAGAGAACGAGATGAGATGAGATGGAGAGAGAGAGAGAGAGAGAGAGATAAACAAATTCTTTTATATCGAGGATAGTGGAATAAGCACTCATGTGCCTTTTTTTACATCAGTCCCCGTGTGTATGCGGTTTTGTAAATTTTGTCATCTGTTTTCACCGGCACACAATGGCATACTCTTTCGAAAAGCGGAACAGGATTTAACGTGTGCGGAAGATGTTCTGCATGCGTTCCAACACGGGGCCTCGGTTTATAGTCTCATCCGAAGGACTGAGTGAGTGAGTGAGTGAGTGAGTGTGTGTGTGTGTGTGTGTGTGTGTGTGTGAGTGGTGTGTGGTGTGTGGTGAGAGTGAGAGAGAGAGAGAGAGAGAGAGAGAGAGAGAGAGAGAGGAGAGAAGAGAGAGAGAGAGAGAGAGAGGAGAGAGAGAGGAGAGATGAAGTAAGGGGGAAGTGGATGAACTCTTTTCCATGTCTCGTCTTCAGCCATTACATGAAAAGAAAGAAAGTGATGAAGGGAAACAGCTTTCTATAATTGAATACCCTACCGGCTACAGACGCTGATCAGAAAACGTGAAAAAAAAGCTCATGGAAAAATGGCAAAAGGAGGAAAAGAAAAAACCCCCAAAATTAACGAAAAAGGCCAACAGACAAGAGAGGGAGAGGAGAGAGGAGAGGAGAGAGAGAGAGAGGAGAGAGAGAGAGAGAGAGAGAGAGAGAGAGAGAGAGAGAGAGGAGGAAGGAGAGAGAGATGAGAGAGAGAGAGAGAGAGAGAGAGAGAAGAGGAGAGAGAGAGAGAGAGAGAGAGAGAGGAGAGAGAGAGAAAGAGGAGAGAGAGAGGAAGTGAAGAAGAGTAAGAGAGAAAAGGAGAGAGAGAGAGAGAGAGAAGGAGAGCGAGGAGAGAGAGAGGAAGTGAGGAGAGAAATAGAGTAAGAGAGAGAAAGAGAGAGAGAAAGAGAGAGAGAGGCAGACAGATAGACAGTGAGAGAGACAGAGAGTGAGTGAGAGATACAGAGAGAGACGGACAGACACAGACGGGACAGACAGACAGACAGACAGAACGAAAGAAAAGGAATCCAAAGATGTCAAATAATAAACACGAAGGAGAAAAACAACCACCAATAGATAAACAAACAAAAAAAATTAAAGACACGTAATTTTAAAAAGGATGAACAGAAGAAACATTTCACAAACACAAATTTGTCATAAACAATCACAACAAAAAATACGGAAAAGAAAGAGAGCAAGAGAGAGAGAGAGAGAGATAGAGAGAGAGAGAGAGGAGAGAGAGAGAGAGAGAGAAGAGAGAGAGAGAATCGAAGGAAAGAAAGTAGAGAGAAAGAAACGAAAGGAAAGAAAGAGAACAATGAAAAAAGAAATAAAAAAATAAAATTACCCCCCCCCCCCCCCTTAGCTCAAAAGCGCGCACAACAGGAAAAGTAGCACAAGGAAAGACAAGGAAACCAAAAAAAAGAAAAAGTGAAAACGAAAAAGAAACAAAACGGAAAGACAGAAGGAAAAAAGAAAAGAAGATGGAAAGAGAGAACAACGAAGCACAAGAAACGACGATCAAGAGAACAAAATATTAACGGAAAATATGCACACACACACACAAATCAGGTAAACAGGAAAAATATTTAAAAAAAGTAGAAAGAGAAAGACAGGAAAAAAATGTGGATAATGCACAAAGAAAGAGGAAAGAAAGGAACGGAAGAAAAATAAAGGGAAAAACAAAGAAACACGAGAATGGAATAGTCAAAAAGAAAGAAAAAAAAGACAAGAACAAAAAAAACCCAACTAAAACGACAGACAAGGAAGGAAAGAACTAAAGAAAAAAAAGAGAAAAATACAGAAAACGAAAGCAAAAGAAAGAAAGAAAGAAAGAAGGCATGGAAAGAAGGAAAGAGAAAACAGTAACAACAACAACAGCAGCAGTAACACGAACGACAACAACAGCAACAACAAAAACATCAAAAACAATAACAGCAACAACAGCAACAACGATGATACAACAACAGCAGAAGCGGCAGCAACAAAAACAATAAAACTACACCGACAACAACAACGACAACAACAACAGCAACAACAACAACAACAACGATAACAACAGACAGAAACAAGACTAAAACATACAGAAAGAAAGCAAAAGGAATACTATGAAAAAAATAGAAAGCAAAAACAAAAAGAGAACAGAAATAAAAACATAAAAAAGCAAAAAAAAATGCAGCAAAAACAAAAAGGAGCACACAGACACGAGCGCGCGCGCAAACACACGCACACACACACACACACAACACAACACAAACACACACACTCTCTCCCTCTCTCTCTTTCTCTCCCTCTACCCCCTCCCTCCATCCTCTCTTTCTTTCTCTCCCCTCCCTCCCTCCTCTCTTTCTCTCTCTCTCTCCCTCCCTCCATCTCTCTCCCCCTCCCTCCCTCCTCTCTCTTTCTCTCTCTCCCTCCCTCCATCTCCCTCCCCCCTCTCACACACACACAAATCCAGCAACAACTCCAACCCCCTACACCCCTCCTCTATCCCCCTCCAAAAAGAACACAAAAAACCCCACTCCGAAACAAACAGGCACCCCTCCACCCCCCACCCCCAAAAAAACAAAATAAAAAAACAAAACAAAAAAGAAGAAAAAACACCAGAGAGAGAGAGAGGCAAGGCAGCAATACTGACGCAACAATCTCCCGGAGGACTATGAGACAAAGCGAACGATCGGGAGTGATCAGTTGCAGGCCTTTTGTTTATTTCCATCGGCTCTTAACAGCTCGCTGCCTCGTTCGGCCGTTAATTGACGATCGGTCTGAGCGCTACGCCAGGGGGTAATGAGCGACTGGCCAACATGAAGCCCAGGTAAAAATAAACAATCAAGGGCCCGGTGATGAAGTCTGCAGTCAGACATAACATCGGAGAGTAAAAAGAGAAAAAAAGACAAAAAGAAAGAAAGATGATGATATGAGATGAGAAAAGAAAAGGAGAGGGGGAAAAAAAGGAGAAGGGAAAAGGAAAAGAGTTGGGGTGAGTGGGGGGGATAGTGTGAGTGTGTTTGTGTTGTGAGGTGTTGTGAGGTGTTGTTGTGTGGTGTGTGTTGTTGTTGTGTTGTGTGTGTGTTGTGTTGTGGTGTGTGTGTTGTGTTATTTGAGTGTTTGTGTGGATGTGGTGTGTTGTGTTGTGTGTGTTGTGTGTTGTTTGTATGTTTGTGTGTGATGTGTGTTGTGTTGTGTTGTGTGTTATGTGTGTGATGTGTTGTTTGGTGTGTTGTGTGTCTTTGTTGTGAGTTGTGTGTTGTGAGTTGTGTTATGAGCTGTATTGTGTGTGTTGTAAAGTGCTCTCTCTGTTGTGATGTGTTGTGTGTTGTGTTTTGGCATGTGTGTGTGTGTGTGTACGTGTCTGCGTGTGCCCATGTGTGCCTGTATGTCTGTGTGCGTGTGTATGTGTGTATGTGTGACAGGAGCATTATGATACAAGGAAACACCAAGAACGAAAGGAAAGAGAGAGAGAGAGAGAGAGAGAGAGAGAGAGAGAGAGAGAGAGAGAGGGTAGAGAGAGAGACAGACAGAGACAGAGAGAGAGAGACAGAGAGTGAGAGACACACATGGTGAAACAGACAGACAGACACACAGCAACACACAGAGAGAGAGAGAGAGAGAGAGAGAGAGAGAGAGAGAGAGAGAGAGAGAGAGAGGAGGAGAGAGAGAGAGAGCTCGGAATGATTTAATGTATAGGCCTTAGAAAGAGAGAGAGAGAGAGAGAGAGAGGAGAGGGGAGAGAGAGAGAGAGAGAGAGAGAGGAGGGAGGGAGAGAGAGAGGGGGGGGGGAGGAGGAGGGAGAGACAGAGTCGGACGGAGACAGAATCAGAGACATAAACAAAGACAGTCTGACACAGAGAGAAACACTGACAGACAGAGACAGACAGACAGTCAGAGAGAGAGAGAGGAGAGAGAGAGAGAGAGAGAGGAGAGAGAGAGAGAGAGAGAGGAGAGAGAGAGAGAGAGAGAGAGGAGAGAGAGAGAGAGAGAGATAGGGGGGGGGGGAGGGGGAGAGAGACAGAGTCGGACGGAGACAGAATCAGAGACATAAACAAAGACAGTCTGACACAGACAGAAACAGAGACAGAGCCAGACAGACAGAGCCAGACACACACACACACACACACACACACACACACACACACACACACCACCCCACCACACACACACACACACACACACACAACACACACAGAGAAAGACAGACATAGAAAGAGAGAAAGAGACACACACACACACACCACACACGCGCACACACACACACACACACACACACACACACACACACACACAACACACACACACACACACACACACACACAACAACAGAGAAAGACACACATAGAAAGAAAGAGACACACACACACACACGCACACAGAGGAGGAGGAGGCGAGATGATGGCATTTTGTCAGGGAATCAGCATTATGGCCTCTTCTTTTTGTCCTGCCTCTCCACGCTCAAAGCTGGCAGCTAGCTAGCTAGCTAGCTTGCCTGCCTGCCTGCCTGCTTGCCTGCCTGCCTGTCTCAGAAATTGCTCTCCCGTAATTCTGTATCTCATTACAACACCCGTTTTCTTGTTCTTGTTTTTTTGGTGTGTATGTGTGTGTTTCTTTCTTTCTTTCTCTGCTGGACAACAATCATAAAATCCCGGTGCCATTTCTCAAGGGGAACGACAGTGTACAAACAGATAAAACCTGTTGTGCTGACGTGTGAATCAGGGGGTTACTTAGTCGTTAAGTAAGCAACGACAATAATGTCCAGAAGTGGACCAAAAAAAAAAAATGAACAGGACTTTGTATTCATTTCTAAGAAGTGTGTTGTCATTCATATTATTCACACAAAAGTCTTCCCGACGAGGACCCCCCTCATTGGGGAGTCTGTCAGTATAAATAGCATCCCCCCTTTCTGGATAGTCTGTGTTAGGAATTCCCTCTTTTCTATCCTTCTCTTTTGTTCCTTGCCTTCCTCCTTTATATTGTTCCTGTCGCTTCCTTCGCGTTTATTTTTATGCTTCGGATAAGACTATAAGACTATAAACCGAGGCTCGGTGTGCGAGACGCAAACATTCAAACATGTTTATATGCCTTTTGGAACAGTAGGCCATTGTGTTCCGGTGGGAACGGATGACACAATTTACACAACTGCAATAGCACAGGACAAGATGTAAAAAAAAGCACACGCAGGGCTTCAGTGATTAATTTTAAAAATAATAACAATAATAAGTTATTGGAATTTATATGCCTGATCAGTTAAAAGAAACAAATCGAAGCTTATCATTATCCTCGAAATAAAAGAATAACATTGAAAAAATAAATGAATGACTTCTTGTTTTCATCATCGACCATGTGCACAACTGCCTTCGAAAGGGTGTGTGCGGTTTTTAACATGTGCGCAATGTGTTCTACGCGCGTTCTCTTGGTGTATACTCCCGTGCGAAGGATTTCGGGGGAAGTGGAGTCAGCATTAATGTTAACTCCAGGGTAAAATTCCCTACGCGGAGGCTTGATCCTGGGCCGTCAGATCACGACCGCAACGCTCTAACCACTAGGCTATCTTCCACCCCCCAACCCCACCCCTATGCTGCTTTGATCTTACTTGTCATTGAAGTCTTCATTTTTCTCCCTTTTTCGTGAGTGTTCTGGGTTTTGTTGCTGCTTTTTTGGTTTTATTATTATTTTTTATTTTTCTGTTTCTGTGTTGCCTGCTTTTATTTTCTCTGAATATGTCTTATGGTACAAAGACAAGAGACTAAATTTCTTTCGATTTTTTCAAAAGTCACAATTTCCTATCTCTCTTTAACTGGTATATCTCTCTCTCTCTGTCTCTCTCTCTTTCTCTGTGTGTGTGAGAGAGAGAGTCAGACAGACAGACAGAGAGGGAGAGAGAGAAGGGGAGGGGGAGGGGGAATAGGGAGGAAGGGAGAGAGAGAGAGAGAGAGAGAGAGAGAGAGAGAGAGAGAGAGAGAGAGAGAGAGAGAGAGAGAGAGAGAGAGAGAGAGAGAGAGAGAGAGAGAGAGAGAGAGAGAGAGAGAGAGAGAGAGAGAGAAAGAGTTGCTGCTCTTTCCATAACTCTTTCATCCAGGAATCTGATCCGACATCTGATTTACGTCCCCTGCCTGATACAGCATCTTGTCGCTGTAGACCTAGGCTCTATCTTTCTTGTATGCCCGTCTGTCTGTCTGTCTGCATGTCTGTCTGTCTGTCTGTGTATGTCTATCAATCTGTCTGTCTGTCCGTCTCTCTGCCTGTGTCTATCTATCTGTCCGTATCTCTGTATGCCAGTTTTCCCTGGCTTTAGTATGAGAGACCTATAGGTTTTGCTTCTCCTTCTCGTTCTTGTTGTTCTTCTTCGCAGTTCTCTTCTCTTCGCAATTATCTTCTTCTTTGCATTTCTTCTTTCATCGCAATTTTTATTGTTGTTGTTGTTTGTTGTTTGTTGTTGTTTGTTGTTGTTTGTTGTTTGTTGTTGTTTTGTTGTTTTCTTCTTCTTCTTCTTCTTCTTTCTTCTTCTTTCTTCTTCTTCTTCTTCTTCTTCTTCTTCTTCTTCTTCTCTTCTCTTCTTCTTCTCTTCTTCTTCTTCTTCTTCTTTGCAATTCTTCTTCTTCTTCTTCTTCTTCTTCTTCTTCTTCTTCTTCTTTCTTCTTCTTCTTCTTCTTCTTCTTCTTCTTCTTTCGCATTCTTTTCGATTCCTCCTTGTAAATCTTCTTCGCAATTCTTTGTCGCCATCTTGTTCTTCTTCTTCTCGTCGTCGTCGTTCTCTTTCTTCTTGTTCTTTTCGCTCATTTATCATTTCATATTCTTTATACTTGTTCTCCTTGTTCTTCTCTCTGCTTTTTGTTCTTCATCTTCTCCTCTTCCTTATTCTCCTTGTTCTCGTCGTCATCGTTGTCCTTCTCCTGCTTCTTCTTCATCATCATCATCATCATCATCATCATCATCATCATCATCATCATCATCATCATCATCATCTTCTTCTTCTTCTTCTTCTTCTTTTTCTTCTTCTCCTCCTCATCCTCTCTCTCCTCCTCGTCACCTTTTTCATCCCCATCATCTTTCATGATTTTCCTTCCCTCTTCTCTACCCCCACCCCCTCCCCTGCCATCTAATGCTCCTCGACACTGCTTCTCTTGTCATCATTTTCGGACTTTCTTTTCCTCCTCATCTTCTTCTTCCTTTGTGACACTGAAGCTATTTCTTGTTCGTGCACTTCTCTTTTGTCTTTTTGTTTGTTTGTTGTTGTCTGCTCCTGCTTTGTTAGCTTTGTCGTTTCAGGGCGTTCATGCCTTTTGGTGCATTGTCGAGACACTCACTGCGTTGTTCTCTGTGGAAGCAAGCACGGGTCTTCGCTATTGTGTTGTGATGTGTTGAGTAGCACTGTACTGTGTTGAATCGCGTTGGGTTTGTTGTATTGTGTTGGTTGCCTTGTCTTGTACTTCGTTGTGTTGTGTTGTATTGTGTCGTATTGTGTTGTGTTGTACTGGTGCATGCTATATTGTAGTGTAGTGTACTGTAATGTAGTGTAAGGTATTGTATACCACTTTAATTCACAACAAAAGTTCTCTGCGTGAAATTCGCTATCATTTCCTACCTGTTCCCTGTATTATTCCCTGCCTGTTCTTGAATTATACCTACCTGTTCCTGTATTCTTCCTATTTCCTGTATCATGCTTTCCTGTTTTCAGTATTATTCCTACATGCTTCATGTATTGTTCCTACCTGTTCCCTCTATCACACCCTACCTGTTCCTGGTATTACTCCATATATCTTCCCTGTATTCTTCCCTACCTATTCCCTGCACTCTTCTCTACCTGTTTCCTGTAGTATTCCTTACCTGTTCCCTGTATTCTTCCCTAACTGTTTCCTGTATTATTTCCTACCTGTTCCTGGTATTATTTCCTACCTGTTCCTGGCATTATTCTCTACCTGTTCCCTGTCTTATTCCCTACCTGTTTCTGGTATTATTCCCTACCTGTTCCCTGTATTATTCTCTACCTGTTCCCGTATTATTCCCTACCTGTTCCCTTATTATTCCCTACCTGTTCCCGTATTATTCCCTACCTGTTCCTGGTATTATTCCCTACCTGTTCCTGGTATTATTCCCTACCTGTTCCTGGTATTATTCCCTACATGTTTCTGTATTATTCCCTACCTGTTCCTGTATTATTCCCTACCTGTTCCTGGTATTATTCCCTACCTGTTTCTGGTATTATTCCCTACATGTTCCTGTATTATTCCCTACCTGTTCCTGTATTATTCCTACCTGTTCCTGGTATTATTCCCTACATGTTCCTGGTATTATTCCCTACATGTTCCTGGTATTACTCCGTACCTGTTTACTGTGTTGTTCTCTACCTGGGGGACGGGATAGCCAAGTTCTTAGAACAATGCACTCGCAGTATGACGACCCGGGTTCGATTCCCGTTCAAGGGGATATTTTCCCCTAGAGTTATCAGTGCAGACTCCACTTTCCCCAAAAGTCCTTCGGAGGAGACTATATAAACCGAGGCCTCGTGTGCGAACGCATGTAGAACATCATACGCACACATTAAAGCTGTTCCGCTTTTCAAAAGAGTAGGCCATTGTGTATCGGTTGGAACGATGAAAAATTGACAAAACTGCATACACACAGGGGCTGGATGTGAAAAAGCTAGGATTGCTTATGCCATATCCTCGAAATAAATAAATAAAATGAGATAAAATGAATTTAAAAGTGTTTAACCTTGCAAAAAAAGTATGTGATGCGTACTTTTCATACAAAATGCACCCCCGTATAAGTGTGTCAAAGCACTTGCAGAGGAATCCATATTCAGACCAAATCTAAACTCAGAAGAAAGAAAGGAAGAAAGAAAGAAAGACAGAAGACAAGGGAAAAAAAAGAAGAAAAGAAAAAAAGAAGGCAAGAAAGACCCAAGAACATCCCCAGCGTATACGTCAAGAAAGATTCGAACCTACTCTATCAGCAGCTGTCAGGTTACGTGGTTGTCTCTCTAACCACTAGGCTACTCTGCCTGCTTTCCTCCACCCTTACGCCCCCCTCCACCCCCGTTCCTCATTAAAAACCACGGCAACATGTCTTCCCCAGATTTGAAGTGACGTCGTAATCAGAAAGAGGCAGCAAACAAATGTAGAGCTTTAGAGCGCTCAGAAAGCAATGAATCTTGCGTGTGCAACGAAAGAAAAGGAGGGGGGGGGGAAGGGGCAGAGGGAGTAAGGGAGTCAAGCCTCAACTATGTGCTGCAAGTCTAAGAGATGACAAAAGACGATGCAGCATCGGAAAAAGGCAGAATCTTAATTTTTAGTGGATTTTTTGAGTCTGTGACATGACAGAGGATTCTACTTTCAAAAGGTACTGCCAATGCAAGAAACGAGCTCACCTGTTCACCTGTCTCCATGTTGACAGAAATATCAAATAAAAAAAGGAAAGGAAAAGAGAAAGAGACAGACAGACAGATAGATAGATAGGCAGAAAGCAAAGATAGCGAGATAGAGACAGAGACAGAGAGACAGAGAGAGAGAGGCAAACAGACATACAGACAGAGACAGACAGACAAAGACAGAGACAGCCAGACAGGGCCAGAGCCAGACAGAGAGAGAGACACAGACATTCACAATGACAGAGAGAGAGAGAGACAGACAGACAGAGACAGAAACCGACAAAGAAGACAGACAAAGAAAGAAGACAGACATACAAAGAAGACAGACAGACAGCGACCACAATAACCTGTAAAAGTAAACCCTAAATCCAACTAAGAAAGACACAGATTAAGACAAAAACAACAAACAGAAAACAAAACAAAACAGACAAAGATACAGAAGAGACACGGGAACATCGCTGATTCACACACAACAGGACTCCACCAGTCTGCATAAGCCCTAAAGTGAGCAGTACGCGCCAAAAGTACTAACATGCAAAATGACAAAACAGAGTCAGCGAATGGAAAACAAACAAGAGACAAATTTACATCCACACACATACATCTATACAACACAATGTAACAAGCAAGAATGACAACACCCAATAATACTGACACCACCAAGGTAAACGACAACAGCAAATAAACGTGACAACATCCAGACTACGTAAACACAAACACTGTTCTACAAAACTTAGCACTAAAACCAGAAAAATACATACAGCCCTGACAACATCAACAGACAGAAAGGGAAAAAAACCCCAACAACCCTGCAATCATGATAACAGACAAAGACAACAACTCCCACGCTACTCCGTGAACAGAAAGCACACATGTAACAAGTGTTGCAAGTGACAAGTGTTACAAGTGACAAGTGATGCAAATTTACAAGTGTTGCAAGTGAGAAGTGTTACAAAGTGAGAAGTGTTACAAGTGAAAAGTGTTGCAAGTGACAAATTTTACAAGTGAAAAGTGTTACACGTGACAAGTGTTACAAATGACAAGTGTTACAAATGACAAATGTTGCAAGTGGTAAGTGTTGCGAGTGATTAAGTGTTGCAAGTGACAAGCGTTATAAGTGACAAGTGTTACAAGTAACAAGTGTTGCAAATGACAAGTGTTACAAGTAATAAGTGTTAAAGTGACAGATGTCATGTAAGTAAAATGTGCAAGGAAAGTGTATCTACAAGGTACAAGTTAACAATAGAGAAAGAAATCAAGGATAAAGCTATGCTTGCATGTAACAATGTTATGAACAAGTAGACAAGTACATTAGTATCAAGGACAAAGTGTTTACAGTGGACAGAGTTAACACAGTGTTACACGTGACATAGTAGTTACACTACGGAAGTGTTAATAACAAAGTAGGTTACAAGTAACAGCACCTAGACGACCAAGAAAACTCAGACTGGACTGAATAAAAAGACAGAAGTAAAACAGCTTGGACTGAATAAAAAGACAGAGTGACACAAATTAGACTAAATAAAAAGAAAGTAACATAGCTTTAATTGAATATTTTTTTTATTCATTCTTGTATTTTGAGGATAATGGAGTAAGGGCTCATATCCTTTTTTTTACATCCAGTCCACGCGTGTATGCAATTTTGTAAATTCTGTCATCCGTTTCCACCGGCACACAATGACCTACTCTTCCCAAAAAAGGAACATATTTTAACGTGTGCGCAAGACGTTCTGCGTACGTTCGTACACAGGACCTCGGTTTACAGTCTCATCTAAAGGACTTTTGGGGGGGAGAGGACTCCTCTTGTGAACTCTAGGGGAAAATATCCCTTTGAACGGGATACAAGCCCGGGTTAGTTAGATTGCGAGCCCAATGCACAACGCTGTAACCAATCAGGCTGTCCTGTCCAGGAGTAACACAGGTTGGACTGAATAAAAGACAGACGTATTGCGCTATAGACAGTATGATAAGACAGTCGTATTACAACACGTAGACAATGTAAAAAGACAGAAGGAACACAGCCTTTGAAAGAGGAAAGGTAGTCTCTCTCTCTTTTATTTTTATATATCTCTATCTGTTGTCTGTCTGTCTCTGGCTCTCCATTTTTTCTCTCTCTGTAGCATACACACACATACACACACACATACACACACACACACACGCACGCACGCACACACACACACACACGCACGCACGCACGCATACACTCACACGCACAAGCTCTCTCTTTCTCTCCACATAGACCATTGTGTGCCGGTGGGAATGGGTGACAAAATTGACAAAACTGCATACACACAGGGACTGGATATAAAAAAGCACATGAATGCTTATTCCATTATCTTTGAAATAAGAGAATAGAACAAAATAAATCTCTCTCTCCTCCGCCCCCTCTCTCTCCCTCCGTTCCCCTCTCTGTCTGTCTGCCTGTCTGTCTCTCTTTTTTCTTCATCAAGACAGGTATACAAAAACTGAAAGATTCCAAACATAGTGGTTATCTTACTGCTATCGCGATAGACAGATTCGGGTGTGTTCTTGCTACAGCTTGACTTGTAAACGGCGACTTAAAAATCATTAACAATATAACGATAATATATATTTTAAAAAATGCCCTTAGCACGACAAAATTGAAACCAAAATTCTCTTTGAATGCACAACAATATGCAGACTTGCGAGAGAAACATTTCTTGAGGTACTTTAAGAACACAAATAACCAGTCCCTGACAAAATTGAAACTGAAATCCATGTTCTTTTTAATCCACAACATAGGCAGACTTGCCATAAACATATCTTGTTTAAGTACTTTACGAATACAACATTGATAACCACTCCCTTCCATGTATAGCACACAGCGGAAACGTACGCCAACTGAGACTTTTGGGTATGTCCTTAATTCTATGCTTTAAAACCCCGAAAGCTTTGTTAAGTATGAGTAGTGTACTATACTTTGTGTGAAAAATATACTCTTGATAATGCCAAGTTTATTGTCTATTGTACTGTTTCGTTTTCAGTTTCTTTTGTCAAAATGTATACCCCCTTGTATATAAGTGGATGGCCTTACAATTAAAATTCCTGAGTCCTTAGAGACAGAATGACAAAGACACAGAGATTGATAGAGAGACACATGGAGAGAGAGAGACACAGAAATAGAGAGGGAGAGAGAGAGAGAGAGAGAGAGAGAGAGGAGAGAGAGAGAGAGAGAGAGAGGGAGAAAGAGACAGAGACAGAGATAGACACGAGAGAGACAGAGGGGGAGGGAGAGAGAGGACAGAGACAGAGATAGACACGAGAGAGAGAGAGTAAGAGAGATAGATAGTGAGAGAGAGAGACAACGACAGAGGCAGAGAGAGAGAGAGAGAGAGAGAGAGATAGAGAGAGAGAGAGAGAGAGAGAGAGAGAGAGAGAGAGGAGAGAGAGAGAGAGAGAGAAGACCGAGAAAACAGAGACAGAGACAAACACAGAGAGAGACAGAGACAGAGTGTGGGAGAGAAAAGGAGAGAAAGAGAGAGAGAGAGAGGCAGGGCGAGAGAGGGAAGAAGGGAGAGACAGGGAGAGAGGGAGGGAGAGAGGCTGCACTACTCCTATAACAAGGAAACTGATCTAAAGTGTGATTTATGTCCCTTGATGTAGTCGTAAATCGTACGGCATCTTGAAGCTGTATTCATTATATCTTGTTTCTGTAGCAGTCTGTCTGTCTGTCCGTCCTTCCGTCAGCCTGTCAGTCCGTCCGTCTGTCTGTCCATCTGTCAGCCAGTCTGTCTTTATCTTTCTGTCTGTCCGTCAGTCTGTCAGCCTGTCTGTCTTTCTGTCTGTCTTCCCGTCTGTCTGTCTGTCCGTCAGTCTTTCTGTCTGTCTTTACTGTCTGACTTTCTGTTTTTCTGTTTATTTTTCCTGTCTGTCTTTCTGCTTGCCTGTCTTTCTGTTTGTCTTGCCTTCCAAGTTTCCTTGGATAGCTTCTCACTTTCCATGTAGTTCACAGTTCTCCTCTACTTCTGCTTTCTTGCTTTTCTTCGTCTTCTAATTTTTTGTGTGTGTTCTTCACTTTAGTCGTTGTTCTTATTCTTTGCGATTGTTGCTACTGTTACTGTAGCTAACGACGTTGCTGCTATGGTATTGTTGCCCTTGCTACGATTGTTATTGCCCTTTTTTTCCACTTCTTGTTTTTTCTTTGCAAGTCTTCTTCTTCTTCTTCTTGTTCTTGTTCTTCTTGTTCTTGCTGTTGTTGTTCTTGTTCTTGTTCTTCTTCATCATCTTCTTCTTCTTTTCGTCCTCCTCATCCTCATTTTCCTTCTTCTCCTCGTCTTTTCCCCTATTTTTTTGTCCTCTTGTTTCTTCAAATTTCCCTCTTTTCATTTTAAATTCTTGCATTAAAAACACTATACACATTTTGTTCTGCTCCGCCACTAGTTCCTAAAAGCAGTTTTTGCTAGTGCTATGGGACATGAATAGAATCTACGGAAATGTTCACAGTGAAAGACAGAAGAAATAATCTTGTGTTACGGGTAACAAGACCTTATACACATTCTGAAAAAAAGGTGGACATCAGCTTAATTTTCCTTTCCGTAACAAAGAGAGAATGCCAAGTGGGATGAACAATAATGATTAATGGAATTTATATAGCGCTATATCTTGTAATAAAACAAATCAAAGCGCTTGCACCCATTCCACTCCCAAACATGCAACCAACAATGATTAACAGTTTAACAAATGATTAACGTGTTTTTGACTTGATTGGACAATTTACGAGCCATCAAGGCCTCTGAGATTTTATGAGTGAACATGAAGGTCGAAGTCCTATTTGCAATATCAGTGAGATATTGACTGTGTGCTGTTTAATGACTGTTTCAGGTTTTTTATTTATCCTGGATGAGTTCGTTGGACACTGCACTGAAGTTCACTCAGGAAATGTGGCTTGGAGAACTAAATAATGTGGCTGCGCCCGTCCCTTTTTTTAAAAGTGCGCAACACTGATGAACTTTCAGCGCAAAAACAAATGTTTGGCTGAAATTGATAAGCACAGACTTTACATAACGTTAGTCATGCAAACAGATACTCTCAGACAAATCTGATGACGATTTTTCTCCAAGGTTAGGTTGATGGCAGAAGGCAAAGAGGCAGACCGCCAACATCATCCTACATTGCCAACATCACTGAGATCAGTGGTCTGGGAGGAGGGCTACAGGAGATCGTAGAACTCGGCAGAGACAGACAGAGAGATGGTGCACTTTGGTAGCACTAGCATTACGTGGAGCTTCTTCTACCAACAACAGCTGTTATGGAGACAGTTGAGTTGAGCTGAGTTGACATTAAAACTAGTATTGTTGCTTGCAGTCCAGACGACCACAAAGGCTATGTATGGCTTTATTTACAATACCAGCATACTTCTTCTTACTTGAACGAAATCAAATTCACATCAGTTATGGTATTGAAACACAAAAGGATAAACTTGAAAAAAAAATACAAAAGCAAATATAAAAACAATAAAAGAACAAAGAAGCATAGCTTTGAGTGAGTGAGTGAGTGTGTGCGTGTGTGTGTGCGTGTGTGTGTGTGTGTGTGTGTGTGTGTGTGTGTGTGTGTGTGTGTGTGCAGACGAGCGTGAGTGCGTGCGTCCGTGTGTGAGTGTGTGTGTAGTTTATTATGTTTACACCAATCACTCATAGCTAAATATCCTACGGCTTTATCGTTCCTGATCTTGGTGTAGATATTCAGGTAGCTTTTAATTGTTTGCTTGTTTTGGTTAGTTTACTTTAAGTGTCTTTATTCGAAGATGTGATACAAACGTACCATCGAAGACGCCTTTTAAGTCTTTTGGAGAAAGCAAACTAAATCAGGCTCTCTCTTCCTTTGAATACTATGGAATAGTGCGTGTGTGTGTATCTGTGTGTGTATCTGTGTGTGTATCTGTCTCTGTGTATGTGTTTGTGTGTATATCTGTGAACAAGTAAGTGTGCGTGTGTGTGCGCGTGCGTGCGTGGGTGCGTGCGTGAGCGTACGTGCGTGTGAGTGTGTGTTTGTGTGTGCGCGCGAGTCTTTCCCCCTTGCTTTCGCTTTTTTTACACACTGCTTCTTTCTGCCTCTCTTTATTTCTACTCCCCCCTTTTTCCAGTCACTTTTCTTTAGGGTTTGGATTACATTATGGTCCCAGCGGAGCTTTCCAATTTAAGAACAGGAGTAACCCCAAGCCCTCCCACTTTGTCGCCGTGGGCCACCTTGAAGATCAACGCCCAATGTTAAAAATGATGCAACTGTGAAGCAATGGGATGCTATGCAAGCATAATTATGTACTCTTTTTCTGTGTGTCTGTCAGTGTGTCTGTCTGTGTGTCTGTGTGTCTGTCTGTGTTTCTGTCTGTGTGTCTTTCTTTCTTTCTTTCCTTTTTTCTTTCTTTTTTCTTTCTTTCTTGTTTTCCTTCCTTCCTTCCCTTTTCTCTGCCTTGATTAGTTTCTTTCTTTCCTTCGTTGTTTTTTATATTAATGTTTGCTTTGCCTCACAGTTTTTTCTCTTAATTTCTTTATATTTTTTATCATTCTTTCCTTCCTTCTACTGCGTACATTTCTTCCTTTATGTTTCGTTTTTCTCCTCGTTTTTCTTTGTTTTCTCTCTTCTTTACTTTCTTTCTCTTTGTCCATATGTCTGTCCTTTCTAGGTATCTTATTTTCTTTCCTTCCCATTTTATTAATTTTGTTTTGCCATCTGCCTGCCTGCCTGCCTATCTACCTTCCTTCCTAGCTAGCTACCTTCTTACCTTCCTTCCTAGCTAGCTACCTTCTTACCTATCTATCTATGTATCTATCTATGTATCTAGCAATGTATCTATCTATGTATCTATCTATAAATCTATCTATCTATCTATCCATCCATCTATCTATCCATCAATCCACCTATCCATCCACCTATCATCTACCCACCTATCTATCTATCTATCTATCTATCTATCTATCTATCTACCTACCTACCTACCTACCTACCTACCTACTATCTATTATCTATCTATCTATCTATCTATCTATCTATCATCCATCCATCCATCCACCCACCATCTATCTATACATCTCTCTATCTCTATCTCTCTATCCATCCACCTATCCACCCACCCATCCACCCAAACCTAACTACCACACACCCACCTACATACCTACCTACCTATCTATCAAGCTACCTACCTACCTACCTACCTATCTATCTATCTATCTATCTATCTATATCTATCTATCTATCTATCTATCTATCTATCCAATCATCTATCTTTCTACCTATCTATCTACCTACCTACCTTCCGATCTACCTACCTACTTACCTATCTCTCCATCTGCTTTTTCCCCATTCCTCTCTTTGTAGTTGATGTAGTCATGATTTTTCTCTTCATTTTCTCCCGAGCCATCATTTTTCTTCTTCTTCTTCTTGTTCTTGTTCTTGTTGTTGTTGTTGTTCTTCTTCTTCTTCTTCTTCTTCTGTTCTTCTCCCCCAGATTCTTTTTCTTCCTATGGTCAGTAATAATCTCTTCTGCTGTTACAGTCATTAATACGTCTTCTTCTTTGACTGTTTTCCTTTCTATTTTTTCCTCTCTCTTGACATCTTGTTCTTCTCCTCCTCCTCCGCGTTACTTGTCTCGTGATGAACCAATTGTACGCTGCTTATTTTTTCCTTTTTTTCTTCTTCCTCTGAGCTATCATCATTGTTGTCATGGAAACACTTGTTATCGTTGTCATTGACGATCACTACCATGATCCTCATGATCCTTGTCATCATCATGATCATCTTCATGGACTATTCTTCTTTGTCCCCACGTTTTCTTTATTGTAATGTTCCTGTTTCTTTTCGAAGACAACGCAATACCATACGGACCTCAAGAGGCCTTGACTTCTCGCTTTGAGATCAGTTGCGTATGTACCGTACTACCGATAAAAGATAAAGGTAAAGGTGTTCCCATAACCTGTGTGGTCGTAGGAGAGCGAGGTGTCAGAGATCTCACCTTCTCTAGAGGCCAGCACATTGAGGGTGGCGCCCATCTCCTCTCCCTCGCTGAATTACCTTCACTCTATAGAGGGCAGGTACAAGATACAAGATATAATCTTTATCATCCACTTACATGTGGAAAAATGTTTTTCGATTGGTGGGTGAACTGGGGATACTGTGCTGAAGCCAAGACGCTACCCATCCGCTAGGTAACAACGCTCAATGCTGTTTAACCTTAGTTGGAGAAAGCCAGTGCTATCCCTTCTCTACTGATAGAGATAATAAAATGCCATTAATATATAAGTTATGTATAGGATTGGAAACCCTTCCACAACTATGACTTGGAAAACAATTTGACTAAACATTATCTTTTGACAATAAACACTGGGGCATCAGAGACAGAGAGAGAGAGAGAGACAGAGAGAGAGAGAGAGAGAGAGAGAGAGAGAGAGAGAGAAGAGAGAGAGAGAAAGAGAGAAAGAGACAGACAGACAGACAGGCAGGCAGACATACAGAGATAGTTACAGAGAGACAGATACAGAAATACAGACACAGAGAAAAAGACAGAAACAGAGAGACAGAGATAGAGAGACAGAGACAAAGAGAAACAGAATGAGGGAGACAGACACAGACAATGAAAGTCTATGTACAGTAATCTCTATGAATGGCTTAAATCCTACAATTGTAAACATGTTGAAATAGATGCCACCAGGACGTAATTAAAATTAGAACAAACTAATCTCCACAGCAATAAAAAGAAGCAAAAGCCTTGCAGAATAAAATGAATGAATGGAAAAAAAATGAATGATCATGTTAATTCAAGGACACATATTCTAGGCCAAACCTATCTAAGTCAAGCCTTCCTATGCCAAACCCTCCTTTGCCAAGCCTTTCTATGCCAAGCCTTCCCAGGCCAAGCCTTCCTATGTCAAACCTTCCCAGGCCAAGCCTTCCTATGCCAAGCCTTCCTAGGCCAAGCCTTCCTATGCCAAGCTTTCCTATGCCAAACCTTCCTATGCCAAGCCCTCCTTTGCCAAGCCTTTATATGCCAAGCCTTCCTATGTCAAACCTTCCCAGGCCAAGCCTTCCTATGCCAAGCCTTCCCAGGCCAAGCCTTCCTATGCCAAGCCTTCCTATGCCAAACCTTCCTATGCCAAGCCCTCCTTTGCCAAGCTTTTATATGCCAAGCCTTCCTATGTCAAACCTTCCCAGGCCAAGCCTTCCTATGCCAAGCCTTCCCAGGCCAAGCCTTCCTATGCCAAGCCTTCCCAGGCCAAGCCTTCCTATGCCAAGCCTTCCCAGGCCAAGCCTTCCTATGCCAAGCCTTCCTATGCCAAACCTTCCTATGCCAAGCCCTCCTTTGCCAAGCCTTTATATGCCAAGCCTTCCTATGTCAAACCTTCCCAGGCCAAGCCTTCCTATGCCAAGCCTTCCCAGGCCAAACATTTCTAGGCCAAACCTTTCTAGGCCAAGCCTTCCTAGGCCAAGCCTTCCTAGGCCAAACCTTCCAAAGCCACATTTTCCTAGGCCAAGCCTTCATGTGCCAAGCTTTCCTGGGCCAAGCCTTCCTAGGCCAAGCTTTTCTAGCTAAGCCAAGCCTTCCTAGCTAGACCAAACCTTCCTGGGCCAAGCAAACCTTCATGTGCTAAGATGTCCTAGGCCAAGCCTTCCTAGCTAGGCCAAGCCTTCCTAGGCCAAGCTTTCCTTGGCGAAGCCTTCCTAGGCCAAACCTTCCTATCCAAGCCTTCCTAGGCCAAGCCTTCCTATCTAGGCCAAGCCTTCTTATGCCAAACCTTCCTAGCTAGACCAAGCCTTCCTGGGCCAAACCTTTCTAGGCCAAGCCTTCCAAGGCCACATCTTCCTAGGCCAAGCCTTCATGTGCCAAGCTTTCCAAGGCCAAGCCTTCCTAACTAAGCCAAGCCTTCCTAGGCCAAGTTTTCCTAGGCCAAGCCTTCCCATGCCAAACCTTCCAAGGCCAAAACTTCCTAGGCCAAGCCTTCCTAGCTAGGCCAAGCCTTCCAAGACTCACAGTCTGTTCTTGTACTAATGGCTCTGCAGCGCCCATCCCATCCCCGTGTTCACACACTGTTGCTTCACGAATGCTGGCACGAAATAACACCGATAGGACACTGTGCACTGTCAGGAACTGAGCGATAAAAAACCCAGTGGAAAACAAGGTCCAGACAGACTTGCTTGAAAAACAGTCAGAAAAAAGAAAAAAGAAATGGATTGGATAGGTAAAACTACAGAGAGAGAGAGAGGGGGGGGGGGGGAGAGAGAGAAAGGGGAGAGAGAGGGGAGGGTTAGGGATGAAGGGGGAGGAGAGGGGAACGAGAGAGGGGAGAGAGAGGGACAGAGAGGGGAGAGAGAGGGGAGACAGAGAGAGGGAGAGAGACAGACAGACAGACAGCGAGAGAGAGACTAAGAAACAGGCAACCATACATGCATTCATACAAACATACATATATATATATTATATATATATATATATATATATATATATATATATATATATATATTATATATACATACATACATATATATATACACCTATCCACATATCTACCTATCTACCTGCTGACCTACCTGCCTACCTGCTTACCTACCTACCTACCTGCCTGCCTACCTGCTTACCTACCTGCCTACCTGCTTACCTACCTACATGCCTGCCTGCCTACCTACCTACATCCATCCATCCATCCATCCATCCATCTCTGATATCACTATTTAGTGGAAGGACGTCAAACTGAAGAACTGATCCATCCATCCCCATCCATCCATCCATCCATCCATCCATCCATCCATCATCCATCCATCCATACATCCAATCCATCCATCCATTCAATCCGTCCATCCAGTGCGTGCCAAACAAAATGTGTGCGAAGGGAGTTTGTCTTCCTCTAACACAATATAATATAGTAATATTATGATGACTTGTACCAGTGCTGAAATCCAGGCACTGGTGAAATGTCATGTCACACACCACTCACAGCAATAGGTCACAGTGGCCAAAGGGCAGAGAAGAGGGGACACGTGGTGCCAATCCTAACACTCATCATAATATCACTCTCTGAATGCCAATGCATAACAATCATGATATTACACAATGCACGGTAGGGGTGGGGGGGGGGATGAACAAGTAAAGAAGAGAAAAGAAAGTTCAGACCTGACCTGCTCGAAATAAAGCGAAATAAAGTGGATTGGGCTGGAATAATTTCAGTGTACAGAGAAAGAGAGAGAGAGAGAGAGAGAGAAGAGAGAGAGTGAGGGAGAGAGAGGGGGGTGGGGGTAGTAGAGAGAGATAGAGAGACAGAGAGATGAAGAAAAAAAAGAAGAGAGAGGACATAAAGAAAAAGAAGAGAGACAGAGAGAGGGTGGGACAGAGAGACAGAGACAGAGGAAGCTTGTGATGCGTTCTTCCAGGAAAGCAGCAAAATTCCACGCAGAGTAATCTCCTGTGAGTGAAAATAGTATTGTACATGACAAAACATTAATAAGGCAAAACAATACAAAACAATACAACCTAACACAGTACACTACAGTACACTGCAACACAATACAACACAATACAAAAACAATACAATTCAACACAGTACACTACAACATAATACAATACACCTCAACACAACACGACACAATACAAAAACAAAACACTACAGAGCGGACCCGTAGCGCCCATCCCTGAGAAATCAATAGTCTGCTACCTAAGTGTCGATGCACAGCAGCGATGATATTACATAATACACGGCGAAGCAAGAACAAAAAACAATAACAAAAGAAAACCCGAAAGAAAGAACACACACACAACACACAACACACACACACACACACACACACACACACACCACACACACACACAACACAGCACCGCACGCACGCACACACACACACATACACACACACACGCGCACACGCACACACACAAACAAACACACAGAGATTAGTCTTGTGCTTAGAGTGATGTGTTCGAGATCTGCTGACCCGGGTTCGAATCCCGCTCAAGAGGATTTTTGCTCTGGAATTAACATCAGTGCCGGATCCACTTTCCCCGAAACTCCTTCAGATGAGACTATAAACGAGGTCCCGTGTGCGAACGCACGCAGAACATCTTGCGCACACGTTAACACCCGTTCCGCTTTTCAGAAGAGTAGGCCAATGTGTGCGGGTAGGAACGGCAGACAAAATTAACAAAACTGCATACATACGGGGACTGGACGTAAACAAGCACTAGTGCTTATTTCATTATCCTCGAAATAAAATAATAAATAAATGAATAAAACACACCAGCAAGCAAGCAAGCGTGCACGCATGCATGCACACACGCACGCACGCACGCACGCACACGCACACACACACACACACACACTCACACACACACACACATCAAGATACTTACTTGTTTGGGGGAAAAAAGCAGTGAGAAAGGACAGGCTGGATCAGACAGATGAAAACTAGTGTGTATGTGTATGTGTGTGGGTGTGTGTGTGTGCGGGTGTGTGTGTGTGTGTGTGTGTGTGTGTGTGTGTGCTCGTGTGTGTGTGTGTGTGTTGTGTGTGTGGTGTGTGTGTGTGTGTGTGTGTGTGTGGTGTGTGTGTGTGTGTGTGTGTTTGAAATTCAAAGTCACCATCAAAAATGTCTGCCTGTCTCTCTTCTTCTCCTTCTATACATACTACTTCTATACATACTATATACTACAACAGACAACTTTGCACTGTATGGAAACGAGATGCAAAGAAATAGCCTGGATTGAGCGAGCGAGCCACAGAGAGAGACAGAGTCAGACAGACAGACAGACAGACAGAGAAACAGAGTCACAGAGAGAAAAAACAGAGTCTCAGAGAGAGAGAGAGAGAGAAGAGAGAGAGAGAGAGAGAGAGAGAGAGAGAGAGGAGTAAGCGAGGAGAGAGAGAGAGAGGAGAGAGAGAGAGAGAAAGAGAGAGAAAGAAAGAGAGAGGGAGAGAGAGAGAGAGAAAATGAACTCTGAAATTGAAACTGAGATGAGAGAGACAGACAGACAGACACAGAGACAGAGAGACAGAGACAAAGAGACAAAGAGAGAGAGAGACAGAGACACATAGAGAGAGAGAGAGTAAATAAACAGTATGATAAAGAACTATCTGTTTGCTTGTCGCCCTTGAAATGTATGACGTCTGATGACGTTAACGTGTAGGACAGACAGTAAGCAAGCTAATTTCGGACAATCGGAGGCAGACACAAATTATTGACAGGTGAAACAAAATAACGAAGATAGTATGGATACCAAAAAAAAAAAAACACTGATAAAAATTAAACCAGAGATGAGCAAGGATAGGGAGGGAATTGGTGGATTTAAACTCATGCATGTGTCGAGGGGATGAGATAGCTCAGTGGTCGGAGCGCTCGCTTTCCCCCAGCTAAGGCTAAGCAGCATCGAGCGTTGATTACCACTTGGATGGATGACCGTTTGCGCGCCTTGGCTTCAGTACAGTCCCCCCCCCCCCCCCCCCCCAGTTCACCCAGATGTAAATGGGTACATGCCCTCTTTAGGGTCAGGGAAGGTAAAGTAGCGAGGGAGAGGAGATGGGTGCCGCCCTCAATATGCTGGCGCCTAGAGAAGTGAGGTCTGTGACGCCTCGCTCCCCTACAACCACTTAGGTTATAGAACACCTTTACCTTTTACCTAGAATGCTAGTGTTTAAAAATAAAATAAAAGCCTGCGCTTCGAATACTGCTTGTGCTAAAGAACGGAGAGAGAAAGGGAGAGAGAGAGAGAGAGATGGAGAGAGAGAGAGAGTGTGTTTGTGTGTGTGTGTGAGTGTAATGTCGCTCTCTTCCCCTTTCTCAACCCCCCACCCCCCCCCCCCCCCCCCCCCCCCCCCCCCCGTCTCTCTCACGCTCTGCCCTTCCGCCCTCTCTCAAACACACACACATACACATATGCGCGAGAACGCATACACACATGTGTACGCACAAACACACAGAGAAACACACACACACAAAACACACACACAGAATTCTGATTTAGTATATATTTCCCCCTGAATTTTCCTCTTTTATTTAGTGTCTACCGGAAAGATGCAGCTATTGCCATAATATTTATCAAGCTGAGAAATTTTATTTCCAGTATTTTTTCTTTCATATTTATTTTACGGGTGAGTCACTTATTTTGCTCTAAGTGAACATTATGTTTGTATTCTAAGTATTTAAAAGGGCAGCTATCATTTATAATTTATTTTATGTTGTTGCTAAAGAATGTATGCTTGTGATATGTGCAACGTATGCGCCAGTTTACAAACTAATTAGTTTTGCCGTGTTTGCCATCGGCCATGATGTTTTGATATCTGGAGAATAAATTGCATTTTCTTTTTTAATTTGGAAATGTATTTCAAACCCACTCTGAAAATTTACCTATTTTCAAGGGCACTCTGTATGTAGTCAAATAACAACCTGATTTTATAGATAGGGGAAAAACAAATTACAAAGAAACAAGAAAGCAAAAATAGAAGACGGTGTATGAATTTGTTTTTTGACTGAAAATTTTAAGAAATAATGTTGTAATCATCTTGGTAACGACGATAGCTGTTTCATGTAACACGTTCTGGTGTTTTTCTTGTTGATGAGAATCTTGTTGTTGCTGCTGCTGCTGCTGCCGCCACTTTTGTCACTGCTAATTCTGTTGCTTGTTTGTGTGTCTGTAGATATGAACGCAAAAAAAACTTTGTTGTGATCGCTATTACACAATGTTTCTGTTCTCTACAAATGTATAAGAGGTTAAAGAGGTTTCCTGAGACAGTTTCAACCATTGAATGCATACCACGTAATGAGGTTTTTCCATCTCAGATTTCAACTTTGCAAAAGGAGGCATCAACGTATGCCTTAAAACAGTGATCCGAGTTTAGTTCTTTTTCTTCTTAGGTCATCGAACGCTCAAGACAGCAACTACTGCTGTCTGTGATAGGAGTGACAATGCGTTGCTGCCATTAAACGCTGACAAGTCAAGCCCAGCGCATCCCACTTCGGCGAGGAAGAGAATTATTGAATGTTAAGTCTTTCTGGACAAAAAAAACCCGGGAGAACGGACCAAGAAGGCAGGGAAATAGCCAAGAAGAAAGTGATAGGAATTAAAAGGAACAAAGTAGAAACAAAGACAGGGATAGAAAAGAGGGAATTCCTAGCACGGAATTACCAGAAGGTGGGGATGCTATCTATACTGACAGGCCCCTGGCATCCCCACGGGAGAGGTTTAGTTTTAAACAGCACATCCCTAAGTTCACTGCACCAGGGGCTAGATTAAACAAATAACACACCCTGTGCGTTTACAGCACAAAGGATCCTTTAGAACGATTCTGGTTTTCAACAGTGACAGGGTCACTTACTTGATGAGGCTTTATCTCTCGTGGCTTATGCTGTTAATGAAAGTTTCATTCGTTTTTGTCAGTACGAGTGTGCAAAATCAATGTATGAATCTTAACTGATTTTGCTAGTCTAGCCTTTTTTATAGGAGAAGGTGAAAAACAAGAATAAACGAGAGCAAGAAGCGGTGAACTGATATGAAATATTGCAGGAAAATGGAAACAAAGATGAAGAATGCAAAGAAGAAGAATGTGAAGAAGAAGGAGAAGAAAGACGAAGACAAAGACGAAAGAAGAAGAAGAAGAAGAAGAAGAAGAAGAAGAAGAAGAAGAAGAAGAAGAAAAGAAGAAGAAGAAAAGAAGAAGAAGAAGAAGAAGAAGAAGAAGAAGAAGAAGAAGAAGAAAAAGAAGGTAAAAACAAGAAGAAGGAGAATTGTAAAGAATTGCGAAAAAGAAGGAAAAGAAAGACGAAGACAAAGACGAAAGAAGAAGAACAACTCAAAATCGCGAAGAAGAATTGCGAAGAAGAAGAATTGCGAAGAAGAAGAATTGCGAAGAAGAAGAAGAAGAAGAAGAAGAAGAAGAAGAAAAAAGAAAGAAGAAGAAAGAAAAGAATGAATAAGAAGAAGAAGAAGAAGAAGAAGAAGAAGAAGAGAGAAAAAGAAGAAGAATTGCAAGAAGGGAAGAAGAAGAAGAAGAAGAGAAGGAGGAAGAGAAGAAGAGAGAAAAAGGAAGAAGAATGCAAAAAGGAATGGAGAGAAGAAGAAAAGAAGAATGGAAGAGAAGAAGAAGAGAGAAAGAGAAGAGAGGATGAGAGAGATGCAAAAAGAATGCAAAGAAGAAGAAAAAGAAGAAGCAGAAGCAGAAGAAGAAGAAGAAAGAGAACGACGAGGATGAGGAGAAGAAGAAGAATGCAAAGAAGAAGAAGGAGAAGGAAAAGGAGAAGGAGAAGAAGAAGAAGAAGAAGAAGAAGAAGAAGGCTACAATTATAGCAACAACTGCAAGAACAGCAACGATGATGATGATGCTGATGCTGCTAAAGATGATGATCACGATGATGATGATGACGACGACAACAATGATGATGGTGTCGATGACGACGATAATGATAACAACGACAAAGACGACGATGATGATAATGATGCACCATTGCCACCAGCATAACAGCAACAGCAGTAACAACAACATAAGGAACAAGAACAATAACAATTCGAAAAGGGCAAAAGCGAAGAAGACATTGCTAGCTGCACTTTCATAATAAAAAAAACAACAACAACAAAAAGAAAAGAGAACAAAACGGTAGACAGCCAGCCAGATAAGAAACAACGCGATGCAGGAACTACAGAGCTCTGCAAGATGGTGTACGACTGATAAACACACCCCAAAGGACGTAAATCACACGTCAGATCAATTAATTCCCTTGATAATAATGGGAGTTCTGTTAGTAGTGCAAGTACCAGGTCTGCCGGTCTGTCTTCACGTCTGTCTCTGTCTATCTATCTGTCTGTCTGTCTCTCTGTCTATCTGTTTGTCTGTCTGCCTGTCTACCTGTCTGACTATCTATCCTTCTGTCTGTCTACCTGTCTGTTTATCTATCTGTCTGTCTGTCTGTCTGTCTCTTTATGTCTGTGTCTCTCTGTAACTGTCTGTCTGTCTGGCTATCTATCTATCTATCTATCTATCTATCTATCTATCTATCTATCTATCTATCTATCTATCTATCTATCATTATCTATATCTATCTATCTATCTATCTATCTGTCTGTCTGTCTGTCTGTCTGTCTGTCTGTCTGTCTATCTCTCTCTCCCTCTCTCTCTGTACCTCTCTTTCCATCTTGATCTTTTTCTACATAATTTTGGGAAAGACACAATCAAACCCATAACGCTTTGGGGAAAAAACGAGATGAACACTATACTGTCCACACAAAAATATAGACATAACGGGTAAGAGACAAACATCGTGACTATGAAAGAAGACATGGAAGCCTCCATTGCAAGTCTATTTATCACATTGAATACGCGGTGATAACAGCTAAAACACAAGAAGAAAACAAAAGCATACAATTCAACACCAACAAGGATGCTGATAGTATGCTGATAGAAAGACGTGGCCATACTACTACTACTACTACTACTTCTACTACTACTACTACTACTACTACTACTCCTCCTCCTCCTCCTCCTACTACTACTACTACTACTACTACTCCTACTCCTCCTCCTCCTCCGCCTCCTCCTCCTCCTACTACTACTACTTTTAAGAAGAATGATGATGACTATGATGATGATAATATAAAAACATACAGCACCAGGATGGGAGGGTATAGTTTCTGCATCAAACCACTCCATTGCTGAGAGAGAGAGAGAGATACAGACAGACAGACAGAGCAGTGTATGTGTGTAATGCGTGTGTATGTAGTTTTGTTCTTCAATTTAACGTCTGTTCACATTAAGTGATATTAGACACAAAACAACTCAGAAAAAAACACCCGGTTAAGGAACTGTCTAATTACTGTAACCATAAAACAATGGAAGAAATGAATTTACCTTGTGAATAACTGTATAACTAATTAAACTACAACAGATCAGTGTAGTGTAGTGTGTGTGAAGTGTATAGTAGTGTGTGTAGTGTGTACGCGCGCGTGCGTTTATGCAAGTGTGTGTGTGAGTCCTCAAGTATGGCCATACACGAAAATAGACTTTGTTACCTAAAAACAAGTCCACCTTTCCATGAGTTCCCTAACTGTTTATCCCTTCTGTACTGCCCCCACACATACCCTTATCCAACTTCACTATGAGACAGCGCTACCAGTGTCCACCCGTAATTTATTGATTCTTGTTTCTGTCGTCTGCTGAGCTACTGCTAGTATGTTCGGCGTATGTCTCTCCTCCAGACAGGTTTTGGTTTGGTTTTTTTGGTATTATTATTATTATTTTACTCTCGCTGTTTTGTCAGTTTTCAGTTGAAGAAACGGTAACAGTTTATTCATCGTCATACGACACGAGAGAAATGATTTTTTTCTTTTTCTTCTTCTTCTCCCTCTTGTTGTTGTTCTTGTTGTTGTTGCTGCTGCTTCTGTTGCTGTTCTTCTCCTACCCCTCCTCTCTCCTTCTTCTTTTGCAAGTCTTCGCAATTCTTGTTGTTGTTCCCCTTCTTCTTCTTTTCTTCTTGTTCTTGTTCTTGTTGTTCTTGTTCTTGTTCTTTTCTTCTTCTTCTTTTTTTCTTCTTTTTCCTTTCTTCGCAATTCCTTCTTCGCAATTCTTCTTCTTCTTCGCAATTCTTCTTCTTCTTCTTCGCAATTCTTCTTCTTCGCAATTCTTCTTCTTCGCAATTCTTCTTCTTCGCAGTTCTTCTTGTTGTTGTTGTTGTTGTTGTTGTTGTTGTTGTTGTTGTTGTTGTTGTTGTTTTGTTTTCTTCTTCTTCTTCTTCTTCTTCTTCTTCTTCTTCTTCTTCTTCATTCTTCTCTTCATTCTTCTTTTCTTCTTCTTCCTTCTTTTCTTCTTCGCATTCTTCTTCTTCTTCTTCTTCATTTCTTCTTCATTCTTCTTCTTCGCAATTCTTCTTCTTCTTCTTGTTCTTCTTGTTCTTCTTGTTGTTGTTCTTCTTGTTCTTCTTGTTGTTGTTGTTCTTGTTGTTGTTGTTGTTCTTCTTCTTCTTGTTCTTCTTGTTCTTGTTCTTCTTCTTCTTCTTCTTCTGAGCAAGTCTTCTTCTTCTTCTCCTTCTCCGTCTCCTCCTTCTCACCGTTCTTCTTCTTCTTCTACTTTCTCTCCTCCTCCTTTGTCTTCTTCTTCCTCCCCCTCCTCCTCCTCTTCTTCTTCTTTTTTAATTTCGTTCCCTGGCTATGATCAAGTTTTAGTCAGGTCTGGATGGCAAAATCTGCAGTCTGTCGCAAAGACCCTGCCTGCCCACTCAGGTTTTTTTTCTCATGGAACAACTGAAGAGTATAGGCTTTCAGAATCGTCAAGTTTTTTTTTGCACATTTACCTGAAAATTTCACACACAGATATATTTATCTATATCTATATCTATCTATCTATCTATCTATCTATCTATCTATATCTATCTATCTATCTATCTATCTATCAATCAATCTGTCTATCTATATGTATATATATCTATACCTATTTCTCTCTCTCTCTCTCTCTCTCTCTATATATATATATATATACAGAGAGAGAGAGAGAGAGAGAGAGAGAGAGAGAGAGAGAGAGAGAGAGAGAGAGAGAGAGAGAAGAGAGAGATTTTCAAGTTTATCACATCTAACTACAAGCCATGTGATGAAAATAACCGTGTCAACACACCAATAGATTCGTATTCGTTTCAAGTTCACCGAAGGTGATAATCATCCACTACAGACGCTAAACCTCTAGCAAACGCCATCACTCTTCCAAACGCATGATGACAAAAGAAGTATACTCTTTCTTTCTTATTTTTCTTTCGTTCTTTCCTTCCTTCTTTCCTTCCTTCTTTCCTTCCTTCCCTTCCTTCCTTCCTTTCTTTCTTACTTACTTACTTTCTTTCTTTCTTTTATTTCAACGATAAAAGAATAAACATTCTTGTGCTCTTTTACATCCAGTCACCGTGTGTTTGCAATTTTGTAAATGTTGTCATCCATTCCCATATTGGTTAAGCTAAGTTCATTTAAAGGACAGCAACCCCCCAGTCTGTGCTTAAGATACTAGTCACTTTGCTCAATCCATCACACCCAGAATGTTTTTAAAAAATCAAACCCAGTCACTTCAAAGTTATGCCCAAAATACACCTCAAAAGCTAGGCTGGTAAACAACACTGTGATCATCCTGAGCCCATCCCAGTCTTTCCACTCCCTCTCTCTCTCTCTACCCGATTGTCAGAACAAAATGGCACAGAAAACCCCCCACAATAGACTGCATACACTGAAAGCTGTCTGCTTGCTTTAAAAAAAGCAACAAATAGACTGACAACGAAGGAATCGAGCAAGAAAAGGAGAATGGAAAGCTGGGGGGAAAGGGATAAAAAGAGAAATAAAAAGAGAAATAAATACAAAGATGGAGAAATCGCCAGTACAGAACTTTCAGAAGGCAGGAAAACTATTCGTACTGGAAGATCTCCGCTTGTCCTCGATAGCAAAAACCCCATCCCTACACACACACACACACACACACACACACACACACACACACACACACACACACACACACACACACACACACCCTACACACACCACCTCTACACACACACACACACACACACACAATGAGGTCACTCAATGTTGTATTTTCCCCAGTTTTGTATTTAGTTCCAAGGAAATATGTTTCTTGGGAGGGAGTTTATAATAAAAGCAAAATATAGAAACTACTTTTTTCTCACAAAAAGAATTCTCAAAGACCCTGACTTCTATATATGGTATTTCTTTCCCATTCCTCACATCCATTTATACTTTTTCACTCCTAACACACTCACACACACCAGCCACACACACACACATACACACACACACACACACACAGTGTGTGTGTGTGTGCGTGCACGCAGGCGCGTGGACGCGCGCGCGCGTGTGTGTGTGTATGTGTGTGTGAGAGAGTGAATGTATATATGCGTGAGAGAGACAAGAGACAGAGACAGAACAAGACAGAGAGAAACAAACAGACAGACAGATAGAGACAAACACCCCCCCCCCCTACACCCACACACACACACACACACACACACACACACACACACACACACACACACACGAACACAGAAACAGAGAGACAGACAGACAGACCGAGACAGAGAAGCAGACAAGAGGTTATCAGCAGCCACACTCGCTGGTTCTCTTCCTTATTGTGCCATTGTCACTCCACCTCCCTCTTTCTTTTTGCTGTTCTGACAAGTTTACCTCCAGCAAGTTTTAACTTTTCGGTTGATGGAGCAGAGCCCAGTAATCCGGCGTAACACCGCGCTACAAGAGAATCGGAGCTGTAGCTTTCAATGTTCAGTAAATTTTTGTGGTTTTTTGGTTGTTGTTTTTTTCTTGGTGTTGTATTTTGCCAATACAACGCTACTGAAATACATTAATTGAGCAATTATTTCTTTCCTCTGTGCGTTTTTTCGTATCTGTGTGTGTGCTTGTTTGCTAAGCGTGCGCACGCACGCGTATGTGTGAGAGAGAGAGAGACAGAGAGAGAGAGAGAGAGACAGAGAGAGAGAGTGAGAGAGAGAGCGAGAGAGAGGGAGACAGTGAGACAGACAGAGAGAGAGACACAGAAAGAGACAGAGAGAGAAAAATTGACAGAGAGACAGACAGACAGACAGACAGAGAGACACCAGACAGACATATATAGAGAGAGGCAGTGAAGCAGACGCACAGACAGGTGGACACATAGAGAGGATGGCAGACTTATAGAGAACAGGTTTGACAGAGTAAAGATACACAAGGACAGAAGCATACAACACAAACAGAAAGTCAGACCACTCGAAAGACAGACAGGCAGAACAAAAAAAAAACCCGAGACACGCAAGCAGACAGAGAAAGACAGACACAAGTTGCTACAAATTAAATACCATAACGCATTTCAGCACGACTAACTGACAAGTCTGGCACTGGAAATGACATCTTCACACACTTCGATGTCAGACAGGGACGATGATGGAGGCAGACAGGAATAGTCATTCATGCAACTAATGATCAGAGACAGTGGTGATGAGGAGGAGCAGAATGAGGAGTTGAGGATGATGAGGATGAGGATGATGATGATGGGGAGGGTGAAGAGGAGGTTGAGGAGGATGAGGGTGATGATGATGAGGGGGAGGATGATAATGAGGAGGGTGAGGATGATGATGAGGGTGATGATGAGGAGGAGGATGGGAAGGATGAGGATGATTATGTGAATGATGATCGGGAGGGTGAGGATGGTGATGATGATGATAAGGATGATAGGGAGGGTGAGGATGATGAGGATGAGAAGGATGATGGGGAGGTGAGGATGATGGGGATGAGAAGGATGATGGGGAGGGTGGAAGAGGATGATGATGATGATGAGAACGATGATGGGGAGGGTGGTGATGAGGATGATGATGAGGAGGAGGAGGAGGATGAGGGCAGTCTTCATGAGGACTCCCTGCTGTGATCCTGATCCTGCAATCAGTGTGTAGTGTGAGGGACGGCTTTGAAGACAAGGAAAGAGAGGAACAAGTCATGCAAGTGTTGTGTGGATGGCAGCAGGGGTCAGCTCTTGTTTTACCGCTCTGTTTTGGAAACAGCAGTCACTGCGTAGAGAGCAAGGTCCCTGTCTGTTTTTATATAGATAATGATTAGATAATGACTGAGAGCAACTCTTCGTCAGTGTTGTCGATAAGGAGTAGATGGTAACTGGTTTCGCACGTTTCGATGATAGTGATTGGATAGAAACTAGTTTTGGCAAGATTTTACTTTAAATACTAGGTAAAATTTGCTCTATTTGCTCTATTTAATTCATTTACTTCCTGGTTTCAGTATTCTACTGTTTCCTTATTCAAAAGGGAGTGGGAGGGAGGAAGAGAGAGAGAAAGAGAGAGAGAAAGAGAGAGAGAGAGAGAGAGAGAGAGAGAGAGAGAGACAAAGAGAGAGAGACAGAGAGAGAGAGACAGACAGATATAATTATATACAGACATACGGACAGACAGACAGACGGAGAAAGAGGAAAGCAGATAGAAACGGAGATACAAGCAAATCAAAATAAATAAAACGGGTGAAGAAACAATTGACAGATATAATATACACAAACAACATTAAGAAAACAAAAATGTTAATCTTGTACAGCTATTCAAACGCCTACAACTCTCTGCATAACACTCTGTTTTTCTTCCATTCAAGGTGATACAAAACTAGCTAAAAAAGAACGTATAAACGCCAAAAAAACACTCAGCACACAACGTTGTCACTACGATACAAAAACATGCTGATGACAATGACAGGTATAAAGTCAACGACGACTACAGAAACGGCGATGACGATGAAAGTCACCTTGACGATTCCTTTACGTGACAATGATCATGAAACGGATGAAGCGTCAGTCAATAATAAGATGACAAAATAGCACACTGATTTTGCTTTTTGTTTTCAAGATACCGTACATTAGCAGTTGTTTTATATATCTGTTTTTGCTTCCAGCAAAGATGATAGAAGATAGACCTGTCTGTTTGCACGGACGGGATGAAGAATGGCTCTGTTTTTTTGACAACCAGGACTGGACAGAAAATGACTGTGTTTTGACAAGCACCACTAACCAGGCGTTGACACTGTAATCGTGGTTGGGCTAACAAAAAAAAGACCACTCTTGTTTTGAATTATCAACATTGATTGGATGGGAAAGGACTTATCTTAAATCTCCGTTTAATCGCCGAGGAGGGGAGGAAGCTGGTTGCAAAATCTTCAGTGGCGCCAGGGGGTTGATACTGTGATAGTGCTTGGGCAAACAAAAATGATATCTCTCGAATTATTAAAAATTACTGCATGGAAAATGACTAATCTTAAACCTCCGCTAAACCAACGAGAATGGGAGGAAGATGGTTGCAAAATCTTCAGTGGTTCCCCAACAGTCTCCTAGATTTCGGGTAAAAAACCAACTGTAGTGATTAGACTGAGAATCATAATCTCTGTTTTTTAAAATTGCCAGTAACAATTGAATAAACACCGATCCTTTCTATATCAGATTGACAGTGATGACTGATCAAAAGAGCTGACTTTCTCCGTTTTAAGGTAACAGTACTGATCAAATAGAAATAATTGTCTCTGTTTAAAAGTTACCATAGCCATTAAACAGAAACTGTCTCTCTGTTTTAAATTAACAGTAGCGAGAGAGGAGGAAATTATAATCTCAGTTTAAGATCACTAGTAACAATTACGAAGAGAATGGCTTTCCCTTCTTTTTACTAACTGAAAAAGACTCGACAGAGAATGGCCATCTCTGTTTTAAAATAAAAACAGTGATTGGACAAGATGCCTGCCTCTCTCTCTCTCTCTCGCTCTCTCTGTCTCTGTCTCTCTCTCTCTGTGAGTCTCTCTCTGTCTCTGTCAGGTTTTAAGCAAATATATCAATGTACCATTGCCGAATCTGCCCCAAAGTGACAAATGATGAGTACAGGCACAATTTGTCTAGATCTACCTTTCATTCTTATTAAAGAAAAGGGAAACAATGGTGACTCAGGCACTTTATTGAACAACTGTCAGGATTTGATATGTACTCAATAATAATGCATGCCTTTTATTAGACATCATGTTCTTTCTATGATTGGGTCATCGGTGATTTAATGGTCATAATCATGAAATATAATTATTTTGGGTTGATTTTTTTCTTGAGTCAGACATAAATTGTTACTTGTTTGTGCACTTGCTTTGCCCATAATATGAATGAACCCATTGTTCCACCCCAAGCCAAAGAAATGTATTGTGGCCCATGGCTAACGTACAGTACACATATCAGAGTTCAGACTTCTCTCTCTCTCTCTCTCTCTCTCTCTCTCTCTCTCTCTCTCTCTCTCTCAAAGAGTGTCTGTATGTCTTCTTTTTAGAAATTTGAATGTTTCTTTGTTTGTTTTCAATCTATGTGGTTTAGTTTTGCGAGACCAGTTGTTTTGTTGTTATTTTTTTCTGGTTTTGTCTGTAAGGGTAAAATTATTATTGCTTAATATATATTTCCCTTTTTGTCTTAACTCTTATGACTTTATGTAGTGTTTGATATCATGACATAATGCCTGGTAAGATCAGGGACAGGCAGTAAAATGTACACAAGAGTTTGATCATTATCCTAGAAAAAAACACACACACTGCCCTTGCCTTGCCTTGCCTTGCTCCCGCCCGTCTGTCTGTCTGTCTGTCTGTCTGTCTGTCTCTCTCCCTCCCTCCCTCCCTCTCTATTCTCCGTTTTAAAGAAAGAATGGTGATTAGGAGATAGAAGACAAATGCTCCTGTCTATTTTGAGAATAGCTACTGGATAAAAAGCGGCTTTGTGAGTGTCTGTGTGTGTGTGTGTGTGTGTGTGTGTGTGTGTGTGTGAGTATGTATGTGTGTGTGTGGATGTGTGTGCGCATGTGTGTGAGATGGAGGGAAGGAGAGAGAGAGGAGAGAGAGAGAGAGAGAGAGAGAGAGAGAGAGAGAGAGAGAGAGAGATAGAACAGAGAGAGAGAGAGAGGGAGGGAGAACAGACAGACAGACATGCAGGCAGGCAGAAAGACAGACAGACAGACAGAGACAGAAAGACAGAGAAAGACAAACAGAAAGAGAGGTATAGAGACGAGATAGATAGAGTGAGAGATACACCAACACGAATAAATCAATGAGATGAATTACGAAACAGATAAAGGAGAAAGTAACATACTGCTTTTTTATAAGGGAACTGCGCAGCAACTTATTTGTGTGAGCAAGTGTGTGTGTGTGTGTGTGTGTGTGTGTGTGTGTGTGTGTGTGTGTGTGTGTGAGTGAGAGACAGAGTGAGCGTGTGTGTAAGTGTATGTGTGTAAGTGTGTGTGTGAGTATTTGTGTGTGAGTGTGTGTGAGAGAGAGCGAGAGAGAGAGCGCGCGCGCGCGTGTGTGTGTGTGTGTGTAGGTGTGTGTGTGTGTGTGTGTGTGTGTGTGTAGGTGTGTGTGCGAGTATGTGTGTGTGAGTATGTGTGTGTGAGTATGTGTGTGTGAGTGTGTGTGTGTGAGAGAGAAAGCGAGCGTGTGTGTGTGTGTGTGTGGTGTGTGTGTGGTGTGTGTGTGTGTGTGTGTGTGTGTGTGTGTGTGTGTGCGTGTGTGAGTGTGTGTGTGTGTGTGTGTTATTTTATTTTATTTTTTCTGTTACTTTATTCATTTATTTCGAGGTTAATGGAATAAGCACTCATGTGCTTTTGTTTCATCCAGTCCCCGTGTGTATGCAGTTTTTTGTAAATCTTTGTCATCCGTTCCCACCGGCACACAGTGGCCTACTCTTCTCAAAAGCGGAACGGGTTTTAACGTGTGCGCAAGATGTTGTGCGTGCGTTCGCACACGGGACCTCGGTTTATAGTCTCATCTGAAAGACTGTGTGTGTGAGCGCGCGCGGAGAGAGAGTGTGTTTGTTAGCGTGTGTTTGTGTGAGTGGTGTTTGTGTGAGTGTGTGTGTGAGTGTGTGTGTGTGTGCGTGTGTGTTTGTGCGTGCACGCACACGTGTGTGTAAGGTGTGTGTGTGTGGGGGGGGGGGGTGTAACAGTAAAGCGTTTGTTAGCTTTGGTCCAAAAAAAAAGAACAAGTTGGCTAGAATACAACTTCTCAACTGTTTCGTCTAATTGTATATACTAATACAGGGGAATTTTAGAGAGCAGAATTAATTAATTCTAGGTGAGACTGTGTATTTATGCCATCGGCCATCATCTATCTATCAGTTTGTGTGTCTGAGTATCTATCTATGTACATTTACAGATACATATGGATGGATGGATGGGTGGAGGGAGGGAGGTGGATAGATGGAAAGATGGATGGATGGGTGGATGGATGGATGGGTGGATAGATGGAAAGATGGAGGGATGGATGGATGGATGGACGGGTGGATGGATGGATGGATAGATGTATGGATACATATTGATTGATACATTGGATGCATTTGGATGCCAACCATATGGATGGATGGATAGATGGATGGATGGACATCGTTGTGATGGTCATATCTCCTGGGTGGGTAATTTACACAGCCTGGCTCTGCACCTCAGCTATCATTATCATCAGTAGGTGGTGACCTCCATTTGTTACCCAGAACAGGCACGACTGACCACTACCAACGTGACCCAGCAACAAAGCAGGGCTCCTCTGGCTGGTGGCCTTATGGCGGTGTGACATTGATAAGTTTCCTATGGGATTATGACCCTCGGGATACAAAATGACAAACTTAGACATGGCTGGGGTGGAGGGGATGGAACGATCTGCGTGGAAACAGCAGTGTGCAGCAATATCGCAGAAGATGAAGCAACACAGGCAAGGAGTGATCTTTTTCTCGATCCAAAAAGCTGTTATTGAAAAGATTCTTCCCTCTACAGTTTCTCCGTGTCTTCGATACATTAATTTCTTCTTCGTCGAACGCTCAGACAGAAGCTGTTGTTGTCTGTCCTATGAGTGAAAATGCGTCGCGCTGCCGTTAAAGCGCTTGACAAGCCAGGCCCAGCGTATCCGACTTCAGCGTGGGAGAGAACTGTTATCTTGTAATCTTGTAAAGTCCTTCTAGAAAAGCAAAGCAGGAGAACGAACCAAGAAGGCAGCAAAATAGACCAAGAAGAAAGAGACAGGACGAAAAAGGAACAAGGCAGGCTCGGAGTGTCCGTAAACAATACATCTTTTGCCATTGTCAACAAGGCAGAAACAAAAGAGAGGGATAGAAAAGAGGAAAATGCTAGCGCAGAATTTGGTGGGGATGCTGTTTATTCTGACAGGTCTTCCCTGGGTATCTCCACGATGATGGAGTGTTTGGTAAGATCATTTACACATCGATGAAGAGGTTTAAACTGGTCACCGGCACTTATTTTCTTCGACTACGAATCACAAAATCACACACACACACACATACGCACACACACGCACACACACACCACACGCACGCACGCACGCACACACACACACACACACACTTACACACACACACACACACACACACACACACACACACACACACACACACACACACACACACACACACACACACACACACACGCACACACACACTAATCTAACACAGACAGAAAGGACTACAACAGCCAGTCGTACATACAGAACACTCACTTCTCCTAGACACTAAACTCCAGATGTCAGTCTTTCTAGATGTCCCTAAGTCCTAGACGTGATGACAAGCAGACGACACACACTGGCATCCACCCCCACCCCCAACCCTACCCCTCTCCCTACCAAAAAAAATAACACAGAAAAATAATAACAACTGTACTTATATTGACGAAGAATGCTGACAGAGATAGTTGTATTGACGATAACGACAGTCATCTTGTTGTCTCCGTTCTGTGATAATGATCATCAAATCAGCGTAATGGGAGGACGAGGGGGAAAAAAAAGACAAGGGAGAAAGGGGGGTGGAGGGTTGTGAGAGAGGGGGGGTAGGAGAAGGGAGGGGATGGGGTGAAGTAACGCGCCGTTCCTCTTATGGAAGCATTTTTGATCAGCTGTTCTTTTATGGGTCTGTTTTGTCGAAAGCGCCTGTGATGCTGAGAAAACGACTCGCCTCTTGACAGACAATAGGGATGGGAGGGGAGAAAATAGTTCCTCTGTTGTCTTGACAACGGGTGATAGGACAGAAAATAGCTCCCCCCCCCCCCCCCCTCCGTTTTGCAGCGATGAGGGGGGGGGGGGGGAGGGAAGCAGAAAATGGCCTCCCTTCTATTCTGACAACAACCATTGGACAGAAAAAATGGCCTCCCTTCTATTCTGACAACAGCGATTGGACAGAAAAAATGGCCTACCTTCTATTCTAACAACAGCCGTTGAACAGAAAAAATGGCCTACCTTCTATTCTAACAACAGCCGTTGAACAGAAAAAATGGCCTCCCTAAATGGCCGTTTGCTTTGCTCTGTTCTGACAACAGCGATTGGTGGACAGAAGTTGGCTCTTCTGTTCTGGCTACAGCGATTGGACAGAAAAAAATGGTTGCTCTGTTTTTAGCTTACAGTGAACAGACAGAAGTTTGGCTCTTCTATTCTGATGGGAGTGTTTGTACATAAAATGGCTGTTCTGCTAGTACAGAAGATGGCACACGTTAAATCCTGTTCCACTTTTCGTAAGAGTAGGCCATTGTATGCCGGCGGGAACAGATGACAGAATTTACAAAACCGAATACAAGCGGGGACTGGCGTGAAAAAGCAGATAAGTGTTTATTCCATGATCCTCGATATAAAAGAATAAAATAAAATAAAAAAAATAAAAAAAATAAAATAACAGTTAATGGACAGAACGTATTGCGTGTATGTGTTTGAACATAGGAAAGAAAGAAAGAAAGAGAGAGAGAGTGAGAGGGAGAGAGAGAGAGAAGGAAAGAGAGAGAGAGAGAGAGAGACAGAGACCGAGACAGAGAGACAATGACAATGACAATGACAAACTCTTTTATTTCGAGGATAATGAATAAGCACACATGTGCTTTTTTACATCCAGTCCCCGCCCGTTAGGGATACATCTTAATAATAATAACCCAATACTTATACAGCCTCACAATAAAAACAAGGGGAAATAACCCTTTTCAAAACAGCTCCCCCCCCAACAACCCCCCCTCCCCCCAAAGCAAGCAAATAAAAGAAAACCATAAAAATACCCCACCCCCACCCCCCAAAAAACCTTAACCAAAACAAACAAACAAACAAAAGAGAAGGAAAAACCAAACCAACAAAGATGATAAAAAAGAGAAAAACAGACAGACAACAACAACAAGAACACGAACAACAACAGAGCCAAGAAAAATAACACAACCAAACTTAATAAGTCATAAAGATAAACATCTACACATTGTCAAATGGTACACATACTTGTTACACATAATTAAAATCAATTAATTAACAAACAAGATCATTTCAAATAACAATGAAATATTTCACTCAAACTCCCATTCAATTAGTGAAAAATCAAGAAATCGAAAAATCAAATGAATAAACAAAACCAATTAAACAAGAAAAAAGACCCACAAAACACTCCCTTCCCAACACCCCCTCCCCTAAAACAAACAACAACCCCCCAAAAGTCCAGACTAAATACAAGCGTGCGCGCGCGCGCGCGCGCACCACACAACACACACACATACACACACATACACACACACTTACGCACGTATAGCCACGCATGCACACCACACACACACACACACTCTCTCACACATACACACTCACACACACATAAAAACACACACACACACACACACACACACACACACACACACACACACACAAAATACACACACATACACACACCACTTACGCACGTAAAGCCACGCAATGCACACCACACACACACACACACTCTCTCACACATAACACACTCACACACACATAATACACACACACACACACACACACACACACACACACCACACACACACACACACACACACACATCCTGGATACATATCCATTCGCAAGACATTTCCTCACCTACAAGATAATAGACACATGTCATAATTATCAAAATATCATAACCGTACATTTGTACAGACAAAACCAGGAAATAAACATTATTTGATGTACGAAGACAGCAAGCCACAAAGCATCAAGAAAAATGACCAGTCTAACATCAGCTATTTCAACAATAAACACACAGAACTGCTTTCTTTCCGCTCTCATCTGCACACACTGTGAATGGGCGCTCATTACTACTCACTGACACACACATACACACATACACACACATATACACACACACATATTCATGCATGCGCAATCCTATATATACATTATTAGAATTGATACAAAAGTCCACAGAAGTAATGAAATTGTCCAACAGAACATTGCAAATTAACAATCCATACCATTCTGCATTAAAAACAAAATACAACCCAAACTTCATTTTAAGGGGGGAAAACTCAGACAAGTTCATTGTTAACAAAATCAAAACAAGCAAGGGCACACACACACACAACACACATTACAATTCAAAGCAAGCTCACTAATGTCAGTTACAGAGAGAGAGAGAGAGAGAGAGAAAAGAGAGAGAGAGAGAGAGAGAGAGAGAGGAGAGAGAGAGAGAGAGAGAGAGAGAGAGAGAGAGAGAGAGAGAGAGAGGATAATTTGGTATAATGCAAGGGAGGATATATTTACTTTGTTTCCAACAGATCAATTGTGGATTTTTATTTTTGATGCATTAAGTGGATGAAAAAATGCCTTTTGAAGATTGTTAATGATTGGAGTTGTCTAAATGAGTCAGGAAGGGAGTTCCACAGCACAGGGCCTGAGTAAAGTAAGCTAGATTTGAACAAATCTATTCTTGGGATTGGGACACATGGCTTTTCGGTATTTCTGGAATGATTCATTGGGAACTTGTCTTTTAAGGATGAGGGAAAAGTTCCTGTCATTATCTTAAACATCATGATGCCTTTGTTAAATCTTAGTCTTTGGTGTAGGGGAAGAATATTTAACTGGGTATAATCCACTTCTAGTAAGGTAGTCTTCTTCAGAAGAACCAGTTTAAGAGCACGTTTATACAGACTTAATAATGGTTTCATAGTGTTTGCACTAGCAGAATCCCACAGGGTTGAAGCATAATCTATTGAGGATTGTATATAAGCTTGAAAGAATAGTTTTCTTGAATGAAAGTCAAGAAAATGTTTGATTTTAGTCAGTTGGTATACTCTTTGAGACATGTATTTGCACAGAGAGTGGGAGTGAGTGAGTGAGTGAATGAGTGAGTGGTGTGTTGTGTGTGTGTGTGTGTGTGTGTGTGTGTGTGTGTTGGCGCGCGCGCGCACTTGCGCGCGTAGGTGTGTAAATGCAGTTGTGTGTGTTTTAAACCTCTGGTTAAGAGCAAAACGTGTTAAAAGTCTTTGTAGTTTGGTTTCAGTACATTTTCATTTTCTTCAAGAAAATTAACCTGAGCACAGAGAAAGCTCTTAAAGTCGGCAAATCCAACTCATGAAGTGGATTAAAAAAAAAAGAAACAAAAAGAACTAAAGCAACTAATAAAGTGGATAAAAATAATCTTTAAAAATGTTTTTAAAAAAAGCTCAAAAACCTCACACAAAAAATAAACCAACATATGAACTAGATAAAAATAATCTTAAAAAACAAAAAAATATCCCAGGAACAAATCAACATATGAACTGGATAAAAATCATTCTAATAATTAAAAAAATCCAAACCAATTAAACTAACCAACACATGAACTGGATAAAAATAATTTTAAAAAATTAAAAAAAAACCCACCATGTAAGCTGGATAAAACAACTTGATAAACAATAAAACAAAGCAAAAAAACAAACAAAAATACCCCAAACCAACAAACGAACTGAATTAAAAAAAACAAACAAACACCCCACCAATCTAGAATCACAAAATAAACCCAAAACACCCCCCCAAAAAAAAAACCCCAACACCCCAACAACAACAAACAACAACAACCCAACAAAACAAAAGCAACCAACCCACACCAAAACAACACACAAACCACCACCACCCAAAAAACCCACCCAAAAACAAACCAACAGCAACCCCACGACACGCGGGAACCTACCTGCCGATGATCAAGAACCGCCCGTCCACGCCTTTCCTGCTGATCGCCTGCAGCAGCTTCTTCACCGTGAAGCCTTCGCAGAAGCAGACCACCACGGAGGCGTTGGGGGTCTTGCGGAGCGTGTCCACCACCCGGTCAAACTCCATGTCACTGTCCGAGCTGGCCACGCTGTCGGTGGAGGCGATGCAGATGTTGTACGACCCCACCAGGTCCGTGAACATCTCCATGCCTCGGATCCCGTAGTTCCCTGTTGGGCAGAGATGGGCCCGGGTTCAGTATAGGAGGAAGGTGCGGAGTGCAGGGGAGTTGGTTGGTTTGATTTTATTATTTATTATTTTTTATATCGAGATCTGATATAAGCAACTTCTGTGCTTGTTTTTAATTACATCCGTTCCTTTCTTCTGGATGAATTTAAAAAAACGAGTAGCCCGTGTCGTAGCATTGAGAAGTCATCTGTCCCAACGTTAATCCTGTTCCACTTTTCGAAAGGTAGGCATTGTGTGCCGTGTTGACTGATGCAAAATTTACAAAACAGATACCACGGGAATGGATATAAAAAAGCACATGTTGCTTTATTCATTTCTCGATATAAAAGAATAAAAAAAATAAAATAATAATAATAAAGTGTGTATGCGGTTTTTATAAATTCTGTCATCTGTTCCCACCGGCACACAATGGCCTACTCTTACGAAAAGCGTAAACAGGATTTAACGTGTGCGCAAGATGTTGTGCGAGCGTTCGCACACGGGGGCCTCGGTTTAGAGTCTCATCCGAAGGACTTTTGGGGTAGAGTGGAGTCTGCACTGATGTTAACTCCATGGGGAAAATAATTATACTCTTGAGCGGGAATCGAACCCGGGTCGTCAGATTGCGAGAGCAATGTTCTAACCACTAGGCTATCCCGTCTCCAGAGAGGAGTGCAGGTGCTGATTGATGGCTGGGGGTGTTGGTTGATGTCTGGGTTGTTGGTTGGGTGGGTGGCTGTATTGGTTGGTTTGATGGTTGGGTTGTTCTTTAGTGGTTTATGGTTGGGTTGTTGGTTGGGTTGTGACTGTATTGGCTGGTTGATGGTTGGTTTGTTGTTGTGGCTTTATTGGCTGGGTTGTTGGTTGGTTGGTGGCTGTATTGGCTGGATTGATGGTTGCTTGATGGGTTGATGACTGTATTGGCTTGGGTTGATGGTTGCTAACTTGGTGGCTGTATTGGTTGGGATTGATGGTTGCTTGATGTTGTGCTGTATTGGTGGGTTGATGGTTGGCTTATTACTTGGTGGCTGTATTGGTTGGGTTGATGGTTGTATTACTTGGTGGCTGTATTGGTTGGGTTGATGGTTAGGCTTATTACTTGGTGGCTGTATTGGATTGGGTTGATGGTTGGCTTATTACTTGGTGGTGTGTTGGCTGGGTTGATGGTTGGCTTATTACTTGGTGGCTGTATTGGCTGGGTTGATGGTTGGTTGGTGGCTGTATTGGATGGGTTGATGGTTGGCTTATTACTTGGTGTTGTTGGCTGGTTGATGGTTGGCTTATATTGGTGGTGTATTGGGTTGGTTGTGTGTTGGTGGCTGTATTGGATGGGTGATGGTTGCTTTACTTGGTGGCTGTATTGGTTGGTTGATGGTTGTTATTACTTGGTGCTGATTGGTTGTATGGTTGTTATATTGGTGCTGTATTGGTGGGTTGATGTTAGTATATGGTGGTGTATTGCTGGGTGATGCTTGGTAATATGAAGAAAGTAAGATTAGAATTTGTTGAATGTGGGAATGTAGTAATGAGAGAAGAAGAAGAGAGAAAGAAGAAAGAAGAAAAGAGAAGAAGAAGAAGAAGAAGAAGAAGAAAGAAAAGAAGCGAAGAAGAAAGAAGAAGAAAAACAATGACACGAAGAAAAACAAACAACAACGACAACAATATTACTACTACTACTACTACTACTACTGCTGCTGCTGCTGCTGCTGCTGCTGCTGCTACTACTACTACGACTACTACAACTACTTTTACGACTACTGACACTAATGATGATACTAATGATTATAATAATTATAATGATACTACTACTACTACTACTACTACTACTACTACTGATAGTGGTAATAGTATGAATACCGAGTTTATGTAGTGCTAAATCTTGTAAAGAAAAACAATCAAAGAAAAGGTTAGTCAGTACTTGATTAGTCAATGCATATCTTGGTTAGACAGGTTGGTTGCTAAATACTACACACTAAATAATACATAGCCTCATAGGTTGATAAACAGAATGACAGGCAGGCAAAGCAATCCCTAGCTAGTTTATTGAAAAAACAGAACACAAACATACACACAACACACAGAGATGCACACACACGCGCGCGCGCGCGCCCTTTGAACGAGACTATAAACCAAGGCCCGTGTTCGAACGCACATAGAACATGTTGCGCACACGTTAAAACCGGTTTCATCTTTTGGAATAGAAGTCCATTGTGCGCCGGTGGGAACTGAAAACAACTTTTATTTTTAAAAGAATGGCATGAAAAGTGGAAGTGAACTCCCCACCACCACTCTCACACGCACTCTATCACACACACACACACACACACACACACACACGCACGAACGCGCGTACGCACGTGAGTGCGTATTCCACTAACCTTGTAATAAAAGAATACAAAGAGAAAATGATAGTAAACTAGTAACAAAACACAGAACCGTGTTCAGCTTCACCCCTTTATGCCTATTGGCAACTTTTTGTTTCTCTCTCGAAGCTTCCTCAGGATGAATGGATACCATCAATAGTAAAACCAACTTTGAAAACTTGCAGATTGCTGATTTTTGTTCAGAGTAATCACCTTCCCTACACGTGAAACAAACGCTACCGCTGAGATCTGCTCATGTTTTCCCGGATCTCTATCTCTCTCTACCTCTCTCTTACATACACCTTTACTACATACATACATACATACAAACATACATACATACATACATACATACATGCATGCATACATACACACATGCATGCATAAGGGCATACATACATACATACATACATACATACATACATGCATACATGCATGCATGCATACATACATGCATGCATACATACATACATACATGCATACATACATACATACATACATACATACATACATACATACATACATACATACATACATACATACATACATGCATGCATAAATACATGCATGCATACGCGCATATATAAGTAATTATATTATTTTCGAGCTGTTTTGGTTCTTGGGCTGATCAGTTTGTTCAATCAGTAAGTCACCCAGTTAGCCAATCAAAGAAATATCAGATAACTCCCTTGGGGGGGGGGGTGCATAAATGGCATCCCCACCTTCTGGAAAATCCATGCTAGAAATTCCCTCTTTTCTATCTTTATTTTTGTTTCTACCTTCTTCCATGTCTTCCTGCCACCTTCTTGTATATTTTCTGTCTTCTTGGTCCGTTCTACTGCTGTTTTGTTTTTTTACAGAAAGAATTAAAAGACAACAATTTTCTCTCACGCTGAAGTCGGATGCGCTGGGCCTGGTTTGTCAGGCGCTTGACGTCAACGCGATACATTTTCGCTCAGATGACAGACAACAATAGTTGCTGTCTGTGTGTTCGATGACGAAGAAGAAGAAATCAGATAACCTTTATGTGCAGTTTAGTACCTGACTACCATTTAACTAGAAAGTAACCTTTTACTAATTATTCGAAGCTGTTAATCAAACAAATTGCCAGGTAGTAATTAATTGTCAAATATAACTGAATAAGGAAATTGTTCACTTATTAAGATCATACAGGAGAGAGAGAGAGCGAGAGCGAGAGAGAGAGAGAGAGAACTCGAACTCGAATGTTTTAATGAGGATAATTGGATAAGCCAGGGGCTTCTTTACACCAGTTCCTCAAGAAAAAAAAACAAAGGCAAAAATCCAAATTAAAAAAACCATGAAGAAATGCATAGCACATACACAATTAATCTGACAATAAACTTAATCACGAGGGTGAGAGAGGGTGAGTGTGACAGAGTGAGAGAGTGTGCGTGCGAGAGAGAGGCTACGGTGGCTCAACTTTACCATGACGAACTGGCTGTTAAAACCCAAACAACTACAGTACCTCAAAGGACTTCTCAAAGAGTCAAAGCAGAAGTCAGTCCGCGAAATCAGACAAGATAGAGAAACTGGCGACTATCCAACCCTTTCAATTCAACAAAATATTCTTTAATACCGAATGTACTCAGATTTTTAAACCCTCCCCCCCCAAAAAAAAAAAGAAATTGTCATCTTGCTTTCCAGTTTCACGATATCCCATTAAGTTTTCCTAAGATTTATGACTCACGCTTCGTAAAACTTAGAATTTATTGTTGATGCGAGAGGGGCTTCCGATATAAGACAGTATGTCTGTATGATTAGGGATATTACGGTCCGGAACGGAGTGAAGGGAAATTTGAAATTCGTATTGGCTTAGGTATCTAAGGATTCTTTCTGTCTCTACTCCTGTCTCTGTGTCTATCGTTCTATTTTTTTGTCTTTTTCGTGTTCTGTATGCACAGCCGCGCACGTACGTGCTGTAGTGGTGGTGGTGGGGGGGGGGGGGGGAAGTGTGTGTATGTGTGTGTGTGTGTGTGTGTGTGTGGTGTGTGTGTGTGTGTTGTGAGAGCGAGAGACAGACAGACAGAGACACACACAGAGTGTGTGTTTGTGTGTGTATTTTGTTATATTTGTTATTTAAAAAAATATTCACTCTTTTATTTTGAGGATAATGGAATAATCAGTCGTGTGCTTTTTTTAATCAGTCCCTGTGTGTATGCAGTTTTGTAAATGTTGTCATCCGTTCCCACCGTGAGTGTGTGTGTGTGGGGGGGGGGGGGGGTACTAGCGTGCGTGCGTGTGTGTCTGTTTGCATGTGGAAGGGGAAAGAAGGGGAGAGGGTGGGTTGATGTCAAATCTTGTGTTCTCGTGTACACGTAGATGTTGGTGCGCTGCTTGACACGTGATGAACTGCCCTGCAAGGTAAGTGGCTTCATTCTCTCCGCCTGTACCCTCCCCCCACCCCAACCTCCCACCCCTTGCCTTTACTTTTTCCCATCTCTCTCAATCAATCTCTCTGTCTGTCTGTCTGTCTGTCTGTCTGTTCTCTCTCTCTCTCTCTCTCTCTCTCTCTCTCTCTCTCTCTCTCTCTCTCTCTTCTCTCTCTTTCTGCCGGTCTGTGTGCCTCACTCTGTGTCTATGTGTGTCTGTCTGTCTGTCTGTCTGTCAAATGTTACATGACATGAAAGAACACAGTGGAATACAATTTTTCTTGTTCATTTTTTTTGGCATACAGCATTGTGTTAATATTGCAGCAGCAGCCTGGGGCTGACATAGTTGTATTTGATTGGTACACTCTTCTAGTGTGGTGAATGTTTTGAGAATGCAATAGCTTGTGAGTATAGTAACTATTATGAGTATGCAAAAAACACCTAATGAGCATTAATTATTTCAACTGTTATGATTTATGATGTGCTTGATGTTTGTATTGTATTTTGTATGTGAGAAGGTGTTTACATGTCAGGTATTACTCTATCGATAACTTTGTTTACAGGTCTATTATCTTTTTGTGGTTTCCTGGGAAGCAGTTAAGATGAACTGAATTTTTTTTTAGCTGTGTTTTGTTTTGATTCTTGGCCTACAACAGTCTTTATTTAGTCATGATGTTGGAATATGCTTATGCAAGAGTATGCAGTTTTGAGTGCACTCCAGGGTATTATGCCAAAGTCTTACCGAACTTACGTGAATTTTTTTCATCTTCCACTTTTCATCTTCAAGTTTTTGCCCCTCAATGTGTGTTGTGGCCAAAGGCCGATGTACATTAAACCATTTCAGAGTTCAGAGTTCTCTCTCTCTCTCTCTCTCTCTCTCTCTCTCTCTCTCTCTCTCTTTTCTCTCTCTCTCTTCTCTGTTTTTCCGGTCTGTGGGTCTCATTCTGTGTCTGCGTGTGTGTGTGTCTCTCTCTCTCACCTCTCTCTCTCTTCTCTCTCTCTCTCTCTCATTTCTCTATCCTCTCTCTCTCCATTTTATCTCTTATTACATATTTTACGTCCTTGCCTCAGTCTGTATTTGTTGTTTTGTTTAACTCTGTCTGTTTGTCTGTCTATATGTTTGTCTGTCTCTCTCTCTCTCTCCACACACACTCTCTCTTCCTCCCCCTCTCTCTCTCCCCTCTCTAAAAGAGAAATTGTGAATGATACTAACAATTGCAGGGGTATTCCGCTTAGTAATATGAACAGCAAACTTGTTAATTCCATTATTAACCCCCCAGAATGCAGATTTATCAAAGACAGAAGAAAATGATATTACGGAAGAGCATCAAGCATAAGTGAACATTCAACAAAAGTTCACATATTTACGTTATTAGCATTGGTACAGAAACAGTTTTCCTGCAACCGTAAGTTATATGTAATTTTTATATATATAAGATTTGGAGACAAAAAGCTTTTGACTCCATTAACAGAAATCCACTTCGTCCCATATAGAGAAAAAAAACAACAACAAAACGGTGTACGAGGTAAACTCCACACATGTATAAGATGCTGTTCTAAATTGAAGTTTAATGGGTTGCACCCGGAGCAAAAAAGGAGATTGTGTGTTTGAGTGCGTGTGTGTGGGTGGTGTATGGTGTGTGGTGAATATGTGTGTGTGTGTGAAGGGTTGTGGGGTTGTTGGTTTTTTTGTGAGGGGTTTGCATGAGTGTGTGCCTGTGTGTGGTGTGTGTGTGTACGTGTGTGTGTGGTGTGTGTGTGTGTGTGTGTGTGTTGTGTGTGTCTGTGGCCTTGCTGTATATCGCTTCTCAAAAATAAACCCCGCTTACAAGGGATTAACAATGGACATCTTTGGTGATTTTTGGCTCATGATACGTTCCAGCTGTTCATCGGCTATTCGCTGATCATGTAGTCTTTATCGAGATATCATGGGGCTGCAAAATCAGTCTAAATAACCTGTACACGCTGTGTTTCCCCCAAACAGTTAAAATGAACATGAAAAAAAGTAACGTCTGTGTTTTGTAAAAGGGGGCTATTTCGGTACACGATTTTTGGACTTGTGATGGGAATCTGTACCCGGGTTGTGTTTTTAAAATCAATTCATAATTTTGGGTACTGTTTTTAAGGTTGAGTTTTAAATCTTCGTATGCAGATGGGAGATCGGTGGTCTAGAGGGAACGCCCTGCCTAGAAAGAGAAAAAATCAGGGTGGAAGCGTGTTGTGGTTCAAAAAACCCCCTTTGGGCCGAAAACCCCCCCCCCCCCCCCCCCCCCCCCATCCCTAGACAATGAGTGGTGGTCTGGGTGTTAGTCTTTCGGATGAGACGATAAGCCGAGGTTCCGTGTGTTACATACAATTATTTAGCGCACGTAAAAGAACACACGGCAACAAGAGAGTTGTCCTTGGAAAAATTCTGTTGAAAAAAAGCCACTCTGACAGGGAAACAGATATAGTTGCAGACAGAAAAAAGAAAAAAATGGGTGGCGCTGCTCTTGTGGCGATGCGCTCTCCCCGGGGAAAGCAGCCCGAATTTCACACATAGAAATCTGCAGTGGTCTACACAAAACTTAACTATTGGTTCAAACTGTAAAAAAAAAAGATATTGGGGAACACTATTGACAGCAAAACATTAGCTTTGAAATTACTCCTTCAAAACTCGCCGCACTTGGACATTTTCAATGGAAAGATAAGATAAAAACAAAGATAAATATACAAAAAAACTGCGTGAAAGAAAACAAACAAACAAACCAGGTAAGCAATGAGAAGTAACAAAGAGTGCACGTGGAACAGAGAAGTTGCAGCTAAAAGTTAATAATAATAAATAATAATATAATAATACATGGAATCTATACAGCGCTATGTCTTGCAAAAAAACAAATCAAAGCGCTTTCATTCATCCCAGTCTTTCACATGCAATGCAGCCAACTGTACAACCGTAACTGCCCCTCTCTAAAAGGTTATGCCATCTGTATCACTATGAACACGATGCTATGAAGACAGCCAGAACTGTGCCACGCGTGGGATGCCGAAGATGCAACCAGCGACCTTAGTGTGTCATCTTCAGCAGCTCAACTGCAACAACGTGGGCTTAGGAGTCTTGAGAAGAAAAACACTTTTCTGTTTTTTATTTATTTAATGGTAGTTCAACATCTCCTTGAACTTTTGAAAATCCTAACGACATCACACATGATTTTTGGGCGTGGGTTTCCCTGTCTTTGAGCATTTTTGTGAAAGACGATGTGTCCCCATTTCAAGGTGTGGTCATCTCTTTGTGTGTGTGTGTGTCATTCAAAACTGGGTTTTGTTTGTGAGAACGATGTTAAGTGCGAGCGCCGTCTACAGCAAAATGTAGCAGTAATGATAGTATTATTTGTGGTTTTTGTTAAAAACAACAACACCCACATTTGTATCAAGCAGAACAAATAATTCCTTCACAAAACAGGATAAAGGCTTTCTTATTTTTATTTTTGTTTCACCACCACCACCACACCACCACCACCACCACCACCACCCACCTCTTCTTCTTCTTCTTCTCTTCTTCTCACCCACACCACCACCTCACCACCACCACCACCACCACTTCTGTTCTGTTCTTCTTCTTCTCCTCCTCCTCCTCCTCCTCTTCTCTCTTCTTCTTCTTCTCTTCTTCTTCTTCTTCTTCTTCTTCTTCTTCTTCTTCTTCAGACATCAACTATTGTTGTCTGTCATTGGAGCGAAAATTGTGTAGCACTGCCGTCAAACACCTGACAAGTCAGGCCCAGAGCATCCGATTTCAGCGTGGGAGAGATTTTGTTGTTGTTTTTAAAGGTCTTTCCGGGGGAGAGGCAGAAGAATGGACCTAGAAGGCATAACATGGACAAGAAGGAGGGTACAGGAAGAAAGGCTACAATACAGAAACAATGGGAATAGAGAAGAGGGAAATTCCTAGCACAATATTTCCAGAAGGTGATCCTGCTACTTTATACGGACATGCCCCCGGCATCCCCACAGGGGGAGAGGGTTCGTTTAAGAAAACATCACTTTGCACCACTTTAACATTCTTTACAAAAACACAGAGAACTACTGTATGGCCTTAAGCATCTTCAGGAAATATTTTCTCTCTTCTCTCTCTGTCTCTTCTCCTCTCTCCGTCTGTTTCTTCGTCTGTCTGTCTTCTCCTCTCTCTCTCTCTCTCTCTCTCTCTCTCTCTCTCTCTCTCTCTCTCTCTCTCTCTCTCTCTCTCTCCTCTCTCCCCTCCCTCCTTTTTTTTTCTTGCAGCGTTTTCTTTTCATTTTCAGGTTGATTGAAAAAAAAAACTTAATTATATATTACCTGTGAAATAGCATACGTTTGCGTCTCTTTCATTAGGTCCGTGTTGATTAGTACTCCGCGCGCGCGTGTGTGTGTGTGTGTGCGTGGTGTCGTGCGTGTGCGTGGTGTGTGTGTGTGTGTTGTGTTGATTCTTTGCTGTGACTCTAGTGTTGAGTGTGTTTGTGGTGTGTGTGTGTGTGTGTGTGTGTGGTGCGTGGTGGTGTGTGTGTGTGTGTATGTGTGGACATCACAGTCTAATCAAGAGAACAATTGTCATTTTTTTGTACGCAGATAACGTAAATGTAAATTAAAAAACGAAACCCGTAACGTCCACTATCAATACAATGATATTCTCAGAAAAAAAGGCAATCCCAACTTTGCACCAAACGTATTCTCAGACAAAACAAAATGTTCAAAAAGAACATCTACCAATGTGCACGCAGTTAAAGGCCTCTTCACTTCAGTGCAGTGGGGTACTTTTGCAGAACTGGATTTTTATCATTCAGAGCACTTTGGACACCCAACTTCCTCCTTCACACACACACACACACACAAACACAAACACCACACAACCACACTACTCAACACTCACACGCAAACACACACACACTACGGGAACTTAAGTCTCATAATCAACATGTATTTAGCTTACATAGACCCCTCAAAAAACAACATCAAACTAACAAAAACTTATGACAGCAGTGTCCTGGAACAGTTCATGCAACAAGTAAATAAAGAGAAGCAAACATACAAACAGCAAACATGTAGACAAACATCACATTCAGGTATTGTCAGTATCCCCTAGTACAGCAGTTTGATTTTGTTTACACAGAAAAACCATGTTCTGATAATACACAACACAACACAACATTACGCCCCTTCACACGCCCAACGCAAAACAGCATACGACAGGACTTCATAGCACAAAATGACACATCACCATACTTTAACTAAGCAGAAATATATGCTACACAAGATAATACGAATCTATATGACGTGGGTTAGAGGAAGAATTGAAACTTAGAAGAAGAAGAAGAAGAAGAAGAAGGAGGAGGAGGAGGAGGGGAGGAGGAGGAAGAGGAAGAGGACGAGGACGAGGACGAGGAGGAGAAGGAGGGAGGGGAGAGAGAGAGAGAGAGAGAGAGAGAGAGAGAGAGAGAGAGAGAGAGAGACAGACAGACAGACAGACAGACAGACAGAGACAGAGAGTCACACACACAGTTAGAGACAGACAGACAGGCAGACAGACAGAGACAAAGAGATAAGAATATAGAGAGACATAGACAACGAGAGAGACAGAGAGAGATAGAGAAAGAGGAGGGTGAGAGAGGGGGAGAGATGGAAGGACGGAGGGAGGAGAGACAGACAGATCGACAGACAGAGAGACAGATAGACAGAGAGTGAAGCAGAACATGAATGAGACAGAGACAGAGACAGAGATAGAGACAGACAGTCAGACACAGACAGACAGACACACACAGACAGACACAGACAGCGACAGAGACAGCGACAGACACAGGCAAGAGTGACAGACAGAGAGAGAAGCAAGGACTAAACCAAAGCAAACGTTGCAAAGAAGGCCAGCGAGTAACGGGATGGCCATGAGCAGCAGAAAGCCTATACCCTTCAGGGAGTTCAGCATCTTCTTCACTCTCTTTCTTTTTTCTTCTCTCTCTCTCTCTCTCTCTCTCTCTCTCTCTCTCTCCTCTCTCTCTCTCTCTCTCTCTCTCTCTGTCTCTCTGTCTGTCTGTCTGTCAATATAGAGAGACATAGACAACGAGAGAGACAGAGAGAGATAGAGAAAGAGGAGGGTGAGAGAGGGGGGAGAGATGGAAGGACGGAGGGAGGGAGAGACAGACAGATCGACAGACAGAGAGACAGATAGACAGAGAGTGAAGCAGAACATGAATGAGAGACAGAGACAGAGACAGAGATAGAGACAGACAGTCAGACACAGACAGACAGACACACAAAGACAGACACAGACAGTGACAGACACAGATACAGACCCAGGACACAGGCAAGAGTGACAGACAGAGAGAAGCAAGGACTAAACAACCAAAGCAAACGTTGCAAAGAAGGCCAGCGAGTAACGGAATGGCCATGAGCAGCAGAAAGCCTATACCCTTCAGGGAGTTCAGCATCTTCTTCACTCTCTTTCTTTTTTCTTCTCTCTCTCTCTCTCTCTCTCTCCTCTCTCTCTCTCTCTCTCCCCTCTCTCTCTCTCTCTCTCTCTCTCTTCCTCTGTCCTGTCTGTCTCTCTGTCTGTCTCTGTCTCTGTCTCTCTCTCTCTCTCTCTCTCTCTCTCTCTCTCTCTTCAGCAGTCTATAAGCTCTGCTGCACTCACACGGCCGCTCTAGGCATAACTGTGTGCAGCTTTTAAGGGTAGAGAGAGCTGTATCACTACGGTATTGATATGCCTGTGTGTGTGTGTGTGTGTGTGTGTGTGTGTGTGTTTTTGTCTCTGTATGGGCTGGTGTGTTAATGTCCGTGGAAGTGCACGTGTGTGTGTGTGGGGGGGGGGGGTGGGGTGTGGATGGGTGTGTGTGTGTGGGGGGAGGTGGATGTGTGTGTGTGGGGTGGGTGGGGGGTGGGGGGGTGGGGTGTTATGGTGGTGGTGGTGTGTGGGTGGGTGCGTGTGTGTGTATGTGTTACTTCATGTCTTCTATCTCTCCCTCTCTGTGTCTCTGTCCCTCTGTCTCTCTCTCTCCCTCTCTTTCTCTTTTTCTCTGTGTTTTCAAGAATGGATTGAATTAGTGTGTATTATAGCTTTTTGAATATGAGACACAGACGTACACACAGAGACACAGACGCCCGTGCGCGCACACACACACATAGAGTGAACAGACGTGGTCTAATACCACCTTGAGTAAACCGACGTTAAAGTAAAGAAAGAAACTGAACAGACGTTAAATTGAAGACCACAACAACAACAACAACAATACACACACACGCGTGCACCCACGCTCACACACAGAACCAAACAATTATATACACACATATTATATATCACACACACAACAACAAACACACACACACACACACACACACACACACACACACACACACACACACACACACACACACACACACACACACACACACACACCCTAAGCTCAACTCTGTATTCACAATCGACCCATGCCCCAGATTTGTACAAGGAGAAGCGAAGGCAGACCAACTCCAGCTGGCTAACTGTCATGAACAAAGGCCCTCCTGTAGACAAAGTCTTTTGTTCCAGAGGTACCTGCTGCCCTGAGAATCAGATACAGGCCTGATCTGACTGATAAAAAAAAGGACAGGCCGTTCCCTTCCTTGTTCTCGAGTCTGGAATAAAGTGGACAGACCAGGTTCAGTAAAGTTACGGCTAGGTACAGAGTTTATCGTTGCAGTTTTTCCTAGCGTAAACCCCTTCTGGTTCACCCAGAAAATGCATCACAGTATCACTACCTCATCCAGCGTCTCCTACACACATGATACAGCATAGAAAAAAAAAGGAAGACAACAAACTGATCAAACATAAAATCTTGTCAGCGTAATACTGATCCTGTGGATTATATTCCTAATGAATCTGTGGATTATATTCCTAATGCTCATCTTTTTGACCTGTAGCACAAAAGCTATCACACCAACATGCACCCAGGGCTTTGTCAGCGTTCTGGCTTACGTACTGACCAAAGGGGATGATTCCTCTACAGATTTGTCATGGCGAGTATGAAATATCCAGCAAACAACTCTCCTTGAGAAAGTGAAATGTGAGACTGGAAAATTATCATGAGAGAGACAGAAGAGAGAGAGAGAGAGAGAGAGAGAGAGAGAGAGAGGAGAGAGATGAGAGAAGAGAGAGAGAGAGAGAGGAGGGGGGGGGGGATGACGATGACAAAAAAAGACAATGAGAATGATCATGACAGAACAACAACAACAACAAAAAAGGACAATGATAATTGTGAGTTGGATCACGACTTAACCTTTCTTCTTTCTCCCTCTCTCTCTCTCTTCGCGCGCGCGAGTTAATTAATGTTGTTGATGTTTCTGCTCTTTAGGCAGAAGGGCAGTCATCAGGACAGGGGAGTTTGATGGCATAATGCTGTGTGGCCCTTTGTTTTGCACAGACAGCGCTGAAAGCTGTCCTGTTTTTACACCCCAGTGTCTTGTGCAGCGTCACACTATGACCTTCTGCCTCCTCCCCAAGTAGTTTGTTTTCCTTGCCGTCTCTTTGTCTGTGTCAGTAGTTCTGTCTGTTTGTCTGTCTGTCTGTCTTCCTGTCTGTCTGTCTGTCAGTCTGTCTGAGTGTCTGTTTTTTAAATTTATTTTACTTATTTATTCTTTTATCGAGGATAATGGAATGTGCTTTTTTTTTACATCCAGTCCCCGTGTCTATGCGGTTTTGTTAATTTTGTCATCTGTTTCCACCGGCGCACAATGGCCTACTCTTCCGAAAAGCGGAACAGGATTTAACGTGTGCGCAAGATGTTCTGCATGTGTTCGAACACGGGCCTCGGTTTTAAAGTCTCATCCGAAGGATGTTGTGTGTGTGTGTGTGTGTGTGTGTTGTTTGTGTGTTGTGTGTTGTTGTTCTTTGATTTTATGTGCATTCACAAAAATGGTATTAGACGAGAGAGAGAGAGTGGGGCGGGGAGGATTATGGACTTGAAAAGTATGTAACAATGGAACTGTACACTATCAATTACAATGTAATCATATCACGGAAAAACATGGAAGAAAATATTATATTCAATTCTCCGTGTTGTGTGCGTGCGGCGTTTGTGTGTGCGCGTGTGTGCGCGGCGTAGGCTTACGTGTTGAGGTGTGGGTGGTGTGTGTGGTGGGTGTGTACTTGGTGTGTGCGTGTGTGTGTAGTGTGTGTGTTGTGTAGTGTGTTGAAATGTGT
>CM054152.1:44207888-44237888 GCA_028751875.1 Rapana venosa
ACCAGTACCGTATGTAGCGGTATTAGTTTGGTAAAGAACAGAGAGAAAAGCACTAAAGAACTACAGCTGGAAAACAGAGAGAAAGTAGTATGTAGGAATCAGCGTATCGACAGATGAAGCAACAAACGAGAGTACAGCTGTGTATTCGAAACAGAGAGAAGATCACTGATTACAGCATGGATAACCACAGAGCAAAGTCCATCTCTCGACAAGCTGGTATAAGACAGTCAGAAGTTGCAATGATCTCAAGGCTTACGCTAGGTGTAGCACAAGACTGTACAATCAATCTCAGCTAGGTAAACGCAGAGTCAGAAAGTCGCAATCACTGAAGCTACAGCTGTAAGGATTCCATGAGTGGAAAGGCCACTGCTCACTCTGCAAACTTAGCTGGTTGCACAAGCGAAGTATATGATAAGTAACGGAAAAGCCACAGAGCTACGTGAAGAGCAGAGAAAGTCCACACCATGAATACAGCAGGTTATAAACAGAGAGAAGAGCCACTACCTGAGTACAGCTGTATAACACAGAGAGAAAGTCCACTATCTGAATACAGTGGTATAGACACAGAGAAGGAGAAAGTCCACTACTGAATAGCAGCTGTATAAAAGAGAGAAAGTCCACGTACGAACTACAGCTGGTAAGAGAGGAGAAAAGTCCACTATGAGAAGCAGGGAGATAGAACCAGAGAGAGTCACTACCTGAACTACAGCTGGTATAACAGAGAGAAAGTCAAACTGAATACAGCTGTGATAAAGAAGAGAGAAAGTCCAAGACCTGAATACAGCTGGTATAAAAAGAGAGAAAGGCGCACTACTGAACTAAGATGGTATAACAGAGATGAAAGTCATACACGAAACAAGATGGATAAACAGAGAAGAAAGCCACTAACTGAACTACAGCTGGATACAACACAGAGAGAATGTCCACTACCTGAACTACAGCTGGTATAACACAGAGAGAAAGTCCACTACCTGAACTACAGCTGGTATAACACAGAGAGAAAGTCCACTACCTGAACTACAGCTGGTATAACACAGAGAGAAAGTCCACTACCTGAACTACAGCTGGTATAACACAGAGATAAAGTCAAAAAAAAATCCACTACTGAACTACAGCTGGTATAACAAGAGAAAGTCCACTACCTGAACTACAGCTGGTATAACACAGAGAGAAAGTCCACTACCTGAACTACAGCTGGTATAACACAGAGAGAAAGTACACTACCTGAACTACAGCTGGTATAACACAGACAGAAAGTCCACTATCTGAACTACAGCTGGTATAACACAGAAAGAATGTCCAGTATCTGAACTACAGCTGGTAAAACACAGAGAGAAAGTCCACTACCTGAACTACAGCTGGTATAACACAGAGAGAAAGTCCACTACCATCTCCCTGAACTACAGCTGGTATAACACAGAGAGAAAGTCCACTATCTGAACTACAGCTGGTATAACACAGAGAGAAAGTCCACTATCTGAACTACAGCTGGTATAGCACAGAGAGAAATTCCACTACCTGAACTACAGCTGGTATAGCACAGAGAGAAAGTCCACTACCTGAACTACAGCTGGTATAACACAGAGAGAAAGTCCACTATCTGAACTACAGCTGGTATAGCACAGAGAGAAAGTCCACTACCTGAACTACAGCTGGTATAACACAGAGAGAAAGTCCACTACCTGAACTACAGCTGGTATAACACAGAGAAAGTCCACTACCTGAACTACAGCTGGTATAACACAGAAAGAAAGTCCACTACCTGAACTACAGCTGGTATAACACAGAGAGAAAGTCCACTATCTGAACTACAGCTGGTATAACACAGAGAGAAAGTCCACTACCTGAACTACAGCTGGTATAACACAGAGAGAAAGTCCACTACCTGAACTACAGCTGGTATAACACAGAGAGAAAGTACACTACCTGAACTACAGCTGGTATAACACAGAGAGAAAGTCCACTATCTGAACTACAGCTGGTATAACACAGAAAGAATGTCCAGTATCTGAACTACAGCTGGTAAAACACAGAGAGAAAGTCCACTACCTGAACTACAGCTGGTATAACACAGAGAGAAAGTCCACTACCATCTCCCTGAACTACAGCTGGTAAAACACAGAGAGAAAGTCCACTACCTGAACTACAGCTGGTATAACCAAGAGAAAGTCCACTACCTGAACTACAGCTGGTATAAACAAGAAAGAAAGTCCACTACCTGAACTACAGCTGGTACAACACAGAGAGAAAGTCCACTACCTGAACTACAGCTGGTATAACACAGAGAGAAAGTCCACTACCTGAACTACAGCTGGTATAACACAGAGAGAAAGTCCACTACCTGAACTACAGCTGGTCAACACAGAGAGAAAGTCCACTACCTGACTACAGCTGGTATAACACAGAGAGAAAGTCCACTACCTGAACTACAGCTGGTATACACAAGAGAGAAAGTCCACTACCATCTCCCTGAACTACAGCTGGTATAACAGAGAGAAAGTCCACTACCATCTCTGTGAACTACAGCTGGTATAACACGGAGAGAAAGTCCACTACCATCTCTGTGAACTACAGCTGGTATAACACGGAGAGAAAGTCCACTACCATCTCTGTGAACTACAGCTGGTATAACACGGAGAGAAAGTCCACTACCATCTCTGTGAACTACAGCTGGTATAACACGGAGAGAAAGTCCACTACCATCTCTGTGAACTACAGCTGGTATAACACGGAGAGAAGTCCACTACCATCTCTGTGACAACAGCTGGTATAACACGGAGAGAAAGTCCACTACCATCTCTGTGAACTACAGCTGGTATAACACGGAGAGAAAGTCCACTACCATCTCTGTGAACTACAGCTGGTATAACACGGAGAGAAAGTCCACTACCATCTCTGTGAACTACAGCTGGTATAACACGGAGAGAAAGTCCACTACCATCTCCTGAACTACAGCTGGTATAACACGGAGAGAAAGTCCACTACCATCTCTGTGAACTACAGCTGGTATAACACGGAGAGAAAGTCCACTACCATCTCTGTGAACTACAGCTGGTATAACACGGAGAGAAAGTCCACTACCATCTGCCTGATCTACAGCTGGTATAACACGGAGAGAAAGTCCACTACCATCTGCCTGATCTACAGCTGGTATAACACGGAGGGAAAGTCCACTACCATCTGCCTGATCTACAGCTGGTATAACAACAGAAAGAAAGTCCACTACCATCTCCCTGACCCTACAGCTGTTATAACAACAGAAAGAAAGTCCACTACCATCTCCCTGAACTAGAGGCAGAGGCTCCAGGTCTGTACTGTGTCCTCTTCTCTCCCTGCCTGCAACTGACGCTAGAAAATGTCAGAGGGTGACACCTACGCCATCTGAAGGTAGAGCTAGAGAGAGGGTCAGTGTCACCAACGCATATGAAGTCAGCTTTAAAAATAAAAGTTAAATTAGTATGAATTTAATGGAATGACAGTATAACCGTTTTTTGTTTAATAGTCTTTTGTTTCTTGAAATGCAGGGATTGGCAGAGAGAAGGGCAGAAAGAAAAAGAGAGAGAAAGAAAGAGAGAGAGGAGAGAGAGAGAGAGAGAGAGAGTGAGAGAAGGGGGAGAGACAGAGACAGAGAGCAAGAGCTAGGGACAGATAGACAGAGACAGACAAAGTGAATATGGATGAGTAACCTTTTTTTCCTTAAAGCCTACAGAAAAGCATATGAAAACTTTGTCAGAGAGAGAGAGAGAGAGAGAGAGAGAGAGACACAGAGACAGAGACAGAGAGACGAGAGAGAGGAGGAGGAGGAGGAGAGGAGGAGAGGAGAGAGAGAGAGAGAGAGAGAGAGAGAGAGAGAGAGAGAGAGAGAGAGAGAGAGAGAGAGAGAGAGAGAGAGAGAGAGAAAGAGAGCCAGCCAGCCAACCAGCCAGACAGTCAGACAGAGACAGACGCAGAATAAAGAGAGAGGGAGAGAGAGAGAGAGAGGAGAGAGAGAAAGAGAGAGGAGAGGAGAGAGAGAGAGAGAGAGGAGAGAGAGAGGAGAAGAGAGAGAGAGAGAGAGGAGAGAGAGAGAGAGAGAGAGAGAGAACGAGAACGAGAACGGAATTTAATTGCTTAACGCTCATACAGCAGCAAAGCGTCGCAGCGCGACGCAATTCCATGACAGGGAAAACACGGCATGGATCTTTTATAATATACAGCCAATCACGAAACTCTTTACTGTCCCCATTTGTTAACACATTCCGAGCCTTTCTTGTGTCAAGTCCTTGGCTGACAGTGAGTGAGAGAGAGAGAGAGAGAGAGAGAAGAAGAAGAGAGAGAGAAGAGAGAGAGAGTAGAGAGAGAGAGAGAGAGAGAGAGAGAGAGAGAGAGAGAGAGAGAGAGAGAGAGAGGAGAGAGAGAGAGAGAGAGAAAGAGAGAGAGGGATTAAAACGATGTTGATGACAATGGCGACGACGCCGACGATGATTATAACGACGATGATGACAGGGAATTTTGACTGTGTAAGAGATATATTTCTTCCTTTCTGATTAAAAGAAAAGCTGATTGTTTGATTTGTTTGTTTCTTATTCTTGTTCTTGATGTTGTTGATCATGTTGTTGTTTATGTTCTCTCTGTGTCTCTGTCTCTATCTCTCTCCCTCTCCTTCTCTCTCTCTCCTTCTCTCTCTCTCTCTCTCTCTCTCTCTCTCTCTCTCTCTCTCTTCACCCACCTTATTTCTCTTCCCTCATCCCCTCTTCCTTTTCCTATTCTCTACCCCTCCTCTCTCACCCCCCCCCCTCTCTCTCTCTCCTCTCTCTCTCTCTTTTCACCTATCTTATTTATCTTCCCTCATCCCTTCTTCCCTTTTCCTATTCTCTACCTCTCCCCTTTCCCTCCTCCCCTCCTCTCCTTTCTCCTCTCTCTCTCTCTCTCTCTCTCTCTCTCTCTCTCTCTCTCTCTCTCTCTCTCTCTCTCTCCCCCTCTACTTGATCTAAAACCCTCCGTGTTCTCATTGTCTTTGTGTGTTTACGTCAATGTCACTCCAGGCTGTCTCCTATTTCATCTCAGGTAATGGTTTTATGGAGAGGGAGAGAGAGAGAGAGAGAGAGAGAGAGAGAGAGAGAGAGAGAGAGAGAGAGAGACAGACAGACAGACAGACAGACAAAATAGAGAGAGAGACAGACACATACAAAGAGAGAAAGAGAGACAGACACAGTCAGACAGATATACATACATGCAGACAGACAAACACAGTGGTAGTAAGTTAAATTTCAAGATCATTTACATACGCAAAATACCCAAACATCTCAGGTAATGGCTTTATGGGGGGAGAGAGAGTTAGTTATTCTTATAGATAGACAGACAGACAGATACAAACAGAGATAGAGAGACAGACACAAAGAGAAAAAGAGAGACAGAGATAGTCAGACAGTCAGACAGACAGACAGAGACAAACACAGTGTTAGTAAGTTAAATTTCAAAATCATTTACATACGCAAAATACCCAAACATCTCAGGTAATGACTTTATGGGGAGAGAATTAGTTATTCTTAGAGATAGAGAGACAGACAGACAGGCACAAAGAGAGAGAGACAGACATGCAAAGAGAGTAAGAGACAGACAGAGACAGTCAGACAGACAGACATGCAGACAGACAAACACAGTGGTAGCAAGTTAAATTTATAGATCATTTACATACGCAAATACCCAACATCTCAGGTAATAATTTTATGGGGAGAGAGAGAGAGAGAGAAAGAGAGATGAGAGAGAGAGATAGAGGAGAGAGAGAGAGAGAGAGAGACAAACAGACAGACAGACAACAGACAAACAGACGGCAGACAGACAGAAGACATGCATATATACATACAGACAGACAGACAGATATGCAGGCAGATAAGCTCAGTGATAGGAAATGAAATTTCAGGATCATATGTACACAAAATGCCCAAACAGAGATGTACTCAAAGACGGTAATAAGGAGACAAAACAAAGGTAATAGTGAAGGATGCAGAGGGGAAGAGCAATACTCAAATGAATCGAAAACACACACACAAACAAAACAACTCACACACAAACACACACACTCACTCTCACTCACTCACTCACTCACTCACTCACTCACACACACCACACACCACACCACCACCACACCCCACACCACCACCACCACCACACACACACACACACCCCACACACACTCTCACACACACACGCTCGCACACACACTCGCTCACACACACACAACACACTCACACACAACACTCTCACTCACACTTAACACGCACAGACACACAGACACAGACACACACACACACACGTTTACCATAGATTAGGTTTTTTTAATCTATGTCTATATATACATTATCTTTTTTCTCGCTTTTTTCTTTAGATAGATGGCTTGATGAAAAAAAGCAAATGCACTGCTTATTCAATGTACCATCTGAAAATAAAACTTTGACTTTGACTTTGACACACACTTAACACACACACACACTATGCACACACACATACACATACACACACGCGCGCGAGCGCTCACACACACAATCAACACACTCACTCACACTTAACACACACACACACACACACACACACGCACGCACGCACGCACGCACGCACGCACGCACGCACGCACGCACGCACACACACACACACACACACACACACACAGGCACGCACACACACACAATCCAGGCTTATGACAAACAGAGGACGTTTACTGTCTAATCTGTGTTCATCAGGTCATCGTCCTCATTGCTCTGGGCACTGAACAACAAAGTGATCACTTTTCATCATGGACAAAGCAGCGAGCTTGAGTCTTGTTTATGGCCTGTCTGGAACAAAATGCCATCTCTCCAGCGCTCTCTCTCTCTCCATTGATGCAACTTTCCCTATCCCTCCACAGACGAGCCCTTTGGGTTTTGCCATGACCACCACTACCTTTATTTTACTATATGAGATCAGAAATGTCTAGAGGCATCACATAAGTCTAGACAGCAAGAGATCATAGGTTTGAATCATGTATGAAGCCAGGTTATTATTGTTCAATATTCTGAACCATAATGAAGATTTGAGAGCTCTGAAAATGAGACATGTCAACAGAACGACCATGAACCTTGTGCCAAATAGACAGTTAAGTACTGCGAATTAAAGAACCCATGGTAGCAAAGGAAGTCATTGATCTGGCATAACTGACAAATCAGTGGGTACAAACTAAAATTAATGTGCAAAGTTTAAATCAGAAGCAAAGACAAGTGTTTGGGTCCACTTTCACAAGGCCTTGAATGGTTGTCTGAGTGTATATTTTTCAATGATAAACAATGGTCCTCAGACGAAAGCCCATTGATTGTATGTCGAGTCCACCAGTAAATGAGAGTAATTCTTGACTTAACAAAAATGCAGAAAACAACTAAAACATTCCCCCAAACAAAACTCAAAAATACTAACTGGCCAAAAAACCCATATGGTGCACTTTGCCATGAAACGTTCTCCAGTGGTCGAAAAATCTTAATCTTACATCGAAATATATGTCGTCAAAGCATAAAAGCTCAGCACAACTGATTAAGACAAATTTCACACACACATTCACACACACACACAAACACTTAACAAAATACAAACCACACCACAACAGAAAATAACACAGAACAAATCAGCACAACACATCGTACCACATACACGATACTTTGCGACTTTTGAAAGTTGCAACAAAAACAGAAAAAGTCAAGAAAGGGGAAACTGGAGGGGAAAAAAGAACGAAAAAGCCAGGAACAAACATTGGCAAACACATTGCGAGAGATGGAAGTATGTTTGTGTAAAGAAGGAAGTAATAGAATGGCCATGAGCAGCAGAAAGCTTATACACATCAGGGAGTTCATCCTCTTCTTCACTCTTTTTCTTCATTACTTTAAGCTCTGCACTCAGTGGTGTCCTGGGTACAACTGTGCAGCTTTAGCTTCCTGTTTTTAACCTCTGTCTCTCTGTTTGTCTCCATCTGTGCAAGCTTGCACACACACACACACACACACACACACACACACACACACACACACACACACACAGTGTGTGTGTGTGTGTGTGTGTGTGTGTGTGCTCAAGCATGTGTATGTGTACAAGCATGAATGTGGGCATATAAGTCTGTGTGACTGTCTCTCCATTCATTTCTGTCATTCTCTCTCATTCTCTCTCTCTCTCTCTCTCTCTCTCTCTCTCTCTCTCTCTCTCTCTCTCTCTCTCTCTCTCTCTCTCTCCTCGCATTTTTAAATGTGACCCCATGGGCGGGGACTGGATGTAAAAAAGCACATGAATACTTATTCATTATCCTGGAAAAAAAGATTTTGTTTCTATTACTTACAATGTGTAGATGTTCTTTTTATGAATTTATTGGCTTTTCCCCCCTCTTTATTATGTGAGTGTATGGGTATTGCACTTATTTTATTACCATGACATTCAATTTGCATGAGCATAATTAAAAAGTGTTTGTGTTGATCGTGTGCTATGTGAGTATTACATATTTAGTATTATCCCTGAAACACCCCCCCCTCCCCCCCCCCCCCCCCACACACGCTCAAACAAACACAAACAACACACACACACCACACCACACACACACACACACACACACCACACACACACACACACACACACACAACACACACACACACACACTCACTCACTCACTCACTCACTCACTCACTCACCCACTCATATTCTCTCCCTCAACGACTGTATAGTTTTAAATTTCTTCTTGGTTTGTTTCTTGTTTTTATTGTGTGGATGTATGGGTATTAAATTTATTTCATTATCATGACATATACTTTGAAACGAGTATAATCTGAAATGAGTGTTGATGGGATCGCATACTGTTTTGGGAATTATATATTAGATATTATCTCTGAAATACACACACACACACTCTCTGTCTCTCTGTCTCTGTCTCTCACCTTTTATCGTCCTTCTTATAGTCATAGTATATCCTGATGAAAGATTCATATTTTTATATTTTCAATACTTTATTGGACTTGCCTCTGTACTTAAGTTTTAATGAGTGCCCTATTTCAATATCTTATAATTATGTGTAACAAGTATGTGTACCATTTGACAATGTGTAGATGTTTATCTTTATGACTTATTAAGTTTGGTTGTGTTATTTTTCTTGGCTTACTTGTTGTTCTTGTTCTTGTTGTTGTTGTTTGTCTGTTTTTCTCTTTTTTATCATCTTTTGTTGGTTTGGTTTTTTCTTCTCTTTTGTTTGTTTGTTTTGCTTAGGGTTTTTTGGGGGGTGGGGGTAGGGGTGGGGTATTTTTAGGATTTTCTTTTAATTGCTTGCTTTGGGGGGGGAGGGTTGTTGGGGGGGGGGGGAGCTGTTTTGAAAAGGGTTATTTCCCCTTGTTTTTATTGTGAGACTGTATAAGTATTGGGTTATTATTATTAAGATGTATCCCTAACGGGCGGGGACTGGATGTAAAAAAGCACATGTGTGCTTATTCATTATCCTCGAAATAAAATAATTTGTCATTTTCATTGTCATTGTCTCTCTCTCTCTCTCTCTCTCTCTCTCTCTTCTCTCTCTCTCTCTCTCTCTCTCTCTCTCTCTCTTTGTGTGTGTGTGTGTGTGTGTGTGTGTGTGTGTGTGTGAAAACTGGGAGGAAAAGTGAGAGTGCTTAGATGTGTTCTACTGGCGATAGTATATGATTGATTATTTTAAAAATACTCTCTCTGTCTCTCCATCTCTCTCCATACCCCAACAAACAACCCAACAACTAAACAAACAACTGGGAACGTGAACGTCTAGTCAAAGTCTAGTAGAGCATTGAGCTTGTAATCTGATGCATCAGGTTTGAGCCACCTCCAAAACAACTGCTTGAGGGTACTTTTACCCCTAGAGTAAACCTCAGTAGAGACTTCAGTTTGAATCATACTGAAAACTAAGATCCATAGTATGAACGCATTTAGAGCATCTTGCGTACACATTAAAACCTGTTCCACCTCTCAGAAGAGTAGAATATATTGTGTCATTATGAACATAAACAAAACCAAAAACGTATGAACACTAGTGCTTGAATTCATACTCAATCTTTCAAGTAGGAACGCAGCTACCTGAATAGTGAACAAATGGTCACGTACTGAAAACTCTCACCATAGCCAGGGAAACAAAATAAAGCCAACAAACCGAATTAACAAATAAAGACAATCACACACCCACACACACCAGCTAATAACCATATTCAAATCAGCCCATGCTCCACAATGGTACAACGACCAAGCATCCCTGATACAGCTGTCACGAGCAAAAGCTCTGCTGTAGACAACTCCTTGTTTGGGAAGTTCCTGTCACCCTGAGAATCTGGTACAGACCTTCTCTTGTCCCAGACAGAATTCGCCATTTGCCTGCTAGCTAAAGATTCTGGAGGGGATGGGACAGCTCAGTGGTCAGAGCACTTGCTTTCCCCCAGCCAATGTTTAGAAGCATTGAGCATGATTACCGACTGGATGGGTGAGCATGTGTGTGCCTTACAATAATAATAATAATAATAATAATAATAAATGGAATTTATGTTACGCTATATCTTGAAAAAACAAATCAAAGCGCTTGCATTCATCCTACTCTAACACATGCAACAAGTTACAATTTTTTTTAAACAAATTCAAATGTATACACACGCGCACGCACACGCACACACACATACACACATGCACCCCCCCCCCCCCCCAACACACACACAGAGGCTGTGCCCTTTGGCATGGTGATGAGGGTTTTGGCTGTTGAAGGCAAGGACAGAAATGAGATGAAACAAGAGGGGAGATTCTTAAATTTGAAATAAATGTGTTTTGAGGCTGGATTTAAAAGTGTCACAAGTAGGCTTTTGGCGAAGGGAGAGAGGGAGGTCATTCATGATCGATGGACAGAAATACAGAAAGAGCCTTGGCTTCAGTATTGTCCCCCACTTCACCCATTTGTAAATAGGTACTTGCTCTTTAGGGTCAGGGAAGGTAAAGCAGCGAGGGAGAGGAGATGGGTGCCGCCCTAATATACTGGTCCCTAAAGAAGCTGAGGTCTCTGACATCTCGCTCCCCAACGACCACATAGATTATGGAACACCTTTATTGTTACTTTAGCTTTACTTTTTATAGAGTTTGGGTTAAGAGAGATATATAAAATGGACACAGAAAAGTTGTGGTAGGTTAACTTTTGGATCCCATCAAATAAAATGTGGCTATATTAATTTAGTGTATAGTCATAGGAAACATGACATATTTTTTTAACCACTTTAAGAAATCATAATTAAAGTAAAGTTAAAGCTGACACAAAACACCCCTCTCCCCAAAATAAAAAAGTAAAGGAAAAGAAATGTGAGTACTAGAAAGTAAAGGTCCTAATTTTTGTCAGTGTGTTATTGTGCAATACAGACGTTGGACATCTCCAGAAAATATGACCATCTTCAATATTTACGGAACAATAGTCACTGCATGTGTTTAATCATGATTCCAACCTTAATAACGCTATGCAATTTAAAGTCAGATGCACAAACACTTATCTACCCATCATGCAGCTAACCGCCGGGGACAGGATAACCTAGTGGTCAGAACACTGTGCTCGCAATCTGACGACCCGGGTTCGATTCCCGTTCAAGGGGATATTTTCCCCTGGATTTAACATCAGTGCAGACTCCACTCTCTCCAAAAGTCTTTCAGATGAGACTATAAACCAATGCCCCGTGTGCGAACACACGCAGAACATCTTGCGTACACGTTAAATCCTGTTCCGCTTTTCGTAAGAGAAGGCCATTGTGTGCCGGTGGGAACAGATGACAAAATTGACAAAACCACAAACACACGGGGACTGGATGTAAAAAAGCACATAAGTGCTTATTCCATTATCCTCGATATAATTTTTTTTTTTTAATCATCAGTGCAGTGGATCATACGTTCAGACAGCCTCTACTAGATAGACTTCTCCACATATGCTGTGTAGCGCGTATAGAATGTCCTGCAGCAAGTAAAAACTGACACTGACAAAGATCCCGAGAAAGTAAAAATGGCTGACAATGACAAACGGCAATGATAATGATGAGACAACTAATGACAACACTGATGATGATTCGGAGAAGGAAAAAAAAGAGGTAACCTTTCTTCTTTCTCTCTCGCTCTCTCTTCGCGCGCGAGTTAATTAATGTTGTCGATGTTTCTGCTCTTTAGGCAGAAGGGCAGTCATCAGGACAGGGGAGTTTGATGGCATAATGCTGTGTGGCCCTTTGTTTTGCACAGACAGCGCTGAAAGCTGTCCTGTTTTTACACCCCGGTGTCTTGTGCAGCGTCACACTATGACCTTCTGCCTCCTCCCCAAGTAGTTTGTTTTCCTTGCTATCTGAACAATTCTGCCTGCCTCTGTGTTTGTGTCTGTGTGTGTGTGTGTGTGTGTTTGTGTGTTTGTGTGTGTGTGTGTGTTGTTTTGTGTTGTTTGTGTTGTGTTATGTTTGCGTTGTCAGTTGTGTTGTGTTGCATTGTGTTGTCTTGTGCTGTGTGTGTGTTGTGTTGTGTGTTGTTTGCTTTGTGTGTTGTGTTGTTTGTGTGCATGATTGTGCGTTGTTTGTTTTGGGTGTGTGTGTGTTTGAGTGTGTTCATGTGTGTATGTGTGTATAGTTGTGTGTGTGTGTGTGTGTGTGTGTGTGTGTGTGTGTGTGTGTGTGTGTGTGTGTGTGTGTGTGTGTGTGTGTGTGTGAATGTTTGACTGCACGGATGCTTGCTTAGTTTAACGAGTTTGATGTGTTAGCTTGTTTTCTCTCTTTACCATGACTGTTGTATTCCCTTTAAAATAAATATCACACGTAGTATAAAAACTTAACACACGAACTAACATACAAACTATACCACGATCTTATGGGTACTTAAGAATGTGCAGCACACTTTGCATGCATTGGCACTTCCAAAAGAAACCTAATACCTAATATATACAGTGTTCCACACATCTATTAGTGATTTCATGAAGGTTAAGAAGAGCGGCTCTCACGATTCATGGATCAAATTAATTATTCCCTGACAATGTTTTATCATCAGTTGGTTAACTCAATGATTAATCCTTTGATTATCGATTGATTGATTGATTGATTGACTATTTGGTTGATTTATCGATTAATTGACTCAGCCAGATGACTGTTCGGTGTTAGTGTACATGAATTGTGATTTTACACTTCTACATATTTACACACAGACACACACTCTCACTCACTCACTCACTCACTCACTCACTCACTCACTCACTCACACACACACACACCACTCTCTCTCTCTCTTCTCTCTCTCTCTCTCTCTCTCTCCACAAATACCCACCACACCAGCCTAGATACTTTATTCCAATCAGATCCCTCATTCTTGCCGAACCCTAATCAAGATGCTATTGGCTTGCTAAATCTTAATCTTCATTTTTATTTGATGAAGAGGGCTGTCCCGAGAGATTTGTTAGCCACAACCATTTTCTTTAAACATCCACTGTCACTCAGTTGTGGACAGACTTTATTTTTCTGGACAGATAATATCACACTTCCAATGTTGATTAGATTCTGGAACTGGGCAGAATTCGTTATGTGTAATGATAGGAATGTAGCTCAGTGGTCAGTGCACTCGATTTCCCTTAGCTATGATTAAGCCGCATTGAGTGTGGTTACAACTTAGCTGGGTGACCGCTTGCGTGCCTTGGCTTCAGTGCAGTCCCCCAGTTCACCCAGCTGCAAATGGGTACCTGCCTCTTTAGGGTCAGGGAAGGTAAAGCAGAGAGGGAGAGGAGATGGATACCGCCCTTAATATGCTGGCCCCTTGGGAAGTTGAGGACGTTGATGCCTCACTCCCCTACGACCACAGAGGTTATGGGACACCTCTACCTCTACGTTAATGATAGGAAAAGTGACATGCTTTTTCCCGTAAGTTATTATTCTGTCTTCAGATTTGAATAATTGTTTAGCCAGAAGACAGATGGAGAGTGAGTGGGTAAATTGTGTGGATGTACTTGTGTGTACTTTGTTTGTTTGTGAGTGTGCATGCGTGTGTTTGTGTGTGTGCGTGTGCTGGTATGTGTGCTAGTGTTTGTGGTGTGAGCGTATGCACACGTGCACTGATGTGTGTGCTTGAGTATGTGTGTGTGTGTGTGTGTGAGAGAGAGACAGGGACAGAGACAGAGTGCGTATGTCTTAAGGACAGAGAGAAAGAAAAAAGGGTGTGTGTGAAAGAGAGAAAGACACAGACAGACAGACCAACAGACAGACAGGTCATAGAAAGCCAGACAGACAGAGAGGAAGAGCGAAAGACAGAGACAGACAAAAATAGCAATACAGAACTGAAAAATACAGAAATGAGTCATTTCCAGACAGACGTTAGAAAAGCAAAACGTGAGCCAGTATACATCCACATTAACAACAACAAAAAAGTGAACACACACACACACACACACACGCGCGCAAACACGTACACACACACACACACACACACACACACACACACACACACACACCACACCACACACACACACACTCCAGGCTTATGACAAACAGAGGACGTTTACAGTCTGATCTGTGTTCATCAGGTCATCGTCCTCATTGCTCTGGGCACTGAACAACAAAGTGATCACTTTTCATCATGGACAAAGCAACGGGCTTGAGTCCTGTTTATGGCCTGTCTGGAACACAATGCCAGCTTGCTAGCCTAGTCACTCCACAACCCTTCTCCACATTACGCCCATCCCCCTTTTCACTCTCAGGGTACCGTTTTTGAACTTCTGAGAGTCAGCACTAGTTTTGTTTTGTTGCTCCCAATGAAGATGGTTTGTGTCTAAAGGTGAGGCATCTATCTTTTGCAGCAAAATAAATCTACTTCCGATCCTATATTAAACCAAAGATTTTGTCCCCATCCACCAGACAATGTAACGATGAACTAAAGGTTGACTCCCCGTTGAGATAATATACCACAGAACTTTCACAAAAAGGATCTACACTTGTAAAAGAACCCACAGCAACATGATAATGTGCTGTGGTATTCGTTTTCGAATATTATGTTTACATGTTTACTGTTTTTATATATGGCTTGTAACCCGATTATTTTTTTCTGTTTCTGAGGTAATAAAAGTGTTTTGAATTTGAAGGTTGAATTTCTCGATGGTAACTTCTCAAAGAACCTACAACAGCATAATTGTTGAAATTCTCAATGGTAAATTTATATTGCTTAGTCACGAAAAAAGACAAAGAGAAAAGATGATGATGTTCTATGGCAATACACACGTCTCCTTGCTTTAGAAAATCGTGAAATGGGACAGGGTAATACCGTTTACAAAATTCAACTCAAACATCAACCATGAAAGAAGTGTGGAAGAGAACGGGAGAAGAAAACAGTATGCTTCACATAGCCCCAGAGGACACAATGCGAATATGCCCACAGTATGAAAATAAAGTCACTGTTTCACTAGTTTTACTGCTACTGATTAGTATATTATGTGAGTATTCATTGCTCCAACATATATGGTGTAATGTGCATGCACAAGTGTGCGTCAGTGTGTGTATGCGTCAGTGTGTGTGTGTGTGTGTGTGTGTGAGTGTGTGCGCGTACACAAAGAGAGAGAGAGAGAGAGAGAGAGAGAGAGAGAGAGAGAGAGAGAGAGAGAGAGAGAGAGAGAGAGAGAGAGAGAGCAGGCTGCGTGTGCTGCTGCGATCGCATGTGTATACACGCCTGTATGTGTGCATGCACAGAGCGAGTGTATATACATGCCTTACTTTGACCAATGGCTCTTCCCTTGCTATTGTGATCGCTACTTCTGTTTGTATCTTTCCTATTTACTGTTTTTCACTTTTCTACTTTTCACCAGCAAAGTCTTTGACAGTGTGATTCGCCAGCATTTTTTGGACACAATGTATGGAAGGAGCTTTTCAAAACGCATCATCTCCTTAAATTCCCCTCTTTATGAAAACCAAAAAGGCCACTATAAGATGGTGCAACCAAGCATGTGATTTTTTCAACATCTCTAAGGGAGTTATACACGGATGTATCCTCTCACCTCTCCTTTTCAATACATACACAGGGCGCCACGAAAGTGTCTGGCATTTTAAGACATGGGTCTCAAGATAGGTGGCAGAAACGTTTTAACTGGAAGCTCGTCGCTGTTTCAGATGCGCAGGCCAGTCCTAATTGTTAAGATTCCACCTAAGCGCACTCTTCCGAAACAGAAATCAGAATTCTGGCATGGAAAAAACAAGAGCAGCACCATCACCAGCAGCAACAGTGAGCAGGAGTTACAAAAGCAACAAGAGCAACAACACAACCGACAAGAGCAGCAGCAACAGCAACAACAAGAGCGACAACACTATGACCGGCAACAGTAGCAGCAAAAAAAACCCAGCAACAACACCACCAACAGCAGCGACACAAACAACGAGTAATAACACTAACAAATACAGCAACGAAAACAACGAGTAACAACAACAACATCGGCAGCAGCAACATAAACAACAAGAGCAACATTACCAACAAATACAGCAACGAAAAACAACGAGTAACAACAACAACATCAGCAGCAACAACAAAAACAACCAGAGCAACATCACCAACAAATACAGCGACGAAAACAACGAGTAACAACAACAACATCATCAACAAAATCAACAAGAACAACAACAACAACAAATACAGCGATGAAATCAACGAGTAACAACAACAACATCAGCAGCAACAACAAAAACAACAAGAGCAACATTACTAACAAATACAGCGACGAAAACAACTAGTAACAACAACAACATCATCAACAACAAAAACAACAAGAGCAACATTACTAACAAATACAGCGACGAAAACAACGAGTAACAACAACATCAGCAAAAGAACAACAAGAGCAACATCACCACCATCAAATACAGCGACGAAAACAACGAGTAACAACAACAACAACATCAGCAGCAACACACAAAAACAAGAGCAACAACAAGACCATCAAATACAGCGACGAAAACAACGAGTAACAACAACATCAGCAGCAGCAACAAAAACAACAAGAGCAACAACACCACCAACAAATACAGCGACGAAAACAACGAGTAACAACAACAATATCATCAACAAAATCAACAATCTCATCAACAAAATCAACAAGAACATCAACACCACCAACAAATACAGCGACAAAAACAACGAGTAACAACAACAGCAACATCATCAACAAACACAACAACATCAACAACACCAACGACAACAACAGCAAGCAGCAACAACAACAGCTCCATCAACAACAACAAGAGCACCACCACCAACAAGAGCAACAGCATCAACAACAAAAACATCAACATCAACAACACCACCAACGACAACAAAAGCAAGCAGCAGCGACAACAAACAACAACACCAACCACACCGACATTCCCAAGCCGAGCAAGTTTGTTTTCAAAGTGAACAACGTACGCAGAAAAACACGGTGCAGCGTCTGGAGTCAGAAATCGATGTATACTCTCAAGATGCGATCCACTGTGTGTGTGTGTGTGTGTGTGTGTGTGTGTGTGTGTGTGTGTGTGTGTGTGTGTGTGTGTGTGTGTGTGTGTGTGTGTGTGTGCGTGTGTGTGTGTGTGTGTGCGTGCGTGCGCACGTCGTGAGTGCGTGCGTGCGTGTGTGTATGTGTCTGCCTGCGTGAGTATGTGTATGTGTGGTGTGTGTGCGTGAGTATGTGTATGTGTGGTGTGTGTGTGTGTGTGTGTGTGTGTGTGGTCGTCGTGAGTGCGTACGTGCGTGTGTGCATGTGTCTGCCTGCGTGTGTATGTGTGTGTGTGTGTGTGTGTGTGTGTGTGGTGTGGCACGTCGTGAGTGCGTACGTGCGTGTGTGTATGTTTATGCCTGCGTATGTATGTGCATGTGTGTGTGTGTGTGTGCACGTCATGAGTGCGTACGTGCCTGTGTGTATGTGTCTGCCTGCGTGTGTATGTATGTGTGTGTATGTGTCTACCTGCGTGTGTATGTGTATGTGTGTGTGCACCTCGTGAATGCGTACGTGCGTGTGTGTATGTGTCTGCCTGCGTGTGTATGTGTACGTTTGTGTGTGTGTGCACGTCGTGAGTGCGTACGTGCGTATGTGTATGTGTCTACCTGCGTGAGTATGTGTGTGTGTGGTGTGTACGTTGTGAGTGCGTACGTGCGTGTGTGTATGTGTCTACCTGCGTATGTATGTGTGTGTGTGTGTGTGTGTGTGTGCACGTCTTGAGTGCGTACGTGCGTGTGTGTATGTGTCTACCTGCGTGAGTATGTGTGTGTACGTGTGTGTGTGTGTGTGTGTGTGTGTGTGTGTGTGTGCACGTCGTGAGTGCGTAAGTGCGTGTATGTGTTTGTGTGTGTTGTGTGTGCATACGCATTCTCGCTAACTCGTGTATATGAATTTATATATTATGTATATGCAGTTGCCCAGAGCGTGTTTCCACATGTCCGATACACTGATCGACAGGTTTAATAATAATGATAATGTATGGAATTTATATGGCGCTGAATCTTGTAAAGCACTAAATCAAAGCGCTCAGATGAGATGACTTTTTTTAAAACAGACAAATGGAAAGAAAGTGTATATACCAAGAGACAGAACGACCTTTAATATTCTTTTTTCAAGATGAATTGCTTTAAGACTGATGGATCTATATGTCATTACTACTCTAAAGACTGCTAAAATCATACAGGAAATCAGACATACGTACCTGAAAGCAGACAAACCAACACACACAAACAAATAAAGACTGAAGACACAAACAGTTACCAACCTCCCCACCCCTCCCTAAACTAGCAAGAAAACCAGCTAAAACAACCAGATTTGGAGTTACAACACAGAAATTGTGGAAAATAAGGATATAAACGAAGAAAGGCTATACAAGACAAAATCGATTTCAGCTGAAAGCAGGCGCACATTTTACGGTATAGTCAATAACCAAGGGGGAAAACCCAACTGCAGACACAAACTCTAAGTACCCAAACAACGCAAAAAGTAAACCTAAATACTAAAACATATCGTTTACTGGATTCAATTCCTTCGTGAGGATGCTGGAAGCCTATGAGTATAAATAGCCTCCGCACCTTCTGGAAATTATGTGCTATAAATTTCCTCTTTTCTATCACTCTGGTTTCTGCCTTATTCCGTTTCTTTCTGTCACCTCCTTGTCTATTTTCTGCCTTCTTAGTCCATTCTCCTGCATTTTTCCCCAGAAAGTCTTAAAAGATAATAGTTCTCTCTTATGCCTAAGTCGGAACCCTGGGCCTGACGGCAGCGTGACGCATTTTCGCTCATATAACAGATAATAATAGCGTAAGGTAAGGTAAAGGAGTCCCATAACCTATAAGGTCGTAGGGGAGCGAGGCGTCAGAGACCTCACTTCTCTAGGGCCAGCATATTGAGGCGGCGCCCATCTCTGCATCTGCTCGAAGTAAACTTCCCTGACCAAAGAGGCAGTACCCATTTACATGCTGTGAACTGGGTAACTGTACTGAAGCCAAGGCGCGCAAACGGTTCACCATCCAAGTAGTTTCACAGCTGATCTTAATTGGCTGGGGGAAAGCGAGTGCTCCGACCACTGAGCTACCCCGTCCCCATAATAGCGTAGGTGTAGGTTAAACCAAGTCTCTCACAGCATGCTGATTGTGATACACATACAAACGAAACAAGCAGGTTTCTGTCTTACCATACGCTGTAAAACTTTATACACTGAACAATTCTTAATTTCGAATTACTCTTTTTAAACGGGGACGGGATAGCTCAGTAATCAGAGCGCTAGCTTTCCCCCACTAAGGTTAAACAGCATCGAGAGTGGTTACCACTTGGAAGGAGACCGATTTACGCACCTTGGCTTCAGTACAGTCCCCCAGTTCACCCAGTTGTAAATGGGTACCTGCCTTTTTAGGGTCAGGGAAGGTAAAGCAGCGAGGGAGAGGAGATGGGCGCCGCCCTGAATATGCTGGCCCCTTAAGAAGTTGAGGTCTCTGATGCCTCACTCCCCTACGACCACATAGGTTGTGGGACGCCTTTACCTTTTTCTTACCTATTTTTTAGCGTTAATTCTCTAAAACGTTCTTATCTCTATTTTTTGTTTTTATTTAAAACAATATGAAAGAAAACAAGTTAAAATGCAAAACAAAAGTGTTATTAGTCCGTTTTCCTTGCTGAGAAAAGTCACGCTTTTTTTGTTTTACTGATACAAGAAATGCCAATGTTTTTACTGAATAAACGCAAATTGCGAGAGCAAACGAAGCAACGTACATAAAAGTAATAACAGGTGGCGCTGCTCTTGCGGCGACACGCTCTCCCCGGGGAAAGCAGCCCGAATTTCACATAGAGAAATCTGCCGTGACATGACATGAAAAGAAAAAACAAAAAAAGAAAAACGAAATGCTAAAAAGTCTGCTGGAATTTGTCAAAGGCTCATCGTGAATTACAAACATGATTGATCGGTGAAAAAACATGGCAGAGGTTTTTTTCTCTCTACAGGAACAAATATGACGGGATTTTATGACTAGCCTAAGGTGGAAACAGAGACATCCGAGGGATTCATAGCTTGGCGAATGGCTCTAGCTGAGAGAAAAGCAATGCATTGTGAGAAGGGAAGCTGCTCGAAGTTATGACAGCCAGATATCAGCTCCTGTCCCTGAGTGTTGCTGTCAGAGGGGAGAAAGAAAGAAAGTAAAAAACAACACCAAAACAAAAACAAACAAAAAAGCTAAAACCAGATCGATTCGAGGAAAATAAACAAGATATTTTCGTGTTCCTGGGTCAATTCATCCGTTCTGGTTTGTTTGTTTACTTCACTGTGAATTTATTTTTATGTTTATTTATTTATTTATTTGTTTCTCTTTCACCCCCCCCCCCTCTCTCTCTCTCTCTCTCTCTCTCTCTCCTCTCTCTCTCTCTCTCTCTCTCTCTCTCCTCTTCTCTCTCTCCTCTCTCTTCTCTCTCTCTCTCTCTGACTGTTCAAAAACAATTGTCCTTTCTTTACACTTGTTGGTATTAAATGTTACCTTATTAGAGATTGTATTCAAGCTTTTTTAAAGCACATTTTGTAATTGGTTCATGTTTATTGTACTCGTTCTAGTTTTGAAACTTTTTCTCCCAGAGAGCTAAGGTTGTAAACAAATCCATTTGTTATTTATTTTACTACCTTCTTGAAATATAATTCACTAAAACAAATTCAACCCTTCATTAAATCTCTCTCTCTCTCTCTCTCTCTCTCTCTCTCTCTCTCTCTCTCTCTCTCTCTCTCTCTCTCTCTCTCTCTCTCTCTCTCTCTCTCTCTCCTCTGTTTGCCTGCGCCTTCCTGCCTGCTTGTCTGTCAGCCTGCCTGCCTGTCTGTCTGTCTGTATGTATGTCTGTAACCCTTGGGAATAAAGATTATCAACCACTCTCTTTCTCTCCCTCTTTGCTATCTCTCTGTGAGCCACTGCGTTTGTCTGTCTGCTTGTCTATCTGTCTGTGCCTGCCTCTATTGTCTCTTACTCTCTCTTTTCCTCTTTGTATGTCTGTCTCTGCCTGTCTGTCTGTCTCTCTGTATATCTCTGTCTGTCTCTCTTATTGAATTGGTGTACATTTGAATTTTGTTTAAGCTTGTGATAGTTATTGACTGCGTGACTGTAAGAATATGTTGCATGCAAGCGCTCTGATTTGTCTTTGCAAGATATAGCGCTATACAAATTCCTTTTTTTTCTCTCTCATTAACAACGTTTTTGTCTCGCGCGATATGAACTCTGATTCAAGCATTTTCACCCATGCAGGGGACAGCCAAATAAACCACCACTGACAGATGCTGCAAATGATACCTGTTACACTCCGCTGAGCAAAGAAACCATCATTATCCTATTAGCTGATCGATGGACAAAAAACCCCCGGCGAAGAGTGTTATTTCATGCCCTGCGTCTAACTGTCAAAGTGATTAAAAAAACCCTGGGACCTTGTAAATGAATCGGGGGGGGGGGGGGGGGGGGGGGGCATTTTCCCATGAAGTTTCCATCAGTACCAGCTCCACTCTACTCGAAGGTCCTTCAGATGAGACTAATAGACCAAAGTCCCGTTTGTTAAACGCACTCAGTAAATATTGCGCACATATTTAAAAAAACAACCCGTTTCTACTTTTTGCAAGAGTATAGACAATTGTGTGTTGGTAGAAACGGATGAGAACGTTTCTAGAAAAAAACATATGTGCACAGATTATGGTGTTTGAATGGCAACTCTTAAGTCGGAATGCGGCTACCTTCATGGTGGGTAAAAACAGTCGCATGCACAAAATCTTCCCATTGGTGAAAGTCGGAGCTCTAGCCGAGAAACGAGATAGAACAATCAAAACTAAATCCTAGGGCCAGCCAGCCCATCACTGTGTCACCACCATCCTATGGAATGCCTCTATTCATGGAGCTTAAAAGAATCTGACTCAAGAAATGTATTCTTAAGTCGCTGTACATCTTCAAACTAGGTTGGATAGTGCGACATAGCTGTGTTGCGGTGTATGCTTCATTTCAGTTTTTTTTTAAAATTCAATATCAACCAAGATGAACGGGATAACTCAGTGGTCAGTGCACTCGCTTTCCCCAGCTAAGGTTAAACAGCCTTCAGCGTGGTTACCACTTGAATGGGAGACCGTTTGCGCACCTTGGCTTCAGTACAGTTCCCCCAGTTCCCCCAGCTTCAAATGGGTACCTGTCTCATTAGTGACAGGAAAGGGGAAGCAGCGAGGGAGAGGAGATGGGCGCCGCCCTCAATGCTGGCCTCTGGTGAAGCTGAGGTCTCTGATGCCTCACTCTCCTACGACCACATAGGTCATGGGACACCTTTACCTCTTATCAACCAAGGGCATGAGCTAAGACACATGTAGCACTGGTCAGAAAACTTGTGTAATGCCCAGAACCTGGTCCTGTAGCAGAGTATATTCAATCATAAGATCGCACGCTTTCTATTGGGCCTCTAGCATATTCACTACTAGATCACTGACTCAGCTCGACACTGCCTTTCTGGGATTTGAACCTACTACATTCTCCCAGTCAAAAAAAACCCCACTATGAGCCACTACACCCACAGGCTGCTAGTTAAAACTTAATAACACACACACACACTTTTTTACAAGACAAAACTAGAAGGCTAGGCCTGCGGACGTAACAGGCATCAGAGAGAGGAGGAGGATTCGAGCGACCAGAAAAAAACTCCAAACATTTCCCATCAGTTTCATGCACGAGTATGCCTGGCGAAAAAAAAAGCCTTGACACAAAACATATTGTTTTCCTTTGATCCCGCCATCACTCTATCTCTCGCTCTCTCTCAGCCAGGAAAATGGGGGTAAGCCATCAGCTAAACACTGCTGTACTCCTACCGCCCATCCCTCAAATACACACAGAGAGAGGACAGCGGCTGTGGAACATACAGAGAGAGAGAGAGAGAGCGAGAGAGGTTGGCTGGACTTCCATTGGCCAAGCTAATAGCCAAGCACAGACTGATACCCTTTGATCTCGCCGAGGAATGAGCGATGGGCAGGAGGCTCTAGATAAATAATTTCTGGAGGCTATAGGAGGAGAGGGGAAGAGAGAGAGAAAAGAGAGAGAGAGAGGAGAGAGAGAGAGACAGACGGAGAGAGAGAGACAGACAGACAGACAGAGACAGAGGAGTGCGCGCACTACACATACACACACAGACACACACACACACACAGACACACACACACACACGCAGAAAGAGAGAGAGAGAGAGAGAGAGAGAGAGAGAGAGAGAGAGAGAGAGAGAGAGAGAGAGAGAGAGAGAGAGAGAGAGAGAGAGAGAGAGAGAATGCGAATGCAAATGCAATGCGAAAGAGAGAGAGAGAGAGAGAGAGAGAGAGAGAGAGAGAGAGAGAGAGAGAGAGAGAGAGAGAGAGATACACTCACACACATACACACTCACATACACGCTTTACACAATGGCTTTACCTTCATCCACCATAATTATAACGAGTCGCATTTCACTGTCGGTAAATTTGTAGCTGTTGGCACGTTTTCATCATGCAGAGGGAAAAAAAGCAATTCAATGAAACACAGACAGATTGGAAATCGAATATCTCTATGAACATGCATTGCAAAATGAAACGCAAGACACCAGGAACTGACAAAATGAACATTTGATAAAATCTGCATCGTGATCGCGCTTTTACAATAATAAAAAAAAAAGAAACAAAGTCATGCTCAATACTTCAGAACAACGCAGAAGAAAGCTGGTATAGTTTTCTAATCAATCTAAATTTCAAAATCCACATCCTGACCCCACCTACATAAAACAACTTGCAGTGCAAATGTGCTTCAGGTGCAATTCGACTCATTTCGACGTGAAGATTCAAAAGTTAATCTGTGCTCAAGACGTTATATTATCCCAGAGATCTTCTATGTATTACATGTCTTTCATCAACAAGATTTTTTTGGTTTCAAGTCTCATCCAAAGGACGTATGGCGAATGATTTCAGAGACTATTGTTAACGTAAGAAGACAATATTTTCTCAAGGGGCCTCTCACTATAAATTCGAACGCAAGATCTCACTTGATATCAGATCAGCAATTTAACCTTCTAACTAGTAGACAGCTCATTTCACGTTATACTGTAAGTACACCTATAGTAGTGACAACGAAGAGAAGAAGAAGAGGGGAGGGGAGAAGAAGGAAGAAGAAGAAGACAAGGAGTGGGAAGAATAATAGGTAAAAAATTGCAAATAAGAAGCTGTCGAAGAATTGTGAAGAAAAATTGCGAAGAAGAAGAATGAAAGAGAAAAACAAAAGGAGGAGGAGAGAGACGAAGACGAAGAACAAGAAGAAAGAGGAGGAGGAAGAGGAAGAGGAGGAGAAGGAGGAGGAGGAGGAGAAGGAGAAGAAAGAGGAGAAGGAGGAGGGGGGAGGGGTTGACGATGATAATACAATAACAGCAACAACGGTGACTACAATAATGAAAGTAATTTATTTATCAAAAGGAACTGTTCTTACAAAAAATGCCCACCACATAAAGGACTCAGAAGGAATAAAGGTAAACATAAACATAAGCAACGTGAACTGCAGAGCACAAAGAATGCATTGAAAACCACAGGGCTACACAGCTTCTCTAACAACCAAAACTAACTCTTGTCGAAACGAGTTAAAGCAAATCACAGCCGAACGAAATATTTACCAAAAATCCTTTATATCATAATTATCATATCTGATCTCACAGAGAGAGAGAGAGAGAGAGGGGAGAGAGAGAGAGAGAGAGGGAGGGAGAGAGAGGGGAGAAGAGAGAGATGGAGAGAGAGAGAGAGAGAGAGAAGAGAGAGAGAGAGAGGAGAGAAGAGAGAAGAGGAGAGAGAGAGAGAGAGGAGAGAGAGGAGAGAGCGAGAGAGAGGAGAAAGAGAGAGAGGAGGAGAGAGGAGAGAGAGAGAGAGAGAGAGAAGAGAAGAGAGAGAGAGTGAGAGAGAGAAGGGAGAGAGAGAGAGAGAAGAGGAGAGAGAGAGAGAGATGCAGACGAGAAGACACTCAGAAAAACTGAGAGAAAAATAGACATGCAGGCAGGCAGACAGACATTTAAACAGACAGGTATATACAAGGGGTAAAACAGACACAGAGACAGAGGCAGTAAACAGAGAGACAGAGATGACAGATAGATAGATAGATAGATAGATAGAGAGAGAGAGAGAGAGAGAGAGAGAGAGAGACAGACAGACAGACAGACAGACAGACAGATAAACAGACAGACAGTTTAATAGACAGACAAACAGAGAAAGAGACACACTCAGAAAACCTGAAAGAAAATTAGACAATGCAGGCAGACAGACAGACTCTTAAACAGACAGGTAGACAGGGGCAAAGACCAAGAGAGAGAGAGAGGAGAGAGAGAGACAAGAGACAGAGACAGAGAGAGAGAGAGACAGACAGACAGACAGAGACAGAGAGAGAAAGAGAGAATGAGAGAGAGGGGGAGGGAGTGAGAAAATGAGGGAGGGGAGAAGAGAGTGATGGGGTAAAGAGATATAGGGAGAGAAAGAAAGTACACACACACACACACACACACACACACACACACACACACACACACACACACACACACACACACACACACACACACACACATACGCGCGCACGCTCGCAGGGGGCAGGGGATGGCCTAGAGGTCAGAACATTGCGCTCGCAATCTGACGACCCGGGTTCGATTCCCGTTCAAGGGGATATTTTCCCTTGGAGTTAACATCAGTGCAGACTCAACTCTCCCCAAAAGTCCTTCGGATGAGACTATAAACCGAGGCCCCGAGTGCGAACGCTCGTAGAACATTTTGCTCACACGTTAAATCCTGTTCCGCTTTTCGTAAGAGTAGGCCATTGTGTGCCGGTGGGAACAGATGACAGAGTTTACAATACCGCATATACACGGGGACTGGATGTTAAAAAAGCACATAAGTGCTTATTTCATTATCCTCGATGTAAAAGAATAACATGACAAAAATGAAATGAAATGCAAACGCACGCACGCACGCACGCACAGAGAGACAGACAGACAGGCGGAGAGAGAAAGAGAGACAGAGAGACCGAGAGACACAGAGGGACAAAGAGAGAGACAGAGACAAAGAGAGAGAGAGAGAAAGAGTTGAAGCTTTTTAACTAAGAGAAAAGAATAACACCTAGTAGCTTTTTTACACCCAGACATCTGTCAAAGAATTATCATAATAATGAAAACAAATTAACAAAGACAAAGCAAACTTTTGGAGAGAAAAACATTCTCATTGTAACATCAACATCAATAGATGTCAAAATAGAAATTTTGTAAGAAAAAAAAGGAAGGAAATGAGAACCTAGGCAAAAAATGACCAAAGAGAAAGAAAAAACAGGAAAAACTACGTACACAAATTGTACTGGAGAGAGAGAGAGAGAAGAAAGAGGGAGAGAGAGAGAAGAGAGGAGAGAGCAGAGGGGGAGGGAGTAGAGAGAGATAGGAGAGAAAGAAAGAGAGAGTGAAAGGAGAGGAGAGAGAGAGAGAGGAGATAGAGGAAAGAGAGAGAGAGACGAAAGAGAGAGAGAGAGCTAGGGAGAGAGAAGGGGAGAGAAGAAGAGAGAAGGGAAGAGAGAGAGACGAAAGAGAGAAGAGAGAGAGAGAGAGGAGAGAGAGAAGAGAGAGAGAGAAGGAGATGAGAGAGGGAGAGAGAGAGAGAGAGAGAGAGAGATCAGGTGGGTCTTCTCTTGTGTAGAAGTTTTGTAAAAGAGTCTGGAAAATAGCAATCATAAAAAAGGAACAAACCTTCCGATCAATACTTCAAGCGCTAGAGTTGTGGTGGTGGTGGTGGTGGTGGTGGGTGTGTGTGTTTGTGTTGTGTGTGGTGTGTGTGTGTGTGTGTGTGTGTGTGTGTGGATTGTGTGTTTTTTAAGTGTGCTATACTGTGTGTGTTTAAATGAGTGAGTGACTGAGTGTAAGTATGTTTGTGGTGTGTGTGAGTGTGGGTGTTTAAGTCAGTGAACGAGTGTGTACGGTGTGTGTATGTAGTGTATATATATATATAATATTATAATATATATATATATATATATATATATATATATTATATATATATATTATATATATGTGTGTGTGTGTGTGTGTGTGTGTGTGTGTGTGTGGTGTGTGTGTGTGTGTGTGTGTGTGTGTGTGTGTGTGCAACCTTCTTTGTGAGTTTTCTGTTTTTGAATCCGTATGTGTTTTCTCTGTTTCTGTCCCTGAATACGTCTCTGTCTATCTGCCTGTCTGTCTGTCTCTCTCTCTCTGTCTATCTATCTGTCTGTCTGTCTCTTTGTCTGTCTGTCTCTCTCTGTGTCTATCTGTCTGTCTCTCTCCGTCTATCTGTCTGTCTGTCTGTCTCTCTCTCTAACTGTCTATCTGTCTGTCTCTTTCTCTCTCTCTCTCTATCTCGCTTCTCTCTCTCTATCTCGCTCTCTCTCTCTCTCTCGTTCCTCCACCCCCCTCCTCCCATTAACAGCATCTTCTCCGAGCAGAACATAGAACCTGATCCAAAAGACTTCTTCCACAGCAGGCCTCCCCCATCCCCCACCCCACTCCGTCCCTCCCACCTCACCCCTCAAACACGAAAGCTGATAGCGGCTACAAATTAAATCTGATACACTCTGCTTATCAAAGACCCGGTCATTACTCCAGATGACAATCGATGGGAAAACCGGTGAAGGGTGTTATCCTACGCTCTCCATGTATTAAGAGCCCGTAGGATTAAAATTGGAAGCTTCTGAAGAATTGTTGTTTAAAAAAAGTCTTCAGCTCGATTAATTGTATAGCTATGTGCACGCTTGCAAAATATGCAAACATCATGCACTGACTCACGCTAGTGTCTGAATACGCAAAACGTGCTTAGATACCTACGTTTGTATGTTCACAAAATTTGGGTAGATACACTGAAACAATGTAAATAAGAACACGCGTGGATACTCAGGCAGATTCAAACTACATACATTTTAACCTGATTTTGTGCGTTTACACACACACATACACACTCACGCACACACACACACACACACACACACACACTCACACACTCTCACGCACGCAAGCACACACACAAACACACACAAAAACACACTCACACACGCACATACATACACACACAGTCTCTGTCTCCTTTTTTGTCATTGTTTTCTGTCTGTTTTCCTGTCCGTCTGTCTGCCGGCCTACCTGCTGCCGGCCTGCCTGCCTACCTGCCTGTCTGTCTGTCTGTCTTCCTCTCCTTCCTTTTCTCTGTCTCTTTCTCTCTCTCCCCCCCCCCCCCCCCCCCTCTCTCTCCCTTCCTCCTCCTCCCTCTCTCTCCTTCTTTCTCTCCCTTTTCCCTCTCTCTCCCTCTCTTTAGGAAATGCTTTTTCCTTATGGCTAGTTCTTAATGCAAAATCTCTCTATAACAACCAGTTTTGTCGTTGTATTTCGGCTAAATAGGAAAAAAAGAGCTAGAATGTAGCAATTCATTCTTAATGACTTGCAACCATCATCAAACAATTTCCCTTAAGACGACAAGGAAGGTACTACTCCTGATGCTATGAAGAATGTTAGGAGAATGTCTTTAAAACAGATACCCTGTCTTTTCAAGCATAATCTGTTCTCTCAGCTGCTAGAGGGGGCAGCAGATTCCGTAATGGAAAAACGATTGAAGATGATGGAAGGCGATGAAAGACTCTTTATCTGGAAGAGTGGTGAATAACCTTTTTATCGAGATTAGTGTAAGAATACGTTCAAACAAGGCTGAGATAACATGAGGGTGGATAGCATAGCACGGCAAGTGTTAGTGAGAAAAAAATCGACACAAGCAAGCAAAATAAAACAAAACAAACAAAAGAACACAAAACCTGCAAATAAAGACACACACACACAAGTTCATACAAATAGAAGCAAACACACACACACAAGGAAATGAAACAACATCCAAACAAATTAACATGCAAATAAAAGCAAAGCTACACAAACATTAAAAAAACCCAACCAACAACCTCAAACAAACTCGCGCAAACACAAATAAATATGCCCTAAATGGCATAGAAGTGATTTCGTCATTATATAATCGAACTGATGAGATTACAACGACTCTGCCCTACATTGACAGAAAGAGGAGCCGGGTTAAATCGTTCCATCACAAACCGCTGATTAGGATACGCAAAAAGAAAAGAACAACCAAAAAAAAAAAACGAAAGAAGAAAACTAACCATCATTATAATTAAGCAAAAGCTGCGCAGGGGTGTGGTGGGCATGCGATACTCGGGTAATGATATAATCAAAGGCATGTCGAATGAAGCATTCATTCATTCATTCATTCATTCATTCATTCATTCATTCATTCATTTATTTATTTATTTATTTATTTATTTATTCACTTATACTTTCAGTCACGGCAGATTTCTCTGCGTGCAATTGGGGCTGCTCTCCCCGAGGAGAGTGCGTCGCCACAAGAGCAGCGCCACTGTTTTTTGTCTTACTTTTTTCGTTTTCCTGTCCGCAACTGTATTTTTTCCCCTATCAGAGTAGCGTTTATTTCTACAGAATTTTGC
>CM054152.1:44242888-44247888 GCA_028751875.1 Rapana venosa
AAGTAGCATCACCATCTTCTGGAAAATCTCTCCTCTTTTTCATCCCTTTCCTTGTTTCTGCCTTGTTCCTTTTCTTCACGTCCCCTCCCCGTCTTTCGTCCCTTTTGGTTCATTCTCCTGCTGGTTTTTTTCCAGATAGACTTAAAAGATAACAGTTCTCTGCCACGCTGAATTCTCACCCACGCTGAAGTCAGATGCTTTGGGCTTGACGTGTCAGGTGCTTTAACGGCCGAGTAACGCATTTTCGCTCATAAGACAGACAACAAAAGTCATCAAGATTCGCGTTTACTGTGAACCGCAGAAGGACTGGGTTTAATGTTCCGACATAAATCTATGGTTCGAGGTTACCCTGACGCACCATCATTACAATCGAGGAAATACAGGTTACGGGGCTGGACACGCCATTTGGAACACAACGTACTTGAAGACATAATGAGCAAAAATAGGCAAAGTACAAATCTCACGATCCTTCCCAAAATATGGCACTGAGTGTAAAGATCCCTAAAGTGTGGCTGATTTTTACATTGATCATGGTAAGCTGGCAGTCATCTGGGCCAGGGATTACAGCGTTGGATCCTGGTTGAAAATCATGGGTCCAGTAAAAGGCAAAGGTATTGAAGGCAGCTCTAGTCATTTCTCACCTGAAGGGAAAAAAATGCTATATGAAAACCAGCGCGCGCCAACATGAAACAGCACAAGCTTTTGTGTACGCTAGTTTCTGAGAATTCTACTCAAAATAATGGATCAATACTACAGATGTATCGTGTTCTTTGGCCTGGTTGATGCGGAAACATATGACATATGAAGCTCTGAATCTAGCTCAGAAGCCCCCCCCCCTTCCCCCCCCCCTTCCCCCCCCCCCCCCCCCCCCAACTGTCACCACGTTCTCCAAGCAACAATTTATCACCAACATCCAGACAGTCCTTTTTTTTTAAATGTATCCCAACATCAACCAAGCCTGTGAGAGGTAGACACTTGCAGGGTTGGTCTGCTAACAGTGCAATGCAAACAAGCACACCAGTGAAAGGAATACATTTTGATCGCATGGTGCCAGTCTTTTCAATGAGTCTATAGCACACTCACCTCCAAGAATCATCTGGGCTCTGCTCTCTGTAACTCAAACACTACGACCACCATCCAGGAACCTACAGCCCTAACCACAGTATGCAGCAGCCTAGTTCAATACATTTAAATCGGCGGACACTATAACCGAGTGGTTAAGCCCGTTCAACTTCAATCTCACCAGTTTTGAACAAGTGGGTTCAATTCTAGGTTGTGTTTGATGAATTAAGGGTGGGGATATTTTACGATCTTCCAGGTCAACTTCAAGTGCAGACCCGCCAGTGCCATCATTCCCTTTGTGTGTATACATTAATGCAGAAGATCAAACATGCACGTTCAAGATCCCGTAGTTCCTATCAGCAGTCGGTGGGCTACGGAAACACAAACGTACCCAGCATATATCCCCAAAGTCGAAGTGTGGCTACCTTATTGGAGGGTAAACACGATCGCATATTTATGCACAATCTCACCATTAGTAAATGTTGTAGATCTAGCCGAGGAACGCCCCCCCCCCCTCACTTCCACTTCACTCCATCCAGTAATTTGTCTGTAATACGCTTCACACAGCTCTTTCTAGATAACCCACACAAACAGCTTTCTACGGACATGCACATAACCCAGCATCAGAGAGTTGATAAAGAGAGTGAAAGAGATTCTCCATCAAATTTTCACGTAGCAGGAAAATGTCTAGAAAAAGACTGAAGTAAAAACAAAAAAAATCCAACCCCCAAAATCCTTCACTACAAAACCATATTGTTTTACCTTTTGATCCAGCCATATCTCTCTAAGAAAGCAGGCAAAATGAAGGTGGACCCTTAGTTGAAAACTGTGCTTCCTTCTATCCTCACTGTCCATACCAGCAGAAAGATACCAGGGTGGGAGAGGGAGGGGGGTTAAAGAAAGACACGGGAACAAAGTTAGCCAGACTTCCACTGGCCATTCTGTTATACAGGCAGGAGGCAGCCACAGACTGATACGCTTTGATCTCGCTGAGGAATGAGGAGGAATCTGGAGGGGGGAGGGTGGCTCTCTCCATAAAGATTTGTTTCTGGGACTAGAGAGGGACAGGGAGAGAGAGAGAGAGAGAGAGAGGAGAGAGAGAGAGAGAGAGAGAGAGAGAAGACAGACAGACAGACAGACAGAGACAGACAGACAGGCAGACAGACAGATAGACACAGAGATGGATGGAAAAACAAAAGGAGGGATGGGAGGAGTATTGCACACACAGTCAGACATATTTTTTTTCAATTCTAATTTTATATAAATCATCCTTTATTTTGAGGAGAAGGTATTAACACCCTGGAGTATACAGTACTAACCACGGTATACAGCAGTCTATATGCATGCAAATGATCAAATATCCATGTTCAATTGATCGTGTCAGGATGTGGTTAGTTACAGGAACAAAAACATACCCAGCATATATTCCCAAAGTCAAAATGCGGCTACCTTAATAGTGGGCAAAAACGGTTGCATAAGCACAACCCCACCAATGGTGAACCTTAAAGATCTAGCCAAGGAAAGAAATCTCACCACACCGCCCTCCAGTAACTCGTTTTCAATACGCTGACCACAACTCTTGCTAGATAACCTGCACAGACAGCTTTCTGCAGACATGGACACAACCCAGCATCAGAGAGATGATGAAGAGGGCAACAGAGATTCTCCATCAAATTTTCACATTGCACGATAATGTCTAGATAAAGACTGAAGAAGAAACAAGGGAAAAAACCTAAAATACATTACTACAAAACCATATTGTTTTACCTTTTGATCCAGCTCTATCTCTCTAAGAAAGCAGGCAAAATGAAGGTGGACCCTTAGTTGAAAACCGCCATACCAGCAGAAAGATACCAGGGTGGGAGAGGGGGGTTAAACACACGTGAACAAAGTTAGCCAGACTTCCACTGGCCATTCTGTGTAGGCAGGAGGCAGCCACAGACTGATACGCTTTGATCTCGTTGAGGAATGAGGAGGGATTGGGGTGGTGGTGCTCTCTCCATAAAGATTTGTTTCTGGGACTAGAGAGGGAGGGAAGGAGAGAGACAAGACAGGCAGATAGAGACAGAGATGGATGGAACAAGGAAAGAAAGGCTGGTAGGAGTAAGGCAGACACAGTCAGACACATACTTATTTCAATTCTAATTTAATCTAAATTATCCTTTATTTTGAGGAGAAGGTATTAACACCCTGAAGTATACAGTACTAACCACAGTATATAACAGCCTAGTTCAAAACAGTAATTTGATGAACTCTATAGCTGAGTGATTAAGACCATTCAACATCAATTTCATGGGTCCATGAAGTCGTGGATTCGAATCTTGGCAGCAACTGGTGAATTAAGGGTACAGAAATTTTTTTTACGATCTACCAGGTCAACTTCAAGTGCAGACCTGTCAGTGGCGTCATTCTGTTCATGTATATATGCACGCAAATGATCAAATAGCCATGTTCAAAATCCTGTCTACCGTGTCAGGATGTGGTTGGTTACAGAAAAAAATATTATATACAGCATGTATTCCCAAAGTCAAAATGCGGCTACCTTAACAGTGGGCAAAAACGGCGACATAAGCACAACCCCATCAATGGTGAAGCTCAGAGATCTAGTCAAGGAAAGCATCCTCACCCCACCGCCCTCCAGTAATTCGTTTTCAATATGCTGACCTCAACTCTTGCTAGATAACCTGCACAGACAGCTTTCTGCAGACATGGACATACCCCAGCATCAGAGAGATGATGAAGAGGGCAACAGAGATTCTCCATCAAGTTTTCACATAGCACGAAAATGTCTAGATAAAGACTATAAAAAAAACAAAGAAAAAACCAAAAAGACTTTACTACAAAACCATATTGGTTTACCCTCTGATCCAGCAACATCTCTCTAAGACAGCAGGCAAAACAGAAGTGGACCCTTAGTTGAAAACTGTGCATCTATCCTCAATGTCCATTCCAGTAGGCAGACAGCTGGGGAGGGTGAGGGATTAAAGAAAGACACGGGAACGAAGTTAGCCAGACTTCCACTGGCCATTCTGTTATACAGGCAGGAGGCAGCCACAGACTGATACGCTTTGATCTCGCTGAGAATGAGGAGGAATTGGGGGGGGGGGGGGGTTGGAGGGTGGCTCTCTCCATAAAGATTTGTTTCTGGAGCTAGAGAGAGAGAGAGAGAGAGAGAGAGAGAGAGAGAGAGAGAGAGAGAGAGAGAGAGAGAGAGAGAGAGAGAGAGAGGATAGAGAGAGAGAGAGAGAGAGAAGAGAGAGAGAGAGAGAGAGAGATAGAGAGAATGACAATGACAAAGGTTTGTAAAAAACAGTTGTGATAAGCAAGATGCCCATTCAAAATGGAGAGAGATATTTTATTTGTAGAGAAAAGGAGTATGCACATATCATTGCGACCTATTTTACATCCATCTCTCAGTTTAAAAATAAAGAGAAAGAAAACAAAACAAAAAAGGTCCGAAAGAAAACCAATAATACAAATATTACAAATAAACAATAGAACAGTACCCTCACTACATAAGACAGACAGACAGACAGACAGACAGACAGACAGACAGACAGACAGAGACAGACAGAAGCAGAGACAGGAACAGACCTAACAAAGATAGACTGAGAGAGACAGAGACACAGAAAGACAGGTGGACAGAGAAAGAGGTGGATGGAAGAAGGAAAGGAGTAAGGCAGACACAGAAAGACAAAGATATTTTCGTTTTACTTTATTTTTTCTTATTTCAACGATAATAGATTAAACACTCATGTGTGGTTTTTTCTAATCTAGTCCCTGTGTGTACGCGATTTTGAAAATGTTACCACCTGTTCCCAGTGGCACAAATGGTCTACTCATCCTCAAGGTTTTAACTTGTGTGCAAGATGTTCCGTGAGCGTTCACGTTCGGGACTTTGGCTTATAATCTCATCCAAACGAGTTTACGGGAGTGGA
>CM054152.1:44252888-44270388 GCA_028751875.1 Rapana venosa
CCCGTGTGCGAACGCATGCAGAACATCTTGCGCACACGTTAAATCCTGTTCCGCTTTTCGAAAGAGTAGGCCATTGTGTGCCGGTGGAAACAGATGACAGAATTTACAAAACCGCATACACACGGGGACTGGATGTAAAAAACACATGAGTGCTTATTCCATTATCCTCGATATAAAAGAATAGATATATAAAAGAATAAATAAAAAAAAAAAATAAAACACACACACACACGCACAAAACCACGCACACACCACACACACACACACACACACCCCACACACACACCACGCACACACACATATTCCACTTTGGCAATTCCCCTCTGAATTTTGGCAGTCCTTTCCCTTGCTCCCAAGCGCTTTGGGGACTAGTTTCTAAATGGGCAATCTGTGTCAAGGAGGAACAGGGGAGCAGGGAAGAGTGGGAGTTGGAGACATAATTTCGCCAAAGACCTTTCTATCGATGCTGTGGGTTTTAAAACGCGAGTGTAGAGAATAATAAGCAGTAAAATAAAAAAAAAGTCATCGAGTTATTATGGTGAAATACTAATAATGCATAAGGTGGTCACAAAAGAGACAGAGAGAGAGAGAAGAGAGAGAGAGAGAGAGAGAGGAGAGGGAGGGAGAGTAGAGAAAGAGGAAGGGGAGAGAGAGAGGGAGAGATGGAGAGATGGAGAGATAGAGGAGGTGGGTGTTGATAGATGGCGGAGAGATGGAGAGAGAAGAGAGATGGAGAGGGGGTAAGAGGAGAGAGGGAGAGGGGAGAGGGAATAGGAGAGAAGAGGAAAGGAGAAGGGAGGAGTTAGAGAGAGAAAGGGAGAGACACAGAGAGAGAGAGAGAGGGGGGGAGAGACGAGAGAGAACGAAAGAGAGGGGAAGGGCAAAAATAACAAAACAAATAAACCACTACCACAACAGCAGCATTATCGCAAACGTCAATTCCAGTATCTTTGCAACAATCAATGAATTTATCTTATGCTATTTGAGACTTACCGATCAAAACCAGAACTTCCAAGCGTTGTTTCATGCATGAGGAACTCTCAGAATCAGCTAAGTAGTATTACTGCTGTTGTTTGAAGTAAATATTTTTTTAAAAATACAATAAAAAGAAGAAGTCGAAGCAAGAAAAACTGTACAGGCCTAAACTGACGTCTTTCTGATAATAAAAGTTTTAATGTCCACTAATGAATGCATTCAACTACCAGATTCAGATCTAAAAAAAAGAATATTTACACAAATTCGTCAAAATGTCACTGTCTGTTGGTTTTACTGAGAAGGCCAACACATTTTGTTTGTGAACAACAACAACAACAACAACAACAACAACAACAACAACAACAGGAACTACAACAGCAAGAAATAGAAAGAATAAAGTAGTACCATAAACTTAGACAATTTTTAAACGAAATGGTGACATTGTGCAGTCCCCCCATTTCTCTCTCTCTGTCTCTCTGTCTATCTCTGGGTCTCTCTCACTGGGTGTATGTCTGTTTCTCTGTCTGTCCTCTCTCTCTGTGTTTCTGTCTCTCACTGTGTGTGTCTGTTTCTCTGTCTGTCTGTTCTTTCTCTCTCTCACTCTCTCTCTGGGTCTCTCACTGTGTGTGTGTGTGTGTGTGTGTGTGTGTGTCTGTCTGTCTGTCTGCCCCTCCCTCTCTTCCTCCCTCTCTATCTCTATCTTCCCTCTCTCTTCTGTGGGTCTCTCACTGTTGTGTGTGTGTGTTGGTTTGTCTGTCTGTCTGTCTGTCTGTCTTCTCTCTCTCTCTCTCTCTCTCTCCCCTTCTCTCTCTCTCTCTCTCTCTCTCTCCAAAGCTGATTACTTTATTGTCTGCCTCAGAGCAGCTGGGCTCTTGAAGAACCTCTAGTCGGATTGTCCGTGATGTCCACATTTTTTTGGTTTACTTCTCTTTTTAAACATCAAGAGGTTTTGTTCATTCAGCTGGCTAACCTAGTCCTGCTCAAGGCTGCTACTAGCCTGGCCACGATTTTTAACCTTTTGTTTCAGGATTTGTTGCCGAGCGGTCAAACTGGAACAAAAAAGCTGATTATTATCAATATCTGTGTGAACAAATACTGACTGAATCATCGTTGTAATAAGTGCAAAGGTAAGTTAGTTACCTGATGGGTGAGTTTATCAACGCATCTCTTCTCTCTGCCTCTGGCTCTTTCTCTCTCTCTCTCTCTCTCTCTCTCTCTCTCTCTCTCTCTCTCTCTCTCTCTCAAAATAATCATCTTTAGGTTTACCTGAAACTATTAGTTGTGATCATTAACGATAGTCCCTTCTCAGGGCAAGGGCCGGATGAAAGAAACATGTCAATACTTATCTAGTATCATTAACCCCTTGGGAAAACATTACGAAATCGATCGATCGATCGATCAATCAATCAATAAATCCCTCTCTCTCTCTGTTTGTCTGTTTGTCTCTGTCTAATTCTCTCTCTGTCTGTCTGTCTCTCTCTCTCCTAAGCTGATTATTTTAATGTCTGTATCAGAGCACCTGGGCTCTTAAATGACCGCTAGGCGGATTGGCCGTGATATCCGTATTTTTTTTTCTCTTTTCAAACATCGAGTTTTCTTTGTTTCAGCTGGCTAACTGAATCCTGCACAAGGCTGCTATCATAGCCTGACCACGACTTTGACTTTCGTTTGAGGCTGGTTGCCGAGGGATCAAACTGGAAAAAAACGTTGAATGTTGTCAATACGTGTGAACAAATAGTGACTGAATCGTCGTTACAAAAAGTGCAAGGTAGTTAGTTACCTGATGGGTGAGTTTATAAACGCATCTCTGTCTGTCTGTCCGTCTCTCTGTCCGTCTCCCTCTCTCTCTCCTCTCTCTCTCTCTCTCTCTCACACACCCCACACACACACACACACACCAACACACACACAACACAACCACACACACGAACAAGCACACGCAAACACACAAGAGAGACAGACAGACACACACAGACACAGAGAAAGACAGAGACAGGGGACATAGACAGACAGACAGACAGACACAGACACACAGAGACAGACAGACAGACAGAAAGAGACAGATACAGACACAGAGTAAAAGAAAAAGGTCATCATTTCCTTGAATGGCTTTTATCCATTGTCCAACTACAAATTGGTCCCCATGATCTCTGTACAGGAATCCAGAAGAACTTCCTCAGTAAAAATGACATAGCTGGACACAGAAAGATCAACTTCAAAACAGACAGGATGGCAAAAGAGCGGCCGAAGAATAATTGAACAGAAATAAGAAGAAGAAGAAGAAGAAGAAGAAGAAAAAGAAGAAGAAGAAAGAAGAAGAAGAAGAAGAAGAAGAAAGATTGCGAAGAAGAAGAAGAATTGCAAAAAAGAAGAAGAAAAGAAGAAGAAAAAATGCGAAGAAGAATGCGAAGAAGAATGCGAAAAAGAAGAAGATAATGCGAAGAAGAAGACTACAAGAAGAATGCGAAGAAGAAGAATGCGAAGAAGAAGAATGCGAAGAAGAAGAAGAAGCAGAAGAAGAAGAATGCGAAGAAGAAGAATGCGAAGAAGAAGAATGCGAAGAAGAAGAAAAAAGAATGCGAAGAAGAAGAATGCGAAGAAGAAGAATGCGAAAAAGAAGAAGAAGCAGAAGAAGAAGAATGCGAAGAAGAAGAATGCGAAGAAGAAGAATGCGAAGAAGAAGAATGCGAAGAAGAGAATGCGAAGAAGAAGAAGAAGAAGAAGAAGAAGAAGAAGAAGAAGAAGAAGAAGAAAAAGAAGAAGAAGAAGAAGAAGAAGAAGAATGCGAAGAAGAGGAAATGCGAAGAAAAAGAATGCGAAGAAGAGGAAGAATTTGAAGAAAAAATGCGAAGAAGAAAAGCAGTCAAGAAGAAGAATTTGAAGAAGAGAAGAAGAAGAAAAAGGGAAGAAGAAGAAGAAGAAGAAGGAGGAGGAGAAGAAGAAGAAGGAGGAGGAGAAGAAGAAGAAGAAGGAGGAGGAAGAAGACGAAGGAGAAGAAGGAGAAGAAGAAGAAGGAGAAGGAAAAGAAGAAGAAGAAGAGAAGAAGAAGAAAAAAGAAGAAGAAGAAGAAGAAGAATAGAAGTTCAAAAGAAGAAGAAGAAGAGAAGAAGAGAAGAAGAGGAAGAAAAAGAAGAAAAGAAGAAGAAGAAGAAGTGGAAGAAGAAGGAGAAGAAGTGGAAGAAGAAGAAGAAGAAAAAGAAAGAAGAAAAAGAAGAAGAAGAAGAACAGAAAAAGAAGAACAAGAAGTGGAAGAAGAAGAAGAAGGAGGAGGAAGAGGAGGAGGAGGAGCATTGCAAAGAAGAAGAATTGCAAAAGAAGAAAAATGCAAAAGAAGAAGAAGAATTGCGAAGAAAAAGAATTGCAAAGAAGAATTGAGAAGAAGAAGTATTGCAATGAATTGCGAAGAAGAAGAACAATTGCGAAGAAGAATTAACAAGAAGAAAAAGAATTGCGAAGAGAAAGAAGAAATTAGAGAAGAGAGAGAACGAGAGAGACAGACAGCCCACACAGACAGACAGACAAACAGATAGAAGATAGACAGAGGGCAATGAAAAGAAGACAGATACAGAGACTAGAACAGCAAAGTGTAGAGACCAAAAGTATGAAAGAATGAATTACTGAGTTAATGAGTACGAAGACTAAATGAATAAACGATCGATGATACTCAAGGATAAAGGCTTTAGACTAAGCCCTGTCTTATCATCACTCCTTGTAAATAATAATTTCATGAATGAAAACAAGCCGTACAATATGGGAAAAGGAGAGGGAAGAGAATATAGAAACAGAGACCATAACAATACTGAAAGGAAATGCACGACAAGACAATCATATTCAAGAAGCAATACCACTTTTTAAAATTTAAAATTTTAATTTTATTCTTTTATATTCAGCATAATGGAATAGGCACTTATGTGCTTTTTTACACCCAGTCCCCGTGTGTATGCGGTTTTGTAAATTATCTGTTCCAACCGGCACACAATGGCCTACTCTTCACTCAGGGGCACCAGTCTAAATTGTTTCCAAACACACACACACACACACACACACAACACACCACACACACACACACAAAACACCCCACACCCCACACACACACAACACACACACACATTTGTTTTCCTTTTCTATCGAGGATAATAGAATAAGTACTCATTTGCTTTTTTAACTTCCAGTCCCCGTGTGTATGCGGTTTTGTAAATTTTGTGATCTGTTTCCACAGACAGACATAGAGAGAAGAATATTTTTGTTGAATTACAACAACAAAAATACTGACATCATCGGGTAAGAGAGTTTTGAATGATGGTGCTCAAACTAGTGTTAATTTTGCTTACCTTTCAATATGTTCTCTTTATTTCTTCTCTTTTTCTCTATCTAATATAACCAGTATTAAGGAAATAGTAGTGGAGGAAAACAGGTGCTGGTAGCCACTAATTTAGCCAGTAGTATCTTTATACTTTCTTATTATATTATAATAATTATTATCATTAATATTAATATCAATCATTATCATTATTATCAATACTATTATTATTTAAATTATCATCATCAAAATAAATATATTCAATCATCATCATCATCATCATCATCATCATCAACGTCGTCGTCGTCGTCGTCGTCGTTATCATCATCATCATCAACATCATATACCATTATAATATCATACATACCATGATATACCCATTTAAAAATAAAATATGCATTGACCCCGTTTTTTCTCTCTTTTTTTTGGGGGGGGGGGGTGAATGGGAGGTACACAAACATAAAAATAAAATGCACAACAATTCTCCAAACCACAGAAACAAAACAAGCAAAACGAAGAGATATCACTGTCCCTAAGATTCTGTTTCCCTTTGTCTGACTAGCCTGCAAGCTGGCATTGTGCGACCTCAGTGCAGGGGATCGGAAAGGGATCCATCACCGATATCGGTGTGGGGAATTTTAGTTGGGTTTTTTGTTTCTCTCTCTTTCTAAGGGAGGGAATAAGGAGAGAGGGAGAGAGAGAGAGAGGAGAAGAGAGAGAGAGAGAGGGGAGAGAGACGACAGACAGACAGAGACAGAGACAGAGAGACAGAGAGAGAAAGGAGTGAGAGAGAGAAGGACGAGGTTTAGAGAAACACGATAACAAATGACACATTGAAGAGAGCGAGTGGGGCATGCAGAAAATCAGAGAAAGCATTTTTTTTTAAAAAGACTGTGCAGAGAAAGAGTGTGAGCTAGAACAACAGACAAAAAAGGAAAAGAAAAATGAAAGACATTGAGGTGGATCGGATAGCGCGCCACGAACAACAAACAAAACAAAGCAAAACAAAAAAATAGGAAAAAACAAAAATTAATTTGCCTCAGTCTGTATGTCTCTCTCTGTGTTTCTCCGTCTTTCTCTCTGTCTCTCTGACTGTTTCTCTGTCTCTATCTGTCTGTCTCTCACTCTCTCTGTGCGTGCACGTGCAATGCGTGTGTGCGTGTGTGTGTGTGTGCGTGCGTGCGCGTATTACGTGTGTGTGTTTGTGTGTGAGTTTGTGTGTGTGTGCTTGCATGTATGTGTGCATGCTTGAGTACGTGTAAGTGATGTAAGCGAGCAACAAGCGCATGCATGAGAGAGAGAGGCAGAGACAGAGACAGACAGACAGGTAGAGACAAACACAGATAGATCGGAAAAGAGGAGCAGCGACACAGAGACATACAGACAGCAGCGAGAATGCACTCGCAAACAAACTGCGCACTAAACTAGTGTATACTTCACACAAAAAACTAAGTAACCAGATCCTGTCTCCTCAGCTTTACTTAAAACCAACAATGCCCCAACATTGGTATCACTATGTATTGGCTACATGCAGCTGAAGGTATTAGGCTTAAGAAGCGCTTTGATTTGTTGCTTTACAAGATTCAGCGCTATATAAATTCCATACATTATTATCATTATTATTATTATTATTATTATTATTATGAAGAAGTCAGATGGATGCTCCCCTTCTTCCCTCTTCACCCCCACCCCCACCGCTATGGGGGTGCCGGTGGCCTGTCAGTATAAAATAGCATCCCCATCTCCTGGAAATATTGTGCTTCGGATTCCCTGTTTTCGATCCCTCTCTTTGTTTCTGCCTTTTGTTCCTGTTACCTCCTTCTTGTCTAATTTCTGCCTTTTTGGTCCATTCTCTATGGATTCCCACCCCAGATGCGTTTTTTCTTCTCTTTCTTCGCAATTTTCGTCCTCTTCCTCCTCCTCCTCCTCCTCCTCCTCCTCCTCCTCCTCCTACTACTACTACTACTACTACTACTACTACTACTACTACTGCTTCTACTACTACTACTACCACTACCACCACTACTACTTCTACTACTACTACTACTACAACTACTACTACTACTACTACTACTACTACAACTACTACTACTACTATACTACTACTACTACCAATAATATATGGAATTTATATAGCGCTGAATCTTGTAAAACAAACAAATCGAAGCGCTTGCACTCAAATCATTTACACGCCTGCAACTTTCCTTAAATAACATAAGATATTTCAAATTTATGCACACACATGCACACACTTAGGTGGTGATGAAGGAGATGAAGGATACTGTTGAAAAGTAGGAACAGATATGAGGGGACAGTGTCAGGTAGGAAATAACTACTACTACCACCACTACCACTACTACTACTCCTACTACTACTACTACTACTGCTGCTGCTGCTGCTGCTGCTGCTGCTGCTGCTGCTACTTCTGCTGTTTCTACTGCTGCTGCTGCTGCTGCTGCTAATTCTGCTGCAGCTACTGCTGCTGCTGCTGCTGCTGCTACTCCTCCAAAAGCTACAATTTTTCAGCGTTCACGTCATTATTCTGTTTTGAGTATTGTTTCTCTTACTTCCTAATACTGCAAAATTGACAAACAATTTTTCAGTGATCATATCAGTTTGTTGTTGTCGAGAATTGTTTCTCTTATTTTCTAATACTCCAAATTAACAAACAATATTTTCAGTGATCACATCATTTTGTTGGTGGGAAGAGTATAGTTTTTCTTACTTCCTACCACTCCAACATTTACAAACGATTTTTCAGTGATCACATAAATTATTTTTTGGTGGGAAAAGTATAATTTCTCTGACTTCTTACAACTCGAAAATTTACAAACATTTTTTTCCAGTGACCACGTCATTATTTTGTGGTAAGAATTGTTTCTCCTACTCCCTAATACTGCAAAATTTACAAACGATTATTCAGTGATCACACCATTTTGTTGTTTTTGGGTATCGGTTCTCTTACTTCCTACTACTCCAAAATTTACAAGCAATTTTCCAGTAGTCACATATTTTTTTTGGCTGGAAGAGTACAGTTTTTCTTACTTCCTACCACTCCAAAATTTACAGAGAATTTCTCAGTGATCACATAAATTATTTTTGGTGGGAAGAGTATAGTTTCTCTTAGGTCTTACTACACAATTTACAAACATTTTTTTTCCAGTGTTAACGTCATTGTTTTGTGGTAAGTAATGCTCTTATTTCCTAATACTGCAAAATTAACAGACAAGTTTTCATTGATTACATCAGTTTGTTGCTTTTGAGTATTGTTTCTCTTTCTTCCTAACACTGCAAAATTTATAAACAATTTGTCAGTGACCATGTAAGTTTTTTGGTGGGGAGAATAGTGTCTCTTACTTCCTACTACTTCAAAATTTACGAATAATTTTTCAGTGATCACAGAATGCTTTTGGTGGGAAGAGTATATTGTCTCTTACTTTTTACTACTCCAAAATTCACAAACAAATTTTCAGTATTCACATCCATTTTGGTGTGAAGAGTACAGTTCTTCCTACTACTCCAAAAGTTACAAACAATATTCCAATGGTCACATCAGGTTTTAGAGGGAAGGGTATATTTTCTTTTACCTCCTACTACTCCAAAAAGTCACAGACAATTTTTGTCAGTGATCACATACTTTTGTTGCTGTTGAGTACAGTTTCTCTTAATCATACTGATCCAAAATTTACCCAAAAAAAGTTTTCTTGTCACATCAGTTTTTTAGTGGAAAGAGTATAGATTTTCTGACTTTCTACCGCTCCAAAATGTACAAACCATTTGTCAATGGTCACATCATTCTATTTATGCTGTCCAGTACAGTGTCTCTTTACTTCCTAGTACTCCAAAACTTACAAATAGTAACTGTTCTGTGATCACATCAATTTTGTTTTAGTTGGTTATAGTTTATCTTACTTCCTACTCCAAAATTTCTAAACAATTTTTTCAGTGATTACAAATAGTTGCTCTTCCTTCCTACTACTCTAATATTTACAAACAATATTTTCAGTGATCACATCAGTTTGGTGTTGTTGAGTATAGCTGCTTTTACTTCCTACTACAGCAAAATGCACAAACAATTTTTCAGTGATCATCTAATTTTGTTGTTGTTGAGTATAATTTGTTTCTTACTTCCCCCTACTCCAAAATTTACAAACAACTTTTCGGTGATCACATCATTTTTTTGGGGGGTGGAAAAGATAAAATTTCTCTGTTGTTGTTTGTTGAGTATATTTCCTACTTCCCACACCCCCCAAAATGTACAAACCATTCTTTTTCGTCAATGTTGTTACCATTCCACTTACACCGCTGAGTACAGTTTCTCGTACTTTTTGCTACTCCAAAATATACAAATTTTCAATGATCACGTCATTCCATTTATGCTGTTGAGTCTAGATTCTCATGCTTCCTAAAAGGTAAAGGTAAAGGAGTCCCATAACCTATAAGGTCGTAGGGGAGCGAGGCGTCAGAGACCTCACTTCTCTAGGGCCAGCATATTGAGGGCGGCGCCCATCTCCTCTCCCTCGCTGCTTTACCTTCCCTGACCCTAAAGAGGACAGTTACCCATTTACAGCTGGGTGAACTGGGGGAACTGTACTGAAGCCAAGGCGCGCAAACGGTCACCCATCCAACTGGTAACCACGCTCGACGCTGCTTCACTTGGCTGGGGGAAAGCGAGTGCTCCGACCACTGAGCTACCCCGTCCCCATATGCTTCCTTCGACTCCAAAAAAGAGCACCCAGATATTTTTTGGGTGATTGATCACAACATTTTTCTCTTCTTTAAACATTTTTTGTTCAGTATACTTTCTCTCTTCCCCCCCCCCCCCCCCCCCCTGTTGCATCAAGCAGCCCTCCAGGCGTAAGGGGAGAAAAGCTGATCACGTAACTGAGCGCCTCAAAGCAGTTTCTTGGGCAGATAGGAGGATTTGTCCTGACATTAACTGCCTGCTCTTCTTCTTTTTCTTTTTTTATCTGGGCCCTAAGTCGTCTCCGGGCCAGGCCAGGTCTACATGCACTACACCCCTTTCCCTATCATCTTTGGACGTCAGTAGCTAAGGGAGAAAGCTGATTTTCCGAAAGGAAAACCGAAAGAAAACAAAATGTGTGTGTGTCCAATGTTTTCATGACTGTGTGTGTGCATGATTTCTTGACCTGTTTATGTGGAGAAGAGAGGGAGGAAGGCAGAGAGAGAGAGAAAGAGAGAGGGGGAGAGAGAGGGGGGGAGGGAGAGAGAGAGGGAGGGAGAGAGAGAGGGGGGGGGGGCGGGAGAGAGAGAGAGGGAGAGAGGGAGGGAGAGAGAGAGAGAGAGAGAGAGAGAGAGAGAGAGAGAGAGATGGGGGGGGGGGGGCAGAGAGAGAGAGAGAGAGAGAGAGAGAGAGAGGGGGGGGGGAGAGAGGGAGAGAGGCAGAGAGAGAGACACACACACATACAGAGAGGCAGAAAGATTCACAGAGAAAGAGAGAGAACATGATTTTCCATCTCTATCTTACTCTCTCATTCTCGCACTCACTCATTCTCTTCCTCCTCTCTGTCAGTCTCACCCCCATCCCCCCCTCTCTCTCCCTCTCTCTCCCTCTCCTCTCTCTCTCTCTCTCTCTCTCCTCTCTCTCTCTCTCTCTCTCATCTCTTCTCTCTCTCTCTCTCTCAAGCCTTTTCTTCCTCTAGTAAAATCTAAACCAGTTTGCCAAAAACACGACAAACGGAGCAGTTTTTCCTGTAAAATCTCTACAGCTGACCTTTACTGATCGTGTCAAAAAATTACCACGTTTACTGTCAAAAGGATTTAGCTGTGGCGAAATGTGTGTATACGTGTGTGTGTGTGTGTGTGTGTGTGTGTGTGAGTGTGTGCGTGTGTGCGTGCGTGTGTGTGTGTGTGTGTGTGTGTGTGTGTGTGTGTGTGTGTGTGTTTGTGTGTGTGTGTGTGTGTGTGTGTGTGACAGAGTTCTTCAGTTTAACGTGCAACCACTAAATAGTGATATTAGATGGAAAAAAGTGTGAGTATATGTTTTTGAGTGCGGTGTGTATATGTGTGTGTGTGTACACACGCACACACACATTAGTACAATTAAAAAAATAACCTCAGGGGAAAATGGGTAAGCTTTTCGTATGGTGCCGAGCTATAGGGAAAAAACTTTCAGAATACATTTCTGTGATTGAGTGTTTGTGCATACCTACGTGCGTGCGCGCGTGTGTGTGCATGCGTGCGTGCGTGTATGTGTTTCATTCTGTGTATATGTGTGTGTCTGTGTGTGCGTGCATGCACTACCTCCTCTCATTTTCCCCCACCGACTCACACACATTTTTCCATCACCACCACTCCATCCCATCTCCACCCCCTCACACACAAACACACACACATGCACGCACGTGTACACACACACTCACTACATACTGAAATGCTGCACAACACAACAGAACCATACACAACACAATGCAATCAACCCTATCCCAAACCAAACCTAACCATCCCAACTGAACCCTAACCAACCCATCCCATCCTGATTCAACCCACCCCAGCTCAACCCGACCCGAACTAACCCATCCCATTGCAATCCAAACCTAACCCAAAGCAACCCATCCCAACCTAATCCAAAGCAACCCATCCAAACCTAACCCAAAGCAACCCATTCCGTCCCAACCCAAAGTAACCTATCCAAACCTAAACCAAAGCAACCCATCCAAACCTAACCCAAAGCAACCCATCCAAACCTAACCCAAAGGAACCCATCCCATCCCAACATAACCCAACCCATCCCATTTCAGAACAACCCATTCCAACTCAACCCATTGCAACACATCCGATCCTAAACCAACCCACCCCATCCCATTCCAATCCTTCCCAAGCCTAATGAAGGAACCCCCCATACATACATACACACACACACACACACACACACACGCACGCACGCACGCACGCACGCACGCACGCACGCACGCACGCACGCACGCACCCCAACTAAAACGGCAATGACTGTCTTGGCTCTTCACATGGTCCTACTCATCAACAGTCTGTACAGAAGAAGTAACTGCTGCTATTTTCGACACTAACTTCGACTCTCTCTAGCTGGTTTTTTTGTTTTGTTGTTTTTGTTTTTTTGTTTTGCTTTTTGTTTTCTAAGCTCGTTTTGCAAGCAAGCAAGCAAGCAAGCAAGCGCCTGTCATATCTTCCATTTTTTTTGTTTTTTGTGTATTTTTTGGTTGCTAGGGGGGCTGCTTCGTTAAGGTGATGCTTTGTCGTTTGTTTGTTTTTTTCTGAGTGTTGTGTGTTTTCTTTTTCTTCTTTTTTATTATTTGCTTCTTTTGGCCATTCCTTTGCGTCATTGTTTTCGGAACAGAGAGACTGAGATTAGAGGGAGAGAGAGAGTGGGGGGAGGGAGGGAGAGAAAGGGGGGAGAGAGGTGGAGAGCAAGAGAGAGGGGGAGAGGGAGGGAGAGTGTAGGAGAGAGAGAGAGAGTAGGAGAGAGAGAGAGATAGGAGAGGGTGTGTGTATGAGGGAGAGAGAGAGAGAGAGAGAGAGAGAGAGAGAGAGAGAGAGAGAGAGAGAGAGAGAGAGAGAGAGAGAGAGAGAGAGAGAGAGAGGAAGAGAGAGTGAGGAAGAGATAGATTGAGAGAGAGAGAGAATGTGACTGACTGACTGACTGACTGACTGACTGACTGACTGATCGAATAAAATTCTTCTTCATCGTTGAACGCTCAGACAACTACTGAGGCCCTGACAAATGCTGCCGTGCGCTTAAGGCTCTCTTAGAGGTCCAAGCAGCTTGTCCCTCATCAACTGGTCAGTAGGCCAGACATCGGATGACTGACTGACTGAATGAATGAATAATAATAATAACAATAATAGTAAATGGAATGTATATAGCGCTATATCTTGCAGAGACAAATCAGAGCGCTTGCACTCAACTCATTCTTACACAGTCATACAACCAGTAACAATTAATAGCTCCATCAAGTCCAAATGTGCACGTACGCGCGCGCGCGCGCGCACACACACGCACAAACACACACACACACACACACACACACACACACACACACACAGGTCATACACCCTGGCAAGGCGATAGAATCTTGGCTGTTGAAGGCAGGGAAAAGCTATGAGATGAAGCAGGAAAGGAAAATCTTAGGTTTGAAATAAATATGTCTTGAGACTAGATTTGAAAGTGTCATAAGAAGGCTTTTGGCGGAGAGAGAGAGGGAGGTCATTCCAGATCGATGGACCAGAAATAGAGAAAGGGCGACGGTCGACAGTGGATTGGTTGAATCTAGGTATTCATAAAGGACAAGGTATCTGCAGCAGAGGGGAGAGAACGAGAAGGAGTGTACAAGTGAAGACATTCACAGAGGTAGGTGGGTGCTGTTTTGTGGAGACATTTATAACAGAGGGTACTGATCTTATAGTTTACTCTCTGTGGCACAGGCAGTCAGTGGAGAGATCGCAAGAGAGGAGTAATGTGCTCAGATTTTTCCTTTCTGAGGACTAGTCGAGCTGTAGAGTCTTGACTACGTTGAAGGGAGTGGGTTGATGATGCTGGCAGACCAGCCAACAGAGAATTGCAATAGTCCAGACGTGACAGAATGAGAGACGTAACGAGTTTGGATGTTGCATCTGTGGACAGATACTTTCGAATTGCACTTTATTTAAAGAGTGTGATAGAATAAGCCACAGTTACTTTCTGACATCGAACACTTTAGGGGGAAAGACACAACACGAAAGAGAAAAGGAACACTGAACACTGAAAAAGTTCTTGTACTTTGGCCTTAGGTCAACAATGCATGTCCGGGACAGGGGAAAGGTAGACATCACAGCAGAAAACGTTTTTATCCATTTCACATTTCCAAGTCCGCAAGCATACACAATCACACTCAATGCCTTCTAGTTATCCCCATCCCCATCATCATCTTCAACTTCTTCATAATCAGAGAAAGTGAGAGAGAGAGAGAGAGGGGGGGGGGGGTTAAGTAGCAAACAGTCCATACCAAATTCAGAGACAAAGACAGAGAGACAGATACAGAGACAGTGATAGAGAGACACACAGAGGTGGGGGGAAATGGAGGGAGGGAGAACGGGAGATAGAGAGAGAGGGAGGGAGGGAGAGAGACAGAGACAGACAGAGAAACAGACAGACAGACAGACATTACATTTAATCTGGCTCTCATATAATTATTTGCCTGTCTGTCTCTCTCTCTATATGTCTACATCTCTCTTTATTTGTTTTATCTCTCTCCTTCCTTCTCCATCCCTCCCCCCTCTCCCTCCCCACTCTCTCTCTCCCCTCTCTCTCTCCCTCCCCTCTCCCCCCTCTCTCTCCACCCCCCACCTCTCTCTCTCTAGTCTGTGTGTGGGTTGATGTCCAGTTTTCAGCAAGGACAAGTGCTTTCTTTCACATTGCTTGAAATGTCAGCGTCTATGAACTTTAACACTTGGACGCCAATCCTACACTACGGCTTGACTTTTCGGACACGTCTTGGCATTGAAAGGCAACAAGCAAACAAACGTTTAGGCATGTTAAAGCTATTTAAATCAATAACACGTCTTTGACAGTCTTTCTTTTTGTCTGTCTGCTCTTCGGTCTGTTTATCTATCTCTGTGTCTGTCTGTCTGTCTCTCTCTCCCTGCCTCCTGCTACCCCCCCCCCCTCTCTCTTTCTCATTCTCTTTCTCTCAATCCCTCTCTCTCTTCACCCACCCCACCCCACCCTACCTCCTTCCATCTCTCCCCCACGAAGTCTATCACGTCTGTACCACAATACAACAGAATAAAAAAAAAAAAATATCTCTCCGTCTCTCTCCACCCCTCACTCTGTCTCTCTCTGTCTCTTTGTCTCTGTATCTGCCTGTCTGTGTTTAGTGTGTATGTATGTTTGTCTGTCTCCCCCCCCCCTTTCTCTCTCTCTCTCTCTTCTCTCTCTCTCTTCTCTCTCTATCATCTCTCTCTCTCTTTAAATTATGTTGTTGTAGTAATATCTTTACCTTTGTTTTGTAGATAGTTCCTAATCACGGCAAGGGCCGGATAAAAAAAAGTATGCACATGCTTATTCTGTTACCCCTGAACAATAAAGATTCATTCATAAAGATTCATTCTCTCTGGAAACAGATTTAAGAACAAGTTTCCGAACATGACTTGTTAGAAAGATAATCGATAACATAATAATTGTATTTTTTCTCTTTCTTCCGTAGCTGTTAACGTTACTCCCATGAAGGAAAGCTGTCAGACTGGAAAGTACTTGTGCACAGAGAGAGAGAGAGATGGAGAGAGATAGAGAAGGCCAGAAAGAGAAGAGAGAGAGAGAGAGAGAGGAGAGAGAGAGAGAGAGAGAAGAAGAGAGAGAGAGAAGGCCAGAAAGAGAGAGAGAGAAAGAGAGAAGAGAGAGAGAGTGAGCGAGAGAGACAGAGAGAGAGACAGAGAGAGAACTATGAACGTGTTTAATATGTACATTGGCCTTAGGCCACAATACACGAGTTTGGGGGGATGGAAGGGAATCAACATACTGGTATAATATACAGTACACATAGTATATGGAAGACAAGAAAACAAACAAACCCAACAACCGATTCAAGTGAATCATAGAGAGACAGAGAGACAGAGAGAGGCAGAGAGAGACAGAGAGAGAGAGAGAGATGTGTTCAGAGGAGGACAGTGTGTAATGGCACTCAGCCGCCTACATAAGCCTGACAGCCCCCTTTTCTATCTGCGATCCTCTTAATCAATTTTGTTCTTTCTGCTCAACCGTTTCTTTGTGATTTAGACGGAGGAGGTCTAGTGGGGAGGAAAAGGGGGGGGGGAGGTTGAGGGGGGGAAGGAGAGAGAGAGGGGAGAGAGAGTGGGAAGAGATGGGGAGGGAGGGACAGAGAGAGAGAGTGGGGAGATAGAGAGGGAAGGGAGGGGAGAGAGGGAGCGAGAGAGAGGGAGGGAGGGACAGAGGAAGACGGAGAGAGAGAGAGGGGGAAGGAGAGGGAGGAGAAGGGGAGGGAGGGAGGGAGAGGAGAGAGAAACAGACAGAAAGACAGAGAGAGAGAAAGAGAGAGAAAAAAGAGAGAGAGTATGGTCGCGCGCGCGCGTAGTGCATGTTTGTGTTTGTGTGTTTGCGTCATGTGTCTGTGTGACATTCGTGTACGTGACGATGTGTGTGTCTGCTTGCTGTTGTCTTGTGCCTGTGTAATGTGGTGTGTAACGTGATGTATGTTGTGAGGTGGTGTGTATGTATGTGTGAGTGGATGTGTGTGGTGTGTGTGTATGTGTGTGTGGTGGTATGTGTGTGTGTGTGTGTGTTGTGTGTGTGTGTGTGTGAGTCCTGTTCGTATGCGCCACATACAGTCCGAATATGTGTTTAATCGTGGTTTTCAGGGTAGAACCACATATTCTTCTTTGAGAAGATACCCAGGACTGCAATAATTACTAAATCCGTTGAGGAGAAAACTATAGCATGTGTTAAAACCTACACTCAGAAAGTGAATGCCACTGGTTATTTTGCTTCGATTTTTGCAATGGTCTTTTCCCAACATTCTAACAAGAACTAACTACAAACTAGACTTTCTGAGGATGTCATTGAGAAAAAATACAGTTTGACCGATTTGTTATTTAATTTAAAGATGGGAAACAAAAAGGTTTGTCTAGAATTCATCAGGCACAACTGCGTGTTTTAAGTATCTCATATATACATATGAGATATATATGTATATATGTGTGTATGTATGTATGTATGTCTCTATTTTACTACCTCTTCATCTCTATCTCCATTTCTCTCCCTATCCCTGTTTTCATACTTATGTATAGTTCCGTTATCTCAATGAGTATCGTCATGTAATACCAGTAATTATTACTTCTCAGTCACATTATGTATCACTCCAGAGTAATGTATCGATGTTTGTATTTCTTCCTTTGAAAGAGGATGTTGACCTATACTACATTAAATTCCAGATTCCAGAGTGCTGCATCCTTTCCTGTCACGTTATCTCTCTGTCCGTGTCTGGTTCTATCCCTGTCTCTGGTTCTCTGTGTGTTTCCATCTCAGCATTTCTCTCTCCGTCTTATTTTTCTTCTTCTTGTTCTTCTTCTTCTTTCTTCTTGTTTTTGTTCTTGTTCTTCTTGTTCTTGTTCTTGTTCTTCATCATCATCATCTCATCATCATCATCATCATCATCATCATCTCTCTCTTCTTCTTCTTCTTCTTCTTCTTTCTTCTTCTTCTTTTCTTCTTCTTCTTCTTCTTCTTCTTTTTCTTCC
>CM054152.1:44275388-44277888 GCA_028751875.1 Rapana venosa
TCCTCATACTTCTCCTCCTTCTTCTCCCTTTCCTTCTCCCCCGCCCCGCCCCCTCACCCTTTCTCTAACTTTTCTTCCTCCGTTGCTGCTGCTGTGTAACTAGAAGATGCTAAGGAAACGAGAAACTAAAACAAGTACAAAGCGAAAGCAGCTACAACGTAAACAGCCCCGCGGTAACGGCACAAACAGCTTACAGCCAAAAGCAACGCCGGCAGAGGACTTTTTCATACAGCAGCATTTCCCACCGCCGCTTCTAGACCTTGGCACATCGCGTGACGTTTGCGCACACGTTAATGATAATAATAAATAAATGGAATTTATATAGCACTGTATCTTGCACATACAAATCAAAGCGCTTGCACTCAACTCATTCTTACAAAGTCATGCAACCAATAGCAAGTAATAGTTCTAACAAGTCCAAATGCACACACACACACACACACACACACACACACACACACACACACACACACACACACACACACACACCGCACACACACACTCGTCATACACTCTGGCAGGGTGATATAATTTTTGGCTGTTGAAAAGCAGGGATAGCTATGAAATGAAACAGGATAGGAAATTCTTAGGTTTGAAACAAATATGTCTTGAGGCCAGATTTAAAAGTGTCACAAGAAGGTCTTTGGCGAAGAGAGATAGGGAGGCCATTCCAAATGGATGGACCACAAACAGAGAAAGAGCGACGGCCAACAGTTGACTGGTTGAATCTAGGTGTTTGTAAGCACAACCTGCTCCGATTTTCGGAAGAGTAGGCCATCCATTCCGGTGAGAACGGATGAGAACGTGTACACAACCGCATACACGCGTGGACTGGGTGTAAAAAAAGACAGTGCTTGAGAGCTTGGTCCATCATCCTCTCGCAAGTGAAAGAGCCCTCGGCAGCAAAAGAGTTGCTCCTGGAAAAAAAAATGTAATAAAAAAAGCCACCACAATTGGAGGAAAACGAGTATATAGACAAACTTTTTTGTTGTTTTTGTTTTAAAAGTGTGGCGCTGCGCTTGTGGCATCGCGCTCTCTTAGCGAGGAGAGCAGCCCGAATTTAACACAGCGAAAGCTGCCATGACTGACAGACAGTAGTCAACAGTATACACATCATGGCGAAAGCTCGAGACTTATGACAGTGGAGAGCTTTATTATTTTTTCTCTCACCTTTTTCGCTAAAAGAAAACCCTACAAACCTTGCTTGAATGATGACCTGAGTACTACGGATTCTAGTTAAAATAATCTAGGTGCAGTATACAGACAGAGTGAGAGAGAGAGAGAGAGAGAGAGAGAGAGAGAGAGAGAGAGAGAGAGAGAGAGAGAGAGAGAGAGAGAGAGAGAGAGCGAGAGAGAGCGGGAGAGGGAGAGAGAGAGAGAGAGAGAGAGAGAGAGAGAGAGAGAGAGAGAGAGAGAGAGACAGACAGACAGACAGACAGACAGAGAGGGACAGACAGACAGACAGAGAGAGACACACAGAGAGAGATACATAGAGAAAAGTCAAATAAATCGTATCAAATCAAAGTAAATTCATGTGTGCAACTCCTACCTAGTCACCACAAAATAGAGAGCTTTTACCACAAAGCATTAACATTACCGCCTAGATTTTTTTAGAGTCTATGTGTATGTACATTCCTTTGGCAGACAAAAATCGATATTTACATTCTACATTTTGTCAGGGGTTTTTTTTTCGCTCCTAAGCAAGAGGTTTGAGGTTTTAGCAATCGTTTGATGTTGCATGGTTATTCGACACCGGTTGGTGGTTTTTCTAGCCGCCATTAAGGTAGCTGCATTCTGTCTTTGGGGATGTCTCAAATACATATATATATATATAGCTATCTGGGTTATATACTAATTTCGTCTTGTATTTCTTCTTCACTTTGTTTTTTTTATCAGATTAGTGATTCCAATACTATATTCAACGTAAGGAAAACGTATCTTGAAGCTTGTTTTTTCTTTCTTTCTTTCTTTCTTTCTTTCTTTCCTTCTTCTTCTTGTTGTTGTTGTCTTCTTCTTCTTCTTCTTCGCAATTCTTATTCTTCGCAATCTTCTTCTTCACAATCCTTCTCTTCTTCGCAATTCTTCTCTTCTTGCAATTCTTCTTCTTCACAATTCTTCTTCTTCGCAATTCTTTTTCTTCGCAATTCTTCTTCTTCTTCTTCTTCGCAATTCTTCTTCTCCTCCTGCTCCTCCTCTTCTTCCTCCACCTCCTTCTTCTTTCTTCCTTTTTATCAGACTAGCAATTCCAATTTTTCCCTATAAGCAGAACGCATCTAAAAGTTGCAACTGATAATTAAACATCTAACATATTAAGAAACAGAAGGGTCACATGGAAACAAACGTATTGGCTGAAAATCCATAATAAAAAAGAAAATCAGTTAACAAGAACAAAAAAATATGATTCAGAAAAGAGAGAGAGAGAGAGAGACAGACAGACAGAGAGAGGGGGGAGGGAGGGAGAGGGGAACAGACAGACAGACAGAAGAAGAGACAGATACAA
>CM054152.1:44282888-44302888 GCA_028751875.1 Rapana venosa
CATACCACACCCGAACACCCCCTCACACACACACACCCACACCCGAACACACAGACACACACACACACACACCCACACACCCACAACACACACACACACACACACACACACACCACACACACCACACACACACACACACACACACGGCCGATAAAACTGGTTACAGAATCTGAAACTTCAAAAAACAATGTTTAGAACATGTCATAACAGAGCAATAAAAAAAAAAAAAACTGGTAACATAAAACACATTTTCGTACTTGTTAAATGTTTCGAATTCTTTATGGTTACAAAGAAACCATGACTTATAATAGCAGTATTTCAAGACGGAAGAAAAATCTTTGATATGGATTTTAAAATACTGATGAAGGAGAATTAAAGTAGCAGTCATATTGAACTAAAAGTCAATACGTTACTGAATACCTTTCTCTTTTGCAGACGAATCTTTCAACCTTAATCTGAGAGAAAAAAAACCTCGTATTAAAAAACAGCCAACCAAGCAGCACACACACATACACACTCACTCACTCATTCATACACTCACACTCACACCACACGCACACACACACACTCACACTCACACACACACACACACACACACACACACACACACACATTGTGCTAGTGATCTCTCGACCCACGTTTAAAAGGGTGGTCTTTTTCCCCCGGCGTTAAAATCAGTGCCGACTCCACTCCCCCTCAAAAGTCCTTGGGATGAAACTATAACTCGAGGCCCCTTTTGCGAACGCACGCAGATTATCTTGCGCACATTTTAAAACCTGTTCCGCGTTTCGGAAGAGCAGGCCATTGTGTGCCAGTGGAAAAGGATGACAAACTTTACAAAAACTGCCTACACACGGGAACTGGATGTACAAAACCACGCAAGTGATGTGCAAGTGTGCCGTATCATCGAAATAAAAGAATGGATAACACACAAAAAAATCTGTTTTATTTTATGTGGTGTAGCTCGGATGTTTCAGTCGACTAATGGTTAGGTGAAACCAAGTCAAATATACATCTCAATGCCACGAGAGCTGCTAACACGTGAAGCAATCTTCATGTAATATCTCTCCCGAAGTCGATTTTTACTGTCCTCTGTAAATTTATAGATGATGGTGATAATAATAATAATAATAATAATAATAATAATAATAATAATAATAATGATGATGATGATGATGATGGTAGTAATAACAATAAATGGAACTTATATAGCGCTATACCTTGCAAAGGCAAATCAAAGCGCATAGATGAACGTATTTACTGTTGACTGAAAATGGAATAGATCCCACAGTGTAGGCTTTCAATGTTTAGAAAGTTGTTGTTGTCTTCGAGTTTACGCTGTTCACTCTCCGTGATCATTGTTTGTCCGTCGTGTTCCACGATGACCTCCAAAACAGCAGAGGAGGCAGCTGCTGTTTCGGAGATTGGGGACAAATTTGATTATAGTGGAGATGCCTTGCCCACATCACATCCCCACTCTCTCGGCCAAGCGGGCATGAGGACAGTCAGCGTTGGAGATGTTCTCCAAAAGCCAACCATCCCCCAGGGCTGCAGCACATAAGGACTGTGCAAGTCAAGCCTCCTAGTCAGAGTGATAGTCGATCACTAAAGACTAAGCTATAAGTTGAAATTCCACGAGTGGGAAAGCCACTGGTCATACAGCCTATCACTTTGCTGTTGCCCCAGCGTCAAAGGTATCATCAGGAACTGTGATAAAAGCCCTGGCACTGAAGGCATATACAGGTGTGTGGGAGTTGAGGTGACAGTGGAGAGAAGTATGCAGAAAATTTACACACAAAAAAAGAAGTTTGGCAAAGTAAGAGGACGGATTAAAAAAAACACCAACAAATACAACATAAAACTACAGTGCTCTGCACAGTGTGTGTTCAATTCAATTCAATTTTTTCATTTTAAGACAAGAAACAAGCACTCGTGTGCATTTTTTTATGTGAAAAATACAACACTCATGAACTTTAAGAAAACCATAGCTAATGTTCTGTAGGACTATGTCAGAGACCTTTTGCAATAACAAATTTCCAGATTCAAATTTAGGAATATGCTACTGAGGCCGTTTTCAGAAAATTGGGCTAAAAACAACTTTGTGTGTGCTTGCGTGCGTGTGTGTGTGTGTGTGCGTGCGTGTGTGTGTGTGTGTGTGCGTGCGTGCGTGTGCGTGCGTGCGTGTGTGTGTGCGTGTGTGTGAGAGTGTGTGAGCTTTTCTTTAAGTAATATTCAAGAGTATTCCTTACTTAATGAGCAATCCTGTGCTTTATCTTTCCGTTTTTCTTTTTCATCGATGTTATTCAATCTGAAATCATTTTCGTTCATACCAGGATACAAAATATCAAACAGTGAAACTGAATCTGCGGCAATAGTTCAGCTGCATTATTTTAGGTTTTTTTTTCGTTCCTCGCTTCAGCTCCGAAGTTCTCCAATTGTGAGATTCTGCGTATGCGACCCGATTTTGCCCACCGTGAAGGTATCCGCAATCCAACTTCGGGAGATAACTCTATTCTGGTAAATTTGATATGGAGAAACCTCTTTCGTGAATCGAACCCAAATCACCAGAATTACACATGAATAGTCTCTCCGCTGCACCCAATTTTTAGGGGAGGTGGGGGGGTGGAGTCCAATCTCTCTAATTCGCACTAATCCTTTGACCGATTTCTTCCCGGTGTGAACCCCACCCCATAAATCTAATCTTCGCTGACAAACGACGGTAAGAGACTAAGGATTAAACAGACAAAAATCGGTGAGAGTTCGTTGGAATTTCTTTTTTTCGTTTTTGAATCGATCCAAACAAGTCTGAAAGACTGCTGATCGTAATATATACATCAATATTCCTGTTTCTTAAGTCTGAAAATGAGGTAGGGTGGGGTGCGGGAGGGATTGGGGGGGGGGGGTGCTGGTGAAGTGGTGGGGGGACTTCGGAGCCTTCGCATTTCTTGTGTCAAAGTCACCAAGTTTATTGGAGACTCTCTGACACAAGAAATGTGAAGGCTCCGAAGCGAGAGCGTATACTTTGATCGTATTTTGACACCACGTTTCCTAAACTGACACTGAGGGGTGAACGAACGTAAACAAGCATTAAGAATTCATACGTCCAAAAAAAGAAAAAGAAAATAAAACCAAGCTTCCGCCGTGGGGAAGCCAGGCGCCTCTCAGATCCAATAGCATCTCCACCTTTTGGAATTTCTGTGCACGGAATCCCCTCTTTTCTATCCCTCTCTTTGTTTCTGTCTTGTTCCTTGACTTCCTGCCACCTCCTGGTTGTCTATTTTGTGCCTTCTTGTTCCATTCTTTCGCCCTTATTTTCAGAAATACTTGAAAGATAACATTGCTCTCCCACGCCGATGTCGGATGTGCTGGGCCGGACTTGTCAGGTGCTTAACGGCAGTGCAACAACATTAAATTCCGTTCATGCAACAGACAATAGATGTTGGGTAAGCGTTCGACGATGAAGAGGAGGAAGGTATCACCAGACGTTGCAAACCTATACTTCTATATAAAAAAATGAAGATGTTGTTGACGAGGGTACAAGATGTCTTTCACTTGTTTACAAACGTGTGTGTGTGTGTGTGTGTGTGTGTGTTGTGTGTGTGTGGTGTGTGTGTGTGTGTGTCTGTGTGTGTGTGTGTGTCTGTGTCTGTGTGTCTGTGTCTCTGTGTGTTTTATTATTTTATTTCGAGGATAATGGGATAAGCACTTATGTGCTTTTTACATCCATTCCTCGTGTGTATGCAGTTTCGTAAATATTGTCATCTGTTCCCACCGGCACACAATGACCTACTCTTAAGAAAAGCAGAACAGGGTTTGACGTGTGCGCAAGATCTGCGTACTTTCGCATACTGGACTCTGTGCGTTTGTATGTGTGTGTGTGTGTGTGTGTGTGTGTGTGTGTGTGTGTGTGTGTGTGTTGTGTGTTGTGTGTGTGTGTTGCGTGCGTGCGTGTGCGTGTGTGAGTGTGTTCGTGTGCGTGTTTCCCATCTTACTGTGTAATGGAAGACGACTGCACTACCTTTAATACACAAAAAATATCAGGACTTGGTGAACCTTCAGAGCTCTAGCTGAGGAACAACAAACCGAAAAAAAGTTCCACTGTTTAATCGAGAGAAGAAATTCCCTGAAACAAACTTTTCCATAGAGACATCCACTCACTCCCTGAATTTATTTCATTTATACCACTTAAAGTTACTGCAGATATCTCTTGAAATTCGGGCTGCTCTGCACCTCCCCGGGGACAGTGCGTCGCCACAAGAGCAGCGCCACCCTTTTGTTTTCTGTTCCTGTCCGCAACTATATTTTAGTTTCCCTATCAGTGTAGCTTTTTTCTACATAATTTTATCATAGACAACTCTCTTGTTGCTTGTGGTTCTTTTACGCGCGCTATAGTTATGTGTAACACACAGGACCTCGGTTTATCGTCTCATCCGAAAGTCTAGCACCCAAACCACCCACCACTCATGGTTTAATGGGTGGGGGAAAATGTTTTAGGCCAAAGCGGGATTCGAACCACCGCACACGGCCGACCCGGACTTTTCGCTTTCTAGGCAGGGTGCGTTACTTCTAAATTACAATTCCAGAAATCAGATCACAGGTATGATTCTCTACCTACTGCGCCACGCAAAAGCAAATGACCGCTTCAGGTGTTGTTATGGAGACAGGAAGCTTTCCTGTTTGAGACACTATCCTCAAGACACCTAAAACCTATCCGCTTCCAAAAATACATCAGCTGCTGGATTTTCCGCCACATGTAGCTATGACTTTCCACGTTTACGAAGGAAAAAGTAATCGATATTCTGAGCTTGTGTATGGGTGAAACACACTTTATGAAATAAAGTAAGGATCACTCTATGCATCTTTTCAGAAACAAAATGTAAAAATGTAAAAGTGTGGACCACCCAAAACGAAAAAAAAATCGATGTAATGAGTCAATGATATTGCAAACATACTATGATGGACGTTAGTGTGAAATAGCAAACAAGGATAAACTGGCGCCCGCGCGCGCACACACGCACACACATACACAAACACACGCTTGCACACGCTTACACACTTACACACGCTTACACACACAACCCTACCTTGTGCTTACGCACAGTCATTATGTTTGTTTTACAGAAACAGCAGCAGCAGCAACACATAAGTAACTGAAGCAGCATATTCATTGTCAACAGAAGTATTGAATGAATGAATGAATGAATGAATGGTCTTAAATACAAAAGGATTAACATTCTAGGTCACGCGAGAAAGGATGCAAGAAAGAAAAAAGGGCTAGAAAAGAAAGGACAGAAATACAGAAAAAACCAAAGAGAACGAATGAAATTCCGAAAGAAAGAAAGAGAAAAAGAAAGAAAAGACAAAGAAAAAAAAAAAAAGAAAAAACAAAGAAAGAAAAAAAAGAAAAAGACAATAAGAAAGAAAAAACACACAACACACACACACACAAACACAAACACCAAAAAAACGAAACCAAAATAATCGAAAGAAATACACAATGGACATAAAAGAAACAGAATGAAAGAGAAGAAAACAGAGAACATTACAAACAAACAAACCAAGCGAACAAACAGAGAACCGAAGAACGAAATAATCAGCCAATGAACCGTGCTGGCCATTCGAAAACAATTACCATGTCATTTTCAAAGCGAAAAGAAAACGGAAGACCAGTTTTCCAAAATGCCCATGCTACATTCTTTCCGAGTCACAGATTTCATGTCCACTTCAAACGATGGCAGAAGCATTGCACCGAAATTGATTAATTGTCCGTGGACAGCTTTCACGAGAAACCACTCTTCCTGAAAGGAACTTTTTAAACTGTGTTTGTCTAGTTGTTGTGGTTTTTTTAAAAGAACGGTTAAGACATTGAACAATTCTGGGAAACAAAAAAAAGTATAAGCCGGTGATTTGCAGTACGTCTGAGTGAGCGAGTTTCGTGTATGTTAGTGTGTGTGTGTGTGTGTGTGTGTGTGTGTGGTGTGTGTGTGTGTGTGAGATAGTAAGTGAATTTTGTGTACATGTTATTTATTTTTTCCCTTTTATTTCGATTATAATGGAATAAGCACTCATCTGCTCTATACATATAGTCCCCGTGTGTTTGCATTTTTGTAAATGTTGTCATCTGTTCCCACCGGCACACAATAGCCTACTATTCCGAAAAGCGGAACGGGTTTTAACGTGCGCGTGCGCGCGTGTGTGTTTGTGTGTACTTGTACATGTGTGTGTGTGCGTGCGTGCACTTGCACCGAATGTTTGTGTGTGTTAGCTTCATCTTAATGTAACATCTCTGAAAGGCTTTTTAACGTTTCTATTTTTGTTTTCTTAATAACAATGACTGAACAACGATGAGAAACAAATAAAGTATGAAGCCGGATTTAGTATCATGATGATGAGCAGTTTAGTTATGTAATGATGATGATGATGATGATAGCAATTAGTGTGTGTGTGTGTGTTGATTAGTGATGTGTAATTAGATGTGTGTGTGTATTAAGTGTGTGTGGTGAATGTTAGTGTAGTTGTGTGGTTATGTATGTGACACGAAGAGACCAACTAACGGGACATTTGTGTTGTACATGCAATTTACACCCTTTTAATTTCGATTATAATGAATAAGATATCTATAAATAATATAGTCCCCGGATTTTTGCCATTTGAAATGTTGTAATGTCCAACGGACACAATAGCCTACTCTCGAAAAGCGGAACGGTTTTAACGTCCGGCGTTTCTCTCATGTTTGGTGCTACTCTCTGTGGTGTGGTGCGTGGTGCGCGTGCACTTAGCGTGCGTACTGTTTAGCTTCATTTAATTATCTAGAGCGCTTATAATTTGTTCATAAATCAATGGCGTCAACGATATGTTGCAAATAGATGAGAACAAATTTAGATCAGATGATGATATTGAATATATAGTGATGCTAAAAATTAGATGTACAATGTGGACTGGTTTATGATATGCAAAAATGTGAAGCTTAGGCCATGACACCATATGGATCAAATTGGATGGAGGAAAAATTCGGTCAAACGGGGTAGTAAGCTGCCACACTAGACCCCTGGACTTTTGCGCTTTTGATTCCGGACGCGAACCTCTAGCCAATCCAACATGGACTAGTTTTGAGCGGAAAGCTGTTGCGTATAAATAAATGAAGATGTCCCTGTATGGTTTTAGAGAATATAAAGTTATAAAACGCGACTGTAAAAAACGCAACTCTTGTAACAATTATTGGTGAAAAGTCTTAGAGGACAGCCGTTTTAAGATTTGATGGCTATTAAAAGATTGTTTCTATAGCAGCATTGCCTGAAATGCTGTATTTTGTTGATGTTTAGGTTTTATAAGTCATGTCTATGTAGATTTGCCGCGCAACGATAAACTTACTTGAAACAATTTTGTAAGCTTTTTGTCTCATCCTAAGAAAGTATTTTTTCTCCGTCAGGACTTTGAATTGTCATTAGGGAGTAGGTTCATCTTTAGTTATAACCATACAAGCTGGTTTTGCGACTAGCAGTTTGCTATTATTACCAAAAAAACCACAACTATAAGACAACAGTCACACTAAAAATAACTAACAATTCTGTAGAAAACTAATCTGTATAGGCAATCTGTGTTACATATATTATTTTCTGCCAAAAAAAATTCTTTTTACTACCGTTATTTTCTTATTTAGAAAAGTGTAATTCACACATACAAGATAAATTTCGAACAGCTAGCAACTACATATCACTTGCACTGAGGAAAAATACAGACTGTTTAAAAAATCTGTTCTATCAAGGTGCATTACCCTAGACAAAATTCTCCACCGGAAATGTGCACACATTTTAACTCTCTCTCAAACAGATACAAAAGGCTCCGAAGTGCTTTCTTTACAAGACTTAGATAAAGAACAATGTTTATAGCTCCTGCTAAACATACGTCGTCTGTTCTAAGCTTTCAGGATGGCTTGAGCTGTAGCTTGTTACGAGTAGAAAGGGAACTCACAAAAACCTTGTTGCAGTGGAAATTTATAGCACAATACTACGACGGTCATAAAAGAGTCTCAACCTCATATTTCAAACAGAATACTTGGTTTGTGCGAGTGTCTGAGTGCAAAATGGATAAACTGAAACTGGGGGCGAAATATCATATTTCTCTGCAGGTTGGAGAAAGGTTAACGAGATAAACAAGTCGTCAAAATGACACCAAAAAATATATCATATAAATCATGAAATGATACACGGTGAAGCTAAACGAGTTTTTTTATTTGCATTGTGTTAGATGATCAGGAAATTTGATCTGGATTGTCGTATGATGGGGAGGCGTCTGATTCTCTTTTTAAAACAATCAATCATATTGTTTTGTCATCAAGAGTGGGCTCTGCTAAAAGAAATCAGCTAAAGACAACTTCGTTTTCCGTGCATTCTTTAACACTTTCTACCCGGGGTACGGATAAATCCGTTTCCCGCAATTATCTTCCGTGGACAGGGTACGGACTTTTCCGTACCGCAGCAATTACTTTTGCAAAAAAAAAAACATAAGAAGGAAGTGACAGGAAGAAAAAGAACGAGGCAAAAACAAAGAGAGGGATAGAAAAGAGGAAATTCCTAGCATAGAGTTTCCAGAAGGTGGGGATGCTATTTATTCTGACAGTCCCCGGCATGCCCACGGGAGAAGCAAGGTTCCAAACTCTTTACCTTCCAGGTCAGAACCATATATTTAGAAATCCCTTTTTTTCCTGTCCAGCCAACTATTGTGAAGAATTCGTTCTCTTTTCCCACAGACACAGAGATCAGAGAGTACAGTCATTGTTTGACAGAATGACCAAAACCTTTACAAGGGTTTCCGCTGAGCATACGTATTTTGCTTGTCTCAAAGGAATACCGGTGTAAAAGTGTTTGAAAGAAGCATAGGCAAAGTAAGCTATAAGGCAGAGGCGCATTGGGAATATGTAGTAGAATGCTGGAAGTAAAGGTAATATCTCAATATATGAAACTCACAGAGAGAAGAGAGAGAGAGAGAGAGAGGAGAGAGAGAGAGAGAGAGAGAGAGAGACACAGAGAGAGAGAGAGAGAGAGAGAGAGAGAGAGAGAGAGAGAGAGAGAGAGAGAGAGAGAGAGAGAGGAGAAAGACAGACAGAGATATTGATTTAGGGGAGCAGTGTGTACATTGAGAGAGAAACCTAATGGTTTCTGTTCGAGACATAAGGCTTTTACATAGTTCATTTCATTTTCCATTCCATTCCATATTGTTTATAGCCTTACCGACCACGAAAGCCACATCAGGGCTGTCACTTCAATCAGTTTCAGTCGCTCCAGTAACTTTGACTTCATATCAAAATCCAGCACCTCCTAAAACCTTCAAATATCTAACACTGTCCTTCTGAAAACCCCCCCACTAAATGACACACAATACCTAAATCATTTCATTCCTTAAGGCTAATAAACCAGGCTGTGCTGAGGACGCCAGCCTTTCCGCTTAATTTTATCATCCCCAGATTACAAAAGAGAGTAAAAAGTTATAATAAACATTTTAAAGTACAAAAAATATCCATAAAAGTGCCACATGGGCAAATAACAATGCAGAATGAACATCCTGTACCCTTTCCAGTGTTTAAATATCCCTACCTGGCTATCAGAACAAACAAATACAGGCAAAATGTCATATAAAGAAAACAGAATATGTTTTGATAGATTTGCTTGAAAAAAGGTAGGAGAATGGACCTGGAAGGCAGAAAATAAGCAAGAGAGATGATAAGGGAAAAGACAGAAACAAAGAGAGAAAGATAGAAAAGGGGAAATTTCTTTCACAACATTTCTCGAAGGTGGGTATTTGATGTTCAGAACAAGAATTAGAGTAGGTACATCTAGAAGGCTGGGACATGACTGTAAGTGTATTGAAGTTATGCTGTGATTTGATGTTGTTATTGGTTGCTATTGTTCTTGGTGTTGCTCTTGCTCCCCAGCTTGATACCCTTGGGATCACCCAGAATACGTTTTGGCTTACTATCTTACATGTACGGCAGTAAGTACATACTGGATGAGAAATTTACCTGTTATCATTAGTTTTGATCTTTTCTTCGGATTTTGCTCAATTATTAATCTTTAAAAACAAACTATCATCTTTTTTCACACTGCACATAAGCATGCGTATTTTTTCAGGGATAAATTTTGTAATTATTTTGTTGATCTTGATATTTTGCTTGTGTTAAATGCATTTCGAACAGAGAATCCTTTCATAAAGACTAACAATCATGCTATCATGAGTTAATGTCAGGTATAAAGATATGATATGGATTTCAAACCCAATATTCATCCCTAACCTACACAAGTACACTCACTCTAAAAAAACCACTCTATTAGAATTCTGTTCAGATATTTTTGTCAAGCAGAACTGTGTCACAATTCTATTCAGATATTTTTTGATCAAACTAAACTACATCACCAGAGTACATCTTGGTCTGTGTCTCCTTTAGTCTTTAAAGAAACACTAACAGGGTCTAAGAATGCATTGTTTGTTCCACTGACGAAAAAACAAGATTTTCTGTGGTGGAGACTGAACAGATAAAGTCTTTCTATTGTTGTATAGGATTGGTTACTTTTTAAAAATATATTTTACACACAAAACCTATATAAAAAAGAGACAAAAAGTACACCAGCACGATGTTGCCATGGGAATCTGACTTGTAATGGTGGGTCGATGACTAAAGGATTCCAATATACAAAAGTTCAGAGGAAAAGTGAGGAGGGAGATTACGTGGGTTGCGGTGGACACCACGTCAATGGATGTGGTTTGGGGGCGGGGGAAAGCGCTTAGTGTGTTTCGCTACTCTTGACTGTCACCACTGAAAACCCAATGAGCACCACAGCCAAAGTGGGTCAAACATGACCTAATACAACCTGTACCTTCATAATTAAGTAAGGTAATATAACCTGTACGTTGATAATGAAGTCTTTTTGATCAAGACAAAGTGAGACAAAAGTTAAGTGATATAAGCAATACCTTAAACGCCTAAGGGTGTTTTTAGTAGGGTCAGACAAAGTGGATCAAAATTTAAGTAATATAAGCTGAAGAATAATATGATGGGGGCTTTTTGTCAGAAAAGTTTGTCAAATGTCAGTAATATAAGTAGTAGGTTGATACCTAAGTCTTTTTGATCAAGAAAAAAGGGACAAAAGTTAAGTGATATCAGTTGTAGTATTTAATGTCTGAGGGTGTTTTTTGTCAAACAAAATGGGTCAATAGTTTAAGTAAGATAAGAAGTATGTTAATAACTAAGTATCAGTTACGTAAGTAAGATAAAAGTATCAGTTAAGTAAGATAAGCAGAATGTTAATAACTCAGCATCAGTTAAGTAAGATAAACAGTAATAACTAAGTATCAATCAAGTGATATACCCATGCGTTAATAAATATTGGTTAAGTAATATAAACAGCACGCTAGTAATTATGTATCAATTCAGTTAGATAAGCTGTACATTAATAACTAAGTATCAGTTAAAGGTGAGCAGCACGCTAATAGTTAAGTTTGTTTTTGTCAAGACAGAATGGGTCACAAGTTAAGTAATATAAGCAGTACTTTTATAATCTAGTCTCTATTTTTGACGTTTCACAGCTAGAGCCCTAAGGTTTACCGATGTGGAAATTTCCACATATGAGATTGTTGTCATCCACCAATTCGGTAGCTGCATTATAACTTTGGGAATATTCAAGTCTAGAAGCCAAGAGCTGTAAAGAATATCATGGCATAATTTATATAACACACCCCTACACACACACACACACACACACACAACACACACACACCCTCTCCACACAACCCTCTCCAGCCCTTCCTTTCCAAAATTTGGAATAAAACTATGTAGTGTTCCATGCAATCTAGGCAATTTCTTTGGCTGAACACATTGTTTTCTCAAAGGATGCCAATACAAAAGAGTTCAGAGGGAAAGTGAGGCAGGCAAATACGTGCGTTGCGGTGGACACCACGTCAATGAGTGGTTGATTGGGGACAGAGAAAGCGCTTTGTGTGTTTCGCTACTCTTGACTGTCACCACTGAAAACCAAATGAGCACCACAGCCGTAGTGGGCCAAACGTGAACTTATATAACCTGTACGTTGATAATTAAGTCTTAATTTTAGTCAATACAAAGTGAGTCAAGGGACACAGAATAAGAAGACAGACAAAGGAGACTAGTTGGGAAACAGACAAAGGTGATTGGTTGGGAGACAGACAAGGGAGACTGAGTCTGGCCAGCTTGAGGCTAGGTCATCGTTATTTTTGTATACAAAACCCGATCAAGACAGAGATGAGACTGATACAGTACTGGAAGCCAGACATTACAAACAAATCTAAACATAAAGAAAAACAAACAAAAAAACCCCTTAAATCTCCTTTGTGTTCTATTCTCTTCTATAGCTTGAGAGATAGTACTTATCTACAAAAATAAATGAACACTGTTTCGTGATAAGAAAACAAAACACCCCCCAAAACCAGATAGGCTGGCGCAGGATTAAACAAATCTTTGGTTAATGTTTTGGACATTTTTTCCATCCTTGCCCTCCCCCCAAAAAACAAAAAATCCTGATGAGTAAATACGTTTCTGTTTTATACAAGAAGCGCTAGTCTTCTACGTTATGTTCCATAAGCTGAACCGAGATATAACTTACATAGCATGTGCTTACTGTTTTTGAGTGTGTGGTTTTTTGTTTTTTTTAAAAATAAATTAATAAACGTATTATGTCCCTCACAAATACTCGCAACTACTCTTCATGATTATGATCTTTTTGTTTTGATTTTCTTTTTGTTCAGTGTTCCTAGCTCTTTTATCTTGAGGAAATGTTTATTTTCAAATCATCTCCTTTTGCAAAAAAAAGATGATAATATTCTGTCATAAAAACGTCTTGTTTAAAAGTTGGCCATGTTATTACTGCCTGTGTTGTTTCAAATCACTGGCTAAAGTGCCACTTCATTTCATTTTCCGTCAATCGTTTCACGCTATACTTGTTTTTTTTTCCTTTTTTTTGCAAGAAAAAGAATTAGGAAAACAGATGACAACTTGAATGGCTCACTGATTGATCTTTTTCTTTCTTTCTTTCTTCCTTCCTTCCTTCCGTCCTTTCCTTCTGTCTATCTCTTTTCTTTCTTTCTTTCTTTCTTTCTTCTCCTTCTTCTCCTCACCCCTTTCCTCCTTCGTTGTCGTCGTCATCGTCGTCAAACGCTCAGACAGAAACATTTGCTGTCTGTCATATAAGCGAAAACGCATTGCACTGCCGTTAGGCGCCTGACAATTCAGGCCCAGCACACCTGACCTCAGTGTGTGAGAGAATCATTCTTTTGTCTTTTGGAGAGAAAAAGGCAGAGGACTGGACCAAGAAGGCAGAAAATAGCAACAAAATGATGACAGGCAGGAAAAGGAACAAGGCAGAACAAAGAAGGGATAGAAAAGGGGAATTTCAAGCACAGAATTTCCATAAGGTGGGGATGCCATTTATACTGACATATCCCCGGCATCCCCACGGAGGAATTGACAGATCTGACAAAATTGGCCCTTTTACATTTTTGAGAGTTAATGATCTTGAACGAGGTAACAGTTCGAGTAAGCCTGTACCGATCAATGCTGATCATTTTGCGCGCTTTCTTCTCACTTTTTCTGTAATGGAATCTGTGTCAACATCCCTTGTACCTTTGGTCACACCCTCTCCTCCTCTGTGTATGCGTTTGTGAGTGTTTGTGTGTGCGTGTGTGCGTGCGTGTTTGAATGTGTGTGTGTTTGTGTGTGCGTGCTTGCGGTGTGTGTGTGTGTGTGTGTGTGTGTGTGTGTGTGTGTGTGTGTGTGTGTGTGTGTGTGTGTGTGTGTCTTTTGTCTGTCTGCCTGCATGTGTACATACACGAAAGGAATCAAGCTATCGGCAGGTCTGCACTTTAAGTTGACCTGGGAGATCTTATAAAATCCCCGGTCCTTAATACACCAGACGCCGCTGGGATTCGAACCCACGACTTCATGAACGTATGGGATTAAAATCGAACGGTCTTAACCCCTCGGCTCCAGGCATCTGTCCCATCCTCATTCAACCCTCTGACCAATCGCATGCAAGTCTAATGAGGTCCAATGAGTCTGGTTGAATACATCCATTTGCCAGGTTTTCTGTTCGTTTCTACGTCCTAATAATTATCTGTCTGTTCGTGTAAGCCTGTCTGTCTGGGAGACTACCTGCGTCTTAGATAATATGATCAATAAACGAAATAAAGACACTTAGGGAGGAGGCTGGTTACCTGTGTTGTGGGCAAGGGGACTGAGGGGGGGGGGGGGGCCTAGAAGGAAACTAAAGTGGCTATTTTTCATTTCCAGCTCTGCTTTCATGTCTAGGTTCGCTGTTTTTTCCCCCATTAAAGACATGCCGTAACTAGTTCAGCAATGGCCCTTCCGTACTTAAAACAAAATGTAAAGTGTGCTTGCTGGTTTCATGCTTACCTCTGTCCACACACTAGCACGCTTTCGTCACTACTACATAAATTGGAAAGGAGGGAACAGTTATTGATGAAAAAATATTGGCTGAGTGTAGCATACACACGCTCGTGTTTGCACGTGCCTATTTGTGTGCAAGTAGATGCATGCATACACACACAAAAATACAGAAACACTCTCGCATACACACACAAACATACAGAAACACTAACACATAGGCACACACACACACATTCACACACTAACATACCCACACACGCAAACACACATACAATCACAAATACACACACGCACATACACATGCATGTATATATACATAATACATACATACATGCATTCATTCATACATACATACATGCATGCATACATGCATGCATGCATACATACACACATACACAATACATTCATACACATACACACATACATACACACATACATACATAAATAAATACGCACACACGTACGCACACACATACATACATACATACATGCATGCATGCATACTATCAGACAGGAGAAACAGAAGAATCATAGTTCAGATCTCATGGCACAAACTATCAAGATCACTAGACCCTAACAAACAAGCAAACTTTGGAAACAGAAACCAAAAAACTCAAACACATCTAGCCAAATGATTGTGATTATCTTCGAGAGATAAAAACCCAATTTAAAACTCTATAAAAAAAACAATTGCAATCTTATAAAACACATCAAAGCTTAAAACTTCCACAAAACAGTACCAACAAATGAATGGTAATGAAAAATAATATCTTAGTTGTTGTTTTTTCAAATTTTCGACCCAAAACATAAAAACCCCAATTAATACAAGAAAATAAATGATAATAAAAAAAATATAAAAAAATAAAGATTTGTTATAGATTATTAGTCACGAACAAAATATGAAAGAAAATGAAAGTTACAGATAATGACAACTGCAGTTTTTGTGGCAAGGAAAAGGACACGATAAATCATTATTTATGGGAGTGTCAGTAAGTACAGAATTTCTGGAAAGAACTTTAAGTGACTATAATACACAACTGCTATCATTGCGAGAGAATGGACCTTAATGTGGAAAAAGTGCTTTTTGGTACTGATGCAATTACAGCAACTGATGAAAGTGTTCGACTTAATAATACTGTTAGCAAAGTTCTATGTTTATAAATGTCAGATTGGTAAAACAAAACCTAATGTTGGTAATTTTCTGACTGAACTAAATATAAATATGAAATGGAAACACTGGAGCATAGCAAACAAATGCAGTTTACTAATTTTCCGAAAAAATAGTTCCACTACATAAACCTAGTAGAAAGTTGAGCACCATTTCAAAATATTAGTAAAATTCTGTATGTAATCTATAAATCTTGCCTTGACAACGAAAATGATGATTGATTCTTTTTTATACTTTTGTGTAGCTAGTAGCTTTGTACGCCTGTAAAATGGAAATGATGTAATGTTGTCTGGATGAAAAGTTAATTTGTTTGTTTTGAACTGTATATGTGTGGCCAATCAAAAAAAATTTTTTTTAAACCCATAAAAGTACATCTTTGTTTCAAAAGTTTCAGACTTTTTCTCGTTTTATACATTGCGACTGTTCCGAACCACTGGCGCAAAGTCTCATTGAACGTCCAGTTTTTTCCTTGCAGCATCTTACCTGGGTCCTCGGGGGAGTTGAAGATGACTTGAATGGCCCATTGACTAAACTGATAGTACTGAGCCTTTCCTCTCTCCCCCGATTCCTAATGATGCGGAACGGTGAAAATCGTTTGAATAAGCCTTGCAGGGATCACGTCCCTTTATCTCTTCCGATTTTGGGGGGTGGGGTGGGTGGTGAGGGGGGGGGCTGTTGTTGCACATTAATCATTATGAATCCCTTTCACCGCTGTTTGACTTCTGTAAACATCATCCTCATCATTATCATCGTCATTATCCGCTACCTCTCTCTCTCTCTCCCGGGTCGTCAGATTGCGAGCGCAATGTTCTAACCAGAAGGCTCTCCCGTCTCCCTGTTCAGTTAGTTAGTTACCTAGTTAGTTAATTAGTTAGTTAATTAGTTATTTAGTTAGTTGAATATCGAGGTAGGTATATATCTCTTAATTCATTTATTTATTGGCGGATAGGGGAGGGGAGGAAGTATTTGTTGAAGGGTTGTTATTTTTCTTTCTTTCCTTTTATTATTCTATTTCGTGGATAATAGAATAGGCACTTACGTGCTTTTTTACATCCAGTCCCCATGTGTATGCAGTTTTGTAAATTTTGTCTGTAAAAGGGTGTCCTTAGTAACCCACTGACTGCAGAATCTTACAGGTATGAGATAGCACTGAAATATTTTCGTTCCATTACCTGTCACCATCATCATCCAACCTCTCATGTTTTACCGCTTTCCCTGCTCCCCAAATCCGATATCCAAATAATCTTCAAAACAGAGATAATTCAATTAGGTTACGAACAAAAGAATACACATCTCAAAGGGGACGGGGTAGCCTAGTGGTTAGAACATTGCGCTCGCAATTTGACCACCCTGGTTCGATTCCCGTTCAAGGGGACTATTTTCTCCTGGAGTTAACATCAATGCAGACTCCACTCTCCCCAAAAGTCCTTCGGATGAGACTATAAACCGAGGCCCCGTGTGCTAACACACGCCGAACATCTTGCGCACATGTTAAATCCTGCTCCGCCTTTCGTAAGAGTAGGCCATTGTGTGCCGATGGGAACAGATGACAGAATTTACAAAACCACATACACACGGAGACTAGATGTAGAAAAACACATACGTGCTTATTCCATTATCCTCGATATAAAAGAAAAAATAAATAAAATAAGGATGCAAGAAGACTGAATCGCGTACATGGCATCAGAGAGCTTACAGGCACCATGCCGACTCCACACTTGTTTTCCTCCTCACCCGTAATAGTACCCCACCCCCATCTTCCGTTCGCACAGGAAATGCAAGAATGCGCATGCGGTGCTACTGACGGTACCATTCTACCCCACTCCAGGGCCCTGCTCATTCAGATCCTAATCAATCACATGCAAGTTTTATGAGTTGGAATGAGTCTGTTTGAATGCAACCATTTTGCAGGGCTTCTCTGTATCTCAGCCATCCCCTGTCTGTCTGTCTGTCTGTCTTGTTTGTCTGAGTCGCCGTGTGTTATCTAATTATATGTCACCATGTATGTATGCATCTGATTTTGCTTCTGTGTACAGCTCTGCTTTCATGCTTGTAAGTTGTTCGTGTTTTTTCAGGGGAACGGATGGAAAACTAGTTCATGGAAAAATACTTTAATACGATATGTGATTCATTTCTCTCTCTCTCTCTCTCTCTCACTCTTCTCTCTCTCTCTCTCTCTCTCTCTCTCTCTCTCCTCTCTCTCCTCTCTCTTCTCTCTTCTCTCTCTCTCCTCTCTCTCTCTCTTCTCTCTCTCTCTCTCTCTCTGTCTGTGTGTCTGTATGTGCGTGTGCTCGCGCGAACGTGCGCCCAGAAGCGCATTCACATGAACAGACACACGGGAAAGCTTAACACACAAGAATGTACAAATATATTCGCACATTGTATTAAATATGAAAATAAAAGATTGGCAAGTTATATGTCATACGTGGGCACATTTTTGCTATGCATATTTTGGAAGTAGATTTAAAGGAAAATATAGTTTTGACTGAAATTTACGCACAAAACTTTTATTAAAATAGCAAGAAAATACAAATTGTAATACAATGATCTCACACACATACACACACAAACACACACACACGCAAGCATGCACGCACGCACGTGCGCTCATATACACGCGCAACTCAACACAACACAACACAAGAAACACAACACACGACAACACACACACACACCACACACACACACACACACACACACCACACCACACACACACACACACACACACACACACACACACACACACACACACCACACACACACACACACACACACACACACACACACACACACACCACACACACACACACACCACACACACACACACACCACACACACACACACAACACACACACACACACATACTGTTGTTCATGTGAATGTCCGTGCTATGTGCCTTGACATAAATCCGTACACACATACTAGTCTCTCGTGAAAGAATATATATATTTCTCTATGCCCTCCGCCCTAGCTTTCGACTACTTGCTAACGTAAATATATATTTGCACTGATAAACAAAACATTGATACGCTGAGAGAGAGTGGGGGGGGGGGGGAAGAAGCAGGCAGACAGACAGATAGACAGACAGAAAGACAAACATTAAAAGAATGAGAGAAGCAAAATTAAAGGCAAAAACATAAGGACAGAGACCAAGGAACAGACAGACAAACACATAGGCAAAGAGAGTATATATACGTAGAGAGAGAGACAGAGACATAGAAACAGAGACAGAGACACAGAGGTAGACATATAGAGAGACAGATACAGAGAAATTGGCATATTGTATTGCTTCATTATAGACTCAGTAAGGGTGCCTTGAACAGATGAGTAAATAAATGACATAACTTCAGTGTTACCGGGAGAAATAAAGCACAGTGGCAGCCATGTGTGCATGATCAGACATTGACGGGACAGACTTTGTTTATTAATTTATTACTTATTTATTTATGTATTTTTTTATCTTCTATTTTTTTTATTTATCTACTTATTTATTGATCTATATCACTTTAAGTTGCAGCATATTTATCTGCCTGAAATTCGGGCTACTCTCCCCGGGGAGAGAGCGTCGCCACAAGAGCAGCGCCACCCATTTTTTTTCTTTTTCCTGTCTGTATCTGTATTTGTTTCCGGCCCTGTCAGAGTGGCTTTTTTCTACAGAATTTTGCCAGGGACAACTCTCTTCTTCCCGTGGGTTCTTTGACGTGCGCTAAATACTTACGTGTAACACACGGAACCTCGGTTTATCGTCTCATCCGAAAGACTAGCGCCCAGACCACCACTCATGGTCTGATGGATGGGGGAAAAGTTTCGGGTCCAAACGGGATCCGAACCACCGCACACTTCCGACCCGGACTTTTCTCTTTCTAGACAGGCGCGTTACCTCTAGACCACCGATCCAGCTTCAATCTTTTCATCCTACGGCCCACCCAAGGCAAGTCAATTCAAGTCACGTTAAAAATCACTGCAATTATACTATGAGGACACCTACAATACTGACAGGAACATTGATAGGAATCACAATCTTAAAAAGACATAAGAAAGCTACATCATATTGGTGTTTAAACATTCCAAGATAACTTCAAATGGAAATATCACTCACACACACACAAACGCACACACAAGGAGTGTCTGAGTACAACGTTGTAAGAATCATTGACTAGACTGACATATAAACGTATCATATATTGATCGGCCAACAACTGGAGGAGGTAGACGCTTTTAAATACCTTGGCGCTACACTCACAAAGGACGGACGATCGACGACAGAAATCAAAGTCAGAATAGCCATGGCAACATCTTCCATGACAAAACTCACCACCATATGGAAAAGTAAAGAGATCAGTTTCCCAATCAAACTAAAGCTCTACAAAGCCCTAATTCAGACTATCCTGCTGTACGGAA
>CM054152.1:44310388-44322888 GCA_028751875.1 Rapana venosa
TGGCTCATTGGTGTAAAGGCACGAATGTATTTTATTCGCTATATACGCTCCATTTATTATTATCACTATTAATAATAATAATAATAATAATAATTATTATTATTATTATTATTATTATTATCATTAGTATTGTTGTTATTGTTATTACTGTTGTTGTTGTTTTTTTTATTTTTATTATTATTATTCTATTTGCTTCCAGTATTTCGCTTTTTAACGGAAACAAAAAATCTGTTTCTTTTTCTACAATATATGGATTGACATAAGTTATGAAGTATGTAGTTCATAACCATCAATTGTGATTCACGGGATGGGATAGTTGTGTGTGTTTGTATGTTTTGTGTGTGTGTGTGTGTGTGTGTGTGTGTGTGTGTGTGTGTGTGTGTGTGTGTGGTGTGTGTGTGTGGTGTGAGTGTGTGTGTGTGTGTGAGTGTGTGTGTGTGAGAGAGAGTGTGTGTGTGAGTTTTTGTGTGTGAGTTTTGTGTGTGAGTTTTGATGTGGTGTGTGTGTGTGAGAGTATGTGTGTGTGTGAGTGTGTGTGAGGTGTGTGTGAGTGTGTGTGAGAGTGTGTGTGAGTGTGTGGTGAGAGTGTGTGTGTGTGTGAGAGTGTTTTGTTAGTGTGTTAGTGTGTGTTTGTGTGTGGGCGTGCGCGCGCGCGTGCGCGTTTGTGTGTGTGTACTGAGCTTCCAATATGACGGCTGGGGTTTAAGCCACCACCGAGGCACCCGTTCCAGGGGAGCTTTCTTCGGAATAGTTTTTTGCTGCCTCATCTTCTGTGACGTTCCTGTCCTGCTGTTCCCACGCCGCTCATTTCACTCTCCCCGCCACAGCCATACCCAGATTCGTTATATCGCATCCTCAAGGTCGGAAGCTCATAGGAAGTCCGTCAATGGTAGTCCGCCATGAGGCCACCAGCCAGAGACGCTGGATCATTCTGGTGGTGTTCAATGGTGCCTGTTCTGAGCTAACATACGCATGACACCACATACAAAGGTGCAAGCTCGTGGCGTGTTTAGATATCATCTCCGAAATTGGCATGCGGCTACCTTCAATATGAAAAAAGGTCGCATTTACAAAAAAGAGAATCACACCATTAATGGACCTCAGAACTTATTCCGATGAACCAAAAAACCAACAACAAAAGCCTACATATGGTCGACACATATCATACTACCCCATCCCAACCAAGATTTCATGGGCACCCAGCAAAGCGGAACAAGAACCCAAAATGCTACACATCCGTAAAGTATACACCTCCCCCCCCCCCCCCCCCCCCAGCTGAAATCAATAAGATCCCATACGCACTTCTATAGTTGGCTGGAATACATTCACCATTCCCAACCCATTTTGCGGTTTAAAAAAAAACCCCACACCTATTTAACACTACATCACTCCCAAAGAACTATAAATTACGATCTCGAGCTTGGAGCCCACTAGACATAGCAACAGGCAGGACTGTTAAATACAATGGTGGCGCATGATACATGAGGTGGTCGACCAGGAAACCCTTGACCCTTGCGTCTGTCCTTCTGTCTAGCTTGTCGGACATGATGGACAGGAGAATAGTTAGTTCCTCTTGTCCACAGTCCCAGGTGCCCTGTGTGTGAGAATCAAATCTCCATAAGCCCAAAACCCTTTCAGCATTCAATGGGATTCGGACGCTAGTTCTTTGGCAGTAAAGAGTATTGTGTGGAAGGTACTCGCTTTTACTCGATGCAGTGTGCATACATACTACGCAGTGAGACTTCGCCTGTGGTGGTGGTAGTAGTATGATGACTGGTGATGAATTGGTGTTTCGATGATAATGGTACTCTTTATGTGAATTCTGGATAGATTACAAAACTGTTCAAAGCTCTACCCATAGCTATGCATCTGTTTTATGAAATCTGAATGGATGGATTTCAAATCAGAGGATGCTTTTTTCTGCAAGGGTATTCTGTGCAAAGAATTCTGTGCCAGAAATTTCCTCTTTTCTATCCTTCGCTTTGTGTCCGCCTCGGTAATTTTCATCCTGTCAATTCCTTATTGTTTATCTTCTGCCCTGTTGGACCATTCTACTTCCTTTCTCCCCAAGAAAGACTTAAAAATCTAATTCTCTCCCACACCGAAGTCGAATGCTTTGGGCCTGATCTGTCAGGCAAGCGCTTAACGGCAACGCAACGCATTTTCGCTGAAATGACAGACAACAGCTATTGTCCCAGCTTTCGACGAACAAAAAGAAAAACTAAAACAAGTTAGACCCTAGCACGCATCCAAGCGTACAAAAGCAGGAAAAGCTCCATTATTCAACAATGCAATCCTTGTCTAGTCTGCAAAGTATCATTTCCTAGAGGGAAGAGGAGGGTCACCAAGTTACCCTCAGCTTATCATTGTCTGTAATATGATAAGGACAGGCATCGGGTTAAGTGCTATGAATCATGCTGTTTCGTTTGGTCTCTCCATGTCTCTTTAAATCCATGTCTCTCTGGTGAGGAGGGGGGGGGCAGTGTGTGTGTGTGTGCGTGTGGGAAGTGTATGCGTGTGCGTTCATGCATGCGTCTGTGAGCGCGCGCGCGCGCCCGCGTGTGTGTGTACGAATGTGCGCGCTCGCGCGCGCGACTGTGTGTGTCTGTTTGTGCGTGCGTGCGTACGTGTGTATGTGTGTGTGCGCGCGCGTACAAGTGTAGGTATGTGTGTGTGTGCGTACGCGCCCGCGCATTCACTCAAAAAAAGTAAAGACACAGACAGGCACACAGACAGACAGACAGAGCACGCATGGGCTGGTACATGCACATGCATTTGTATGAGGCATCTGTAAGCCTGCCTAACCACTCACCCACCTGCCGGCCTTTCTGCCTGCCTGCCTGAGTGCAGTGTTTGGTGCATAAATGCCTGCCACTAGCTCTGCACTGACTTTTCCCTTCCTGTTATCAAGGCTCTTTTTCGAGAAACAGCGGATAGGAAAAGTGTCTGCCACTCGCCCGACAACTGACTGACATCCCGCGATGGCCTTTAGGTGTCAGTCAGCCCTCACCCTCCTCCCATCTCACCCCCCAACCCCGCTTTTTCCTGTCCCAAGTCTCTCCCACCTTTCTCCATCTCCCCCTTACTTCCCCAAACCTACGCTTTGTGTTGTGGTGTGGTTAAGTTGCTTCTTTGTCGCTAACTGGATCATGATGTTCAACTGGTTGAACCTGGTCTAAACATTAACTGGAAGCTAATTTTATTAATTTGCTTAGCGCATCGTTTTTTTATCAACACATATTAATAATAATAATAATAATAATAATAATAATGATAATAATAATAATAATACTAATAATAATGTATGGAATTTATATAGCGCTGAATCTTGTAAAGCAACAAATCAAAGCGCTCAGATGACAACACATAGCGAGAATAGAATTGTATTGATCCGATAGATTAGATATTTATCTGTATTTCTTCGATCTTAGCCTTCTTCGTCATTGAAAGCTCAGACAGCAACTTTCGTTGGTTCTGTCATATGTCTGAAAACGCGTTGCGTAGCGATGCCGATAAGCGCCCGACAAGTCAGGCCTAGCACATCCGGGTCTCTTTGTTCAATGAAAACCCCCAAATTTATGCCTGGGTAATTCAGTACAAATGTGGAGAAGGCTTTTATTTTAGTACAATAAATCGAAATCTCAAAATCGATACCCTGTTTCCCAGCCTGCCTAAAATGGCTCCTAGCGGAAAAAAGTGGATCAGGCGCAATGTGACTCATTTCGTGGCGGAGCGTCACATATCTATATCTATCCCTCTGTTTAACCTTAGCACTGTTCTCCTAGTTTTTCACTGCGTTTAACTATTCCTGCCAAGTGCTCACAGCCCCCTTCCTCCACCCAACTGCCGTTCATTCATCAGCCAGACTTAGCACTAATTTCCCACAGCGTCAAGTTCGGTGTTGTTCCTAAAACTTTCTCCCAAGGCTTTTCCCATCTATCTTCACGTATCGACTGGGTGCGCTTTTGTGTAGCTGTTGCAAAAGGAATGCCATGTCGAAAGTCTAGTTTACCAGCAACATAATCCACTTTTGGCACATACTTGAACAGTCAGTCAGTAAGTAAGTAAGTAAGTAAGTAAGTAAGTAAGTAAGTAAGTAAGTAAGTAAGTAAGTGAGTGAGTGAGTGTGTGTGTGTATGTGTGTGCGCGCGTGCGTTCGTGCGCGCGCACGTGTGTAAGAGTGTGTGTGTGTGTGTGTGAGTGAGTGAGTGAGTGAGTGTGTGAATGCGTCTGTGTGCGAGTGTGTGTGTGCGTGCGTGCGTTCGTGCGTACGTGCATGTGGGTGTGTGCTTATGTGCGTGTGTGGTGTAGTGTGAGTGTGTGTGTGTGTGAGTGTGTGTGTAAGTGTGTGCGTGCGTTCGTGCGTGCGCGCGTGTGTAAGAGTGTGTGTGTGTGTGTTTAGTGGAGTGAATGGGGATTCAGACACCACTCAAATCGAACACTTCAGTTGTTTGGTTTAAAAGAGCAGCTACAGCTATTCCCTAGCCATGCTGGAAACTCCTACCCAACCGCAGATAGCGGGTGTCAACACTCACAGTGAACTTGAAGAGATGGAACAAACTGTGTCCCATACTTTTCAAGTCTTCAGCAAAGAGTTTCTATGTCAGTGGTACGTAGTGTCTGTAGGCTAGTGGTCTAGCGGTTACGCAATCGTCTCCAAAAGTATTCGGTTCGTGGTTCAAATCTTGCAGGAATCAGGGCTGGGTCTCTTCACACTGCTTTGTTTTTGGACTCGGCTACGTCTAGTGGTTACGCAATCGTCTCGAAAGCATTAGGTTCGTGGTTCAAGTCTTGCAGGAATCGGGGCTGGGTCTCTTCACACTGGGGTTTTTTTTGGACTCGGCTACATGATAAATTCTCCACTCAACGTAACCATCGCGTCAAAAGCAAAACTTAAAACAGGAACGCTACTTCTCCCCGCCCACCACTGCACACAGAACCTCACACAGACTCAGCATCACTGGTGAAACAACAAAGCACAACGATTAAAATTCAGATGTATTTATGATACATTTGCCGGGAGTACAGCATGCCATAGTTCAAGCAGGGTATTTACTGGTACGGTTGTGTGCACCCTGGATAGACTGGAACCACTGTGAACATGAAAAGCTTAAGAAGACAGACGTAACCTTTTTATAAAGTACGTTAGCTCTGCAAAGCTTTGATGAAACCTCGTCAGCATAATAATAATAATAATAATATTAATATATGGAGTTTATATAGCGCTACATCTTGCAAACGAACAAATCAACAAACAAATCAGCATACGGCGTGCAGATCAATGCAGATAAAACCTAGCTGTTGACAAACAGTGTCAACGGCATCAGCACTCACATGATTATAGATGGCAAGAAAATTCAGACCGTCCATAGCTTCAAATATCTAGGAACTGTAGTATCGGATGAAGGATAAGAACCTGAAATTCTCTCCAGGACAGCCCAGACCACAGCTGCAATGAAGAGCTCCTGACTTCAGTGAAAAGACGCAAACTAGAGTGGTACGGACACGTCACACGCACATCTGGACTGGCCAAGACTGTCCTACAGGGAACAGTACAAGAAGGGAGACGAAGAGGCAGACAGAGAAAACGATGGGAAGACAACATCAGAGAGTGGACTGGTAGCCTTAAGTGGAACGGATTGCTACGGAAAGCAGAGGACCGCGGGGAGTTGGAGGAAGCTGGTTGCAAAATCCTCATGAGTGCCCCCACGGTCCAAGGGACTAGGGATAGGTGAGAGTGCTATGCAAAGTAGCAACTCTAAAGAACCCTTTCTCTCTCTCCCTCCCTCCCTTCACTCTCTTTCATATTAGAGACCATCTTCAACCTCAGCTCGTGTTATGTTATTTTCCTGTTATCATCAACTGATTTAACGACAGCAAGACACAATGCGACGCGGTACTTTCTGTTTGGCATGATGCGTTATGCTTCACTTTTGGGGACAGTAGAGTTCTTTTCCGCTTCGTTTGATTAACACAACAGTCAGACCATCAGCGAAAGCACTTTTGAGAAATACGTTGACCTACCTCTTCCTCTGATGGCCTACGTTAGGAACTCGTCATGCACATATACAACAACAGCTACAGAAGATTCCAATTACAAAAAAGTCACAGAAAGAGAGGGGCGAGTAAGAGAGAGAGAAAGACACAGTGAGAGACAGAGGCAGAGAGAGACAGAGAGACAGAGACAGAGAGAGGCAGAGGAAGAGAGAGAGAGAGAGGGGGATAGGGGGGAGAACTCTGAAATGATTTGTAGTGTTGCTAAGTACATTGGCCCTGGGCCACAATATGTTTGTTGGGCTTTGGATGAAGCAATGGGTTCATTCATATTATGGGATAGGGGAGAGAGAGAGAGAGAGAGAGAGAGAGAGAGAGAGAGAGACAGACAGACAGACAGACAGACAGACAGAAAGACAGACAGACAGATACACAGACAGACAGACAGACAGATAGAGAGAGCGAGAATGAGAGAGAGAAAGAGAAAGAGAGAGAGAGATGCAAACGGAAAACATGATTCTAAATTGAAAAAAAAAATCACTTCCCCAATGTCTCTCTCCAAAGCAAAACCAAAAACAAAAATGGAAAACACAAACCTGCATGTTGTATTATTAAATATAGAAACAAACAGACAAAACAAGCAAAAACCGAAAAAGAAAGTAACTTAATAGCTGAAAAGAAAACTTAGAAGAGGTAAGGAGCTATCTCTATCCCAGCCTTACCTGGGCATGAACACAAATCAATAACATCGTATTGACAAATCCTAATCACACACTTCTGCTCTTCCTATTCTCTCCCTCCCTTCCCACGGTCAGTAATGAAGCCATACTACAAAAACTTATGTCTTCAACATCGACATAACAAATCCACATTTTTCACACAAAAATATAATGAATTATAAATATGCAGTAAAAAACAACAACAACCAACACACACACACATAAACGAACACACTTACACACTTACGCACACACCAGCCGACATCAATGCACACACACACAGCGGAAAATGCAGCGAAAACAAAATTCGAATACAAAATTTAAAAAAATGTCCAAAGAAAGACAGGCAAAATCTCAATTTTAGGGGGGAAAGCGGAAATTTGACAGCTTTGTACGCATGGCCAGAATTGTGAATGGCCAGACGATGGAGAAAAAAAATAATGAAACCATCACAGATAGGCATCTGGACATAGCAGATGGGTGGAAACAACATCAAAGGGAAAGCATTTTGCATATGAGAGGGTAGAAGCAAAGAGGCTAACAGTGATTTTTTTCTTTAATTTGTTTGTTTTTGGTCCCATCCACCAACCTTTTTCCTTAATCTTTTTTGGGGGGATTTCTTTTCAAATCGAGGAAGAAATCACATATGGAAAAACATCAATATATCTACTTTTTACCCCCCAGCAATTTCTAAAGGTCCCTCCCTCTCTCCCTCTCTGTCCCTCCCTCTTCCTTTCCCTCCCCCTCTCTCTCTACCCAATCCCTCTCCCTTCCTCCTTCCCTCCATTTCCCTCCTTCTCATATTAGAGACCATCTTCAACCTCAGCTTGTGTTATGTTGTTTTCCTGTTATCATCAACTGATCTAATGATAACTAGTCACAATGCAACGCGATACTTTCGCATGATGCATTGTACTTCACTTGTTGGGACAGTAGAGTTCTTTTCCGCTTCGTTTGGTTAACACAACAGTCAAACCATCAGCGAAAGCACTTGAGAGAGCCATTGACACATCTCTTCCTCTGATAATTCTACGCCTACATTGAGAACTCATCATGCACATATGCAAAACAACTACAGAAGATCCCAATTACAAAAAAACCCCACCTAAGTCACAGAGAGAGAGAGAGGGAGGAGGACAGAGATAGAGAGACAGACAGACAGAAACAGATACAGACAGATAGAGAGAAGAGAGAGAGGGATGGGTGGAGGGAAGGGGAGAGAGAGAACTCTGATATGATTTGTGGTGTGCCAAGTACATTGGCCCTGGGCCATTATACGTTTGTTGGGCTTCGAATGCAACAATGGGTTCATTCATATTGTGGGATAGGAGAGAGAAAGAGACAGACAAACAACAGAGAGAGAGACAGACAGACAGAATACCACACAGAGAGAAGGAGAGAGAGAGAAGGAGAGAGAGAGAGAAAGAGAAAGACTGAGAGAGATGTAAACGGAAAACATGATTTTAAATTAAAAAAAATCACTTTCCCCAATGTCTCTCTCCAAAGCAAAAGCAAAAACAAAAATGTGAAACACTAACCTGCATTTTTCATTATTAAATATAGAAACAAACAGACCAAACAAGCAAAAACCGAAAAAGAAGGTAGCATAATAGCTGGAAAGAAGAAAAACTTAAAAGAGGTAAGGAGCTATCTCCATCCCATCCTTACCTGCACTGAACACAAATCAATAAAATCGTGTTGACAAATCCTAATCACTCACTTCCCCTCTTCCTCTTCTCTCCCTCCCTTCCCGCAGTCAGTAATGAAGCCATACTAAAAAAAAATAATGTCTTCCAGCATCCACGCCACAAATCCACACTTTTGCCCACAAAAAATATAATAAATTATAAATCTGCAGTAAAAATAAACCCCCAAACCAACACTTACATAAACGCACACACTTACACACACACCAGCCGACATCAATGCACACACACACACACACACACACACACACACACACACACACACACACACACACACACTCATAGAGCGGACATTAACACGCGCACATACACAAACACAAAACAGCGGATATTGACACACACATACTCACTCATACACACACAAACACACATACACACAAACACACACACTCATACACAAACACAAACACACACTCACAGACACTCACTCATACACACTCACACACACAGAGCGGACATTAACACACACACAAACACAAACACAAACAAAACAGTGGAGATTCAACACACACACACACACACAACCTTTCTCACTTATACACACAAACACACACACAAAACAGCGGATACTAAACACACACACACACACACACACACACACACACACACACACACACACACACATACACACACACGCGCACGCACGCACCACACACACACACACACACACACACACACACCACACACACACAACCACACACACACATGATAGAAAATGCAGCGAAAACCAAATTTGAATACTGAATTTAAAAAATGTCCGAAGAAAAGCAGTCGAAATCTCAATTTTTGGGGAAAAGCGGAAATTTGACAACTTTGTACGCATGGCCAGAATCGTGGATGGCCGGACGATGGAAGAAAAATAATGAAATCATCACACACAGGGATCTGGACATAGCAGATGGGTGGAAAAAAAATCACAGGGACAGCATTTTGCATATGACAGGGTAGAAACAAAGAGGCTAACAGTGGGGTTTTTTTCTTTTCTTTCTGTTTTGTCTTTGGCCCATCAACCAACCTTTTTCCTTGATCTTTTTGAGGTTTTTTCTTTTCAAATCGAGAAAAAAATCACATATGGAAAAACACTGATTTTTTTTCCCGCAGCACTTTTTAAAGCTAAAAGAACAAGAAAAGGAAAACAGAAAAAAACCCGAAAAATGTGAACGAAAAACTGTTGCACAAATGTTATAACTATGTTGTTTTGTACCTCTCTCTCTCCATCACTCACTCTCCCTCCCTCTCTCCTTCCCATTCTCTCACTCCCCCCTCTCTCTCTATCCCTCCCTCCTTCCCTCTCACTCACTCTCTCTATCCTCCACTTCTCTCTCTCTACCCCTCCCTTCCTCTCTCTTTCTCTCTATCCCCCTCCCTCCCTCTCTCTCCCCTCTCGCTCCCTTCCTCCATATCCCTCCATCCCTCTCCCTCTCTCTCACTCTTTCTCCCTCCCTCTCTCTCTATGTCTCCCTCCCTCCTCTCTCTCTCCCTCCACCACTCTCCCCTCCCTCTCTCCCTCACTCCCTTCCCCCCTCTCTCCATCCCCTTTCCTCTCTCTCCCCCCCCCCCTCTCTCTCCCTTCCTCTCCCTCCCTCCCTCTCTCTCTCCCCCTCTCTCTCCCTCCATCCCTCCCTCCATCTCTCCCTCTCAACTGTATCGTTTGTTCAGTGACAAGACCATTACCCCCTTTAGCCGTTGCGTGCACAGCAATCTGTCTGCTGCCTTTGCCTCCGTCCTCCAAAGATAACAGTGACACGATCCTCACTGTGCTCACTCCCTTTTTCTTTTTTATAGTCCGGATCCTTCTGTTTACGTCCTTTTTTTTAAATTCTTTTATATCGAGGATAATGGAATAAGCACTCGTGTGCTTTTTATTTACATCAAGTCTTCATGTGTATGCGGTTTTTAAAATATTCTCTTATCTGTTCACACCAGCACACAATGGCCTAATCTTACCCAAATTCGGAACAGGATTCAACGTGTGCGCAAGATGTTCTGCGTGCGTTCGCACACGGGGGCCTCGGTTTAGAGTCTCATCCGAAGGTGTTTAGGGCAGAATGGAGTCGGCACCGATGTTAACTCCAGGGTAAAATATCCCCCTTGAACGAGAATCGAACCCGGGTCGTCAGATTACAAGCGCAATGTTCTAACCACTAGGCTATCCCGTCCCCTTCAGACAGAGCTCCGCGGTTCACCGAATGGTGAATGTTTTGCGTACGCAACCGTTTCTGCCCACCATTAAAAGGCAGCCGCAATCTGTCTTTGGGATGATATTTGAACACAATACTTATGCGTATGGTTATAAACAATTGCCATCCATTTCTACGAATTTCACGGGGTCTCCTGAAACGGGTTTTGACGTGTGTGTAAATGTTCTGCGTGGGTTCGCACACGGCACCTAGGTTCTAAATAAACTTTCCCTAAGGGTAACTCGCTATAGGGTAACAACCATCTACCAACCCTTCTCTCCGTGTTACCCACTACTGAGCGCTTTGATTTGTTGCTTTACAAGATTCAGCGCTATATAAATTCCATACATTATTATTATTATTATTATTATTATTATTATTATTATTATTATTACTGGGCTATGGTAGAGCATACAAAAATCACGGTGCACGTGTTTGATTCAGTTTATGTCTGTTCACAAATTGTGATATTACTGTGAAATTACACCCACACACCCATACCCACACCCACACATAATTATGTATTGACTACACTCATAACAATGACAATCAGGCAAGTAATTCGGAGAAATGTAAAAACTAGGTCGTCAACATCGTTGTGAATTCAGAACTCGATTGCTTACTGGCACAAAAGAGAAAGAGGGGGTTCTCTTCTTTAACGTAGGGGTCTATTTATAGGGTGATTCGAAGGATTTGGGGGAAGTTGTGTCAGCACTAGTGTTGACTCCAGATGAGCAAAATGATCCTTTGAACGGGTACCTCTGTAGCGGCTCGAACCTGGGCTATCAGATCACGTGTGCCATGCTCTAACCACTGAGCTATCTTGCTCGAATTTCTTATCAGTTTCTTGATCCTCTTAGCCAACTAACTTTCAGAATAAGATACACTGCGTATACATAACTTAAAGCATCATTTACCCCTCTCTCTCTCTCTATCTGTCTGTCTGTCTGTCTCTGTCTGTCTGTCTGTCTGTCTCTGTCTGTCTGTCTGTCTCTATCTCTCTCTCTCTCTGTGCCTGGTTCTACAATCTCCTGTAGCCCTCCCAGACCACTAAATGCAGTGATGTTGGCAATGTTGGATGCAAGAGGTCTTCCACTTTTTCCATCTACCCCCAGCCTTACCTTAGAGAACTGTCGTCATCAAAAACGAACAAAAATATAAGCAAACAAAATACACACATAGAGTTGAAAAAAAAGACATAATTCAAGCAAGCAGGAATGATGGAATCAGAACAGAAGCTATTACATCTCTTTAACTACCTACCGTCTTCCGAAAAAACAAATCAATAAAAAAGGGAGGAACGGAGAAGGGATGTGGGAGAGTGACATAACGGTCAGAAGGAGAAAAAGAGAAAGAGGGAGAGAGAGAGAGAGAGAGAGAGAGAGAGAGAGAGAGAGAGAGAGAGAGAGAGAGAGAGAACGAGGAAGGAAGGAAGAGAGGGAGGGAGGGAAGGAGGGAGGGAGGGAGGAAAGAGGCAATCTACATTCATCCCTAGCTGCACACTGATACAAATCAATAACAATCATGTTGACAAATCGCTGATACCGCTTCCGCTGTCCCTCTTCCCTTCTGTCCTCAACGTCACCATTGGAAAATATCCCACAGGAAATACGCGGTCTTTTTGCTTCAAAACCTAAGCCGACATAACAAAGCGGATATTCGCAGGAAGAGAGGAAATGATGAAAACCAGTATGGAATAAAGAAAAAACAAAATTTAAGATAAAACAAAGACATAAAAATGAAAAGGAGTAGGGTGGAGGGGGGAGCAAAAATTCACTTTTACAAAAAAAGTGGATATTTGGCATGCGCGTGTGTATGTTCAGTAGAAGGGATGACAACGAAATAAAAAAAAAACAGAATGAAATAATCATAAACATCTGGACATGGCATATGTCTGAAAA